>CM038141.1:466429148-466786263 GCA_021437245.1 Aegilops speltoides
GGTCTCGATCGTTAATGTCTTGCTGAAGTCTGGAAACTGAAGAACATGTGCAAATATCACGCTTTGTTGCAGCAATCCGAAAGTTGTGTCAGTGTCAAGTGTCCATAGAAACGGTTGAACTTTCTTAAGTAAGTTCAACAATGGTCCGACTATGATCCCAAAATGTTTGACGTATTTGCGGTAGTAGCCTGCCAGGCCGAGGAAGCTGTGTACTTTGAGTGTCGTTGGGGTTGGCCATCTCTCTATGGTTTTGAATTTTTCTTGGGTTAGTTGCCACTTTAGAAGAGTTGACTATACACCCTACGTATGCAATCTGTATTTGACCAAATGAGCATTTGGATTGCTTTGCCCACCAATGATTACCTGCACATGTCCATCTTCGAGCTGGTGCCCAGTACTTTCATCGTCGGTATTGCAGAGGTGTTCGGCCAGATCGAATTCTTCTACGACCAGTCACCAGACGCCATCAGGAGCATGGATTCCTTGCGTTCTTGCTCACAAGTCACGTCCAATGCGCTAGGCAACTACCTCAGCACGCTGCCGATCGTCATCGTGATGGCTATCGCCACCAGGAACGGGGGCCTCGGGTGGATACTTGATAACCTCAATCGGGGACACCTCGACTACTTCTACTGGCTACTCACCGCGCCCAACACCATCAACTTTGCCGTCGGCCTTAATTTGTAAAACAGGCAAAGCGATATAGGCACCAATTAGCTAGAACTGCTGCCTTAATTTGTACTACCACCATAAACTTTTATAAGACGTTTTAGGTCACTAAAGTAGTGACCTAAAACCACATCTTGTAAAAATTTACAAAGGGAGTACTACTATTCCTTCCCCATATTGTACAGGTGAAAGAAAGTTTCAGATGATCTCTTATTTTGACATTGTCGCTGTTATCTGCTTTTGCTTTTGAGTGCAAATTTGTACCAGGCAATCTATGTGCCATAACTCGTGGGGAGTCTAATACTCCCTCCGTCTTATAATGTAAGACGTCTTTTGATAAATGTTGAATACCAGAAAACGTCTTACATTATGGGATGGAGGGAGTATATAATATCAAGTGTTATCTAGGTATCACCTGGTGTTTTGTTTGTTCGCATGACTCCATTGGAAGGGATGCATTACGTCATTCATGTGTAGATTCATCACTTCACCATTGTAAAAAACTAAAAACCCTGACATATATAGCATGGATACATATCTTGCTTCATTACTGCTGGTCGTGATCATGCATGTTTTCTGAAACTGCTGCTCCTTCCTCCTTGACGGCATTAACAGTACGTAGTTTTCTGTTAACTTGGAATTAACAGCTAGCAGCAAACATTTTCTCTCGAGCATGCAGATGCAGGCCTAGTGGACATTTTGCTAACAGAAAGATTACGTAACAAATACATTAGCAATGCACCAAGAATGAACCCACCAGACCTAAATATTAGCAAAATGCAGACCACCTATATATTAGGTTCCTCTGAAGTTAACTGTTAAGGTAACTTAAATTTGTTTTTCTCTCATATGGCAAGGGTGACCGGGTGTTGGATTGATAGATGCTGCTTAAAAGAGATTGACGCCAACAAGCTAGAGCCAGGTTTTTAAATTTAAATGGCTGTTCAAGTGTCAGATACTGTTGAATGATTAGATTCGAAATTTCAACAAACAAATTAACATATACTACGATCGAGTCAAGCATGTCTGGAAAAGCTAATAAATGAAATAAAATTTGACTGAATCTCCTGAACACCACCACATGGCATGGAATACAACAGATCACAGCAAGATTCGAGAACAAGCCACCGTCATGTTCTGGTACCTCGACTGCAGGGAAACAGGGGAGAATTCGCTGCAACTATGAGCACCAGCTCCAACTGAATTGGAAAACTCTTCTTGGTGGGCAAACAACCGATGGAACATTCTTGTTCTGTTCATATTACAGTATGGGTAGCTTCATCTCATGCCCAGCCACTTCATGTCGTAGTATAAAACTCACTGACTAATATATCTGGCAGATGATTGGGCAGGTTCCGATGTCGTGCCCCAACTTGGGCATAAATACATCCGGTGTACAGGCGGACGGTAGCCATAGGATGACATCGTCCATGGCTATTCCTATGTGTACCAGCTCAAGAATCGGAGTCACTTTCAGTATCGGAATGAATGTCGAATGGCCTATTTTGGTTCGTGTTCGCCTCAAGCGAAGGCATATCATCATCATCTTCTTCCTCTTTGGAGTTCTGCTCTTCCTTAGCCTGTGATGTCGTTCCTTCTGGCCCTGTCACCCATCCATTGGGAGTTGACTTGAAGATAGCCGGCCTAGGATAAGAAAGATGAGTGAATCAGTGACACCAAATCAAGAGGACAACAAGCTAACAATTTATCAAGTAAAACTACCAATGCAGAGCGCTTGTGCCGATGTACAAACAAAAAACTGGCGCGTTACTAGAAGGCCTCCTGGAAAAACTGTTAGGTTCTTCTATCCTAGTATTTTGCCATAATTTATACTACATCAACATTTGATAAGAGTATCAGTTCTCGGTGTCATTTTTCATGTTCATTACATCAATCAAAACCTGAATCAAAGCATTTTTCATGTTCTGAAAAATAATTCAGTCTGTTTGCCGACCGACTCTTTCCTGTATCACAATTTGTGGTACAGCAAATCATTTAGAGGCGGGAGTTAATCGCGTTGCGACATAGCACGTGTAGTGAGTGTAACAGAAGCACCTGGGCCTACTGGTCATTACTCCCCAGAGCAAAATCACACTACAGCTTGCATTGTAGCATTTTCATCCACTTGTCAGACGGCAAGGGACTCGGCAACTCACCATTCGCCAGATTTCTCGAGCGCGCGAACTTGATGATGAAAGAGGACTCGGGACACGACACAGGCTATCTTGCTTCCAGATTGGAGAGCCTCATCCCTCCCACTAGCATCCACAACCACGAAACTCCCTGCACATTCGGAGCACACATGAGCAAACCACCAGGCACTGCGCTAGTGGCAAAGGCAAGCCAAGCCATTGGTAAATTATTAGGGTGTGTTTGGTTGTAGAACCAAGTGGAATGGAATGTAATGGTTCCGTTCCACTAGAATGGAACGGTTCCGTCTCTGTGTTCGGTAGAGCTAATGAAATGGAATGGAATGGTTCCGTCATGGCGTTTGGTTAGAGAAGTAGAATGTAATATTTAACACTGAAATTTGCTAAGCATTATTATTTTCAAGTGCTAGTACTTCTATTAGACATCATTTGGTACTACTTAATTCCAAAGAATCGTTTGGTTAGAGGAGCATGAGTATCAGTCAAATCTTCATCCCTCTCACAAATCAATCCAAACGAATGCCTGTTGGACCTAAACAAAAGAAAGATCCAAGCTAGAACGGAATCTAAACCAATTAAATCCAAAGAATTGTTCATTGCCTCTCACAATTGTACGACGCTGCTGCCTTCCGCTGATGCAAACCGCTGCTGCTCTCTCTTTCTCGCCGGCCACCAAGAAAGGAATAGAAACGGGGATGGGGATGCCCATCGGCTGCCCGCTGACCACTGGAAGACGGCGCCTGTCTTCCCGGCCGTGAGCCGCGCGCCCTTCGTTGTCACCCGCGCCGGCCGCCGTCGCCTCCCTGTCCGCCTGTCGCGTGAGCACCGGCCACGAGCCACGCGCCTCCAGTGCTACCTGGGCCGGCCGCCGTCGCCTGCCTTTTCGTCTGCCACTGCGCCGGAGAGGAAGAGAGGTGGAGTGTTCGCCGGGATATCAGATCGAGGGAGGGTGGCGGCGCTGGGGTTCAGGAGGGTGTGTGCGAGTCGTGGGAGGAGAAGGAAACGCCCGTTCCGCGTGGTCCGCTCGATCTGGAGGTATGCCTCGGTTCCGCATAAACAGGGAATATGCCGTTCCCCGGGACCGGTGGGTTCCCTTGGACATACCAAACACTGGAATGGGCCCTGGGCGCGGAACCGACCCATTACATTCTACTTGGTGACACTAACCAAACACACCCTTACTTACTCACCGCTCTTGATCCAAAAACTCTTCTGGAACTTTGCTGGGAAGAGGGCCAGAGACTTGACGCAGTCGCTGTCCGTGACCTAGAGCACCAGCACGGCGGCGCAAACCAATTTTAAGACAGTACGTGGGAAGGCCTGCATGCATGCCCTGGGCAAGAAGCGCGCGCGTACCTCGATGAGGTTGGAGCCGCGGAGCGTGACGACCTGCATGATGCTCTCGCCTTGCGCAAGCGTGACGGCGGTGCCCTCCTCGCACGACCGCCGCAGGTTCTTCCTTCCGGCCTTCATCCTCGATGTCATAGCTGATGTGAATCTAGTCTAGGAATTTAAAAGAGGGTGGTCCACCTAGAAAAAATGACAAGGATGATGACATGTAAACGTTCTAGCTAATAATTTATCAATATCACGTCACGTAGACACGTAGATATGAATCAATATGATTGATATTACAAAGACGCTAAAATTATCAATTAAGTCTTAGTTTTGCATAAAAGAAGAAACTCCTAGCTACATGCATGGTACTACACACCAATTCTTCAACAATTCTATTCTACATTCTATCATCAGCCCCTGCATTGTTAGTTTCAATCATAAATGAATCAATCAACACAAGGTTTGAATGAGAAATTGGGGAACGTTGATAGCCGTACCGCCGTGTGGTGTGTTTAGTCCTGGGCTGGCTGGCTGCTGTGCTGATGTAGCGCAGGCAGGGCAGGGCAAACCGCCGACCGCTGAACAGGACTTGGCAATGGCGGCTGGGTGCGGCGGAGCAGCTTGTGGGGAGGCGGCCGGCGGCGACTTCAGATCGGGAGACTGGGGAGAGACGGGGAGGGATGGGTTTTTTTTTTTTTGAGGCAAACCAACAAAGCTTTATTCACCCGGCTTGCAGGCCATGTGTGGGTTGGGCTTGGAGCCTGCGTTGCCATTAGGCCCGCGCCAGAACGCTCGTTTTCATCGGTTTTCTTCAGGTTCTTTTTTTTCCCTTTTCTCTTTTTTCCTTTTGTTGTTCAATGTCGATCCTTCTTCAATATATATATATATATATACAGTGGCGAAGCCAGCCTATAACTGTGTAGTCGCTTGACTACACAGGTTTTTCCTACGACATCGATCCATAGGTCTACATATCACGTCGTTGAACCAGGCAACGAGCAATGTTTAACTACACAGGCCCATCTATTCTCTTATTTTTCTGCTTGCGTAACAATTAGTTGGGCCACTACTAGGCCATATCGCAAGAAGAAATCCAAAATCCCTTAACTGATGTTAACTGATCGCACTAGTTGATCGATCCCCAAATTACGTGATCTCGTTGGCTCCTTCACGCATGCCTCTCCAATGATCATGGACGGCCGCCGCAGCGCATCGCCTTCAGACTTGCTGTCCCGGACTCCGGGCGTCGGTCAGACGTGAGGAACGACCACGTTGGGCCATCCGGCGAGCCGAGCGGCGCACCTGCGGCTGCACACAAACTCGTCTGAAACTCTGAATCCATCGATCTGCACTCTGTATCTGATCCAACACAACTACACAAGGCAAGGCCCTCCACTTTCTCTACATCTACAGTTCTACTTGTTTGTTCTATGTGCAAAAACATCAATACAGTTCATTATTTTCCAGTTTTTCTCTCACTAGCAATATTAAGATTTAGGATGTAGGAGATTATTTTTATTAAGAATAAGAATTGCATATTTCCCTTTTCTTAGCAATAGATTTATTTTGTCAGGTGATTCGCTTGATAAATGGATAAATTTGTGAAGAAGTAGCAGTCCAACTCAAATGTTGCAAATACCACACAGCAGCAATCACCTGCGAATGAGGAAGAACAGACTCCTATTGATGCTCGAGCCGCTTTGGAACGTGTGTTAATTAATAGCAATGCAAGGCCGCGCCCAGCTAAAGAAAAAGAGGAAGTTGATACATCTAATCTTCCGCCGGATCCTGCAAATCGCATACCAATTTACCAGTACAGTGCGAAAGTACGTGATGATGTGCGAAGAGCATACCTCCTGAGAGGCCCGTTCCAACCAACAGGACATGCTTTCCTTCAAACATATTTCAGTGGAGTTCAACGTCGTTTTAATGAAGAGTGGTTCAAGGATCACAAGTCTTGGTTGGAGTATAGTACAAAGGAAAATGCAGCATTTTGTCTTTGTTGCTATTTGTTTCAGAATGAAAGTCTAGGCCATGGTGATGGAGATGTATTTTCAACAAAGGGGTGGAAAAGTTGGAGTAATGTAAAGAGATTGGATATTCATGTTGGGGGTCCTTCGAGTACTCATAATCAGAACATGAAGAGATGTGATGATCTAATGAACCAGAAGCAATCCATTGGAGCTGTCTTACACAAGGGAACAAAGAAATCCAATATAGAGTACCAAACTCGGCTGATTGCGTCAATAGATATTGCAAGGTTGCTTCTTGTTTTGGGTTTGCCATTTAGAGGTCATGATGAAAGCGAGTCTTCTTTAAGGAAGGGGAATTTTCTAACTTTTTATGAGTGGTATGTTGCACGTTGTCCAGATGTGGCTGTTGTTGCTTTGAAGAATGCTCCTCATAATTTAAAGTTGGTTTCTTCGACTATCCAGAAAGATATTGTGAAAGCTTGTGTGATAGAAACAGTCAAAGCAATCATAAAGATCTGGGAGATGAATACTTTGCTATATTGGTTGATGAATCTCGTGATGTATCTCACAAGGAACAAATGGCTCTTGCCATAAGATATGTTGACAAAAGGGGGTTTTCAGTGGAGCGTGTTATTGGCCTTTCTCATGTTACTCAAACAACTTCTCTTGCTCTCCAACAAGCTATTTATGCAGTGCTTAAAAAACATAACCTTAGCCTTCTCGAATTCGTGGCCAAGGCTATGATGGAGCTAGTAATATGCAAGGGCATTTGAATGGTTTGAAAACTTTAGTAATGGAAGATTCTAGGTCTGCTCATAGCATCCATTGTTTTGCTCATCAACTTCAGCTCACACTAGTTGCAGTTGCAAAAAACCATGAAGATGTGGTATGGCTTTTTGAGTGGATGAGTGTTCTTCTCTCCACAGTGGGAAATTCTTTTAAGAATAGAGATATGCTTAGAGAGAAACAAGCAAAAAGAGTCCAGACGGCACTGCAGAATGGATAACTTGAAACTGGTAGAAGTTTGAATCAAGAACTTGGACTTAAACGAGCTGGGGATACTCGTTGGGGTTCTCATTTCAGCTCTCTCTTGAATATGATTGTTATGTTCCCCTCGGTAATTGAAGTTGTTGATGATAATGCACAAAACGCCAGCAAAGCTCTCGATAGGATTAAAGCAAAAGGTGTTTTGGACGCTATTCAAACATTTGACTTTGTTTTCATGATGAACTTGATGAAGGCTATACTTGGGATTACTAATGATCTAAGCGTTGCTTTGCAAAGGAAGGATCAGGACATTGTGAATGTCGTGTCGTATCTTCACACAACCAAAAGAAGGCTACAGGAAATGAGAAACCAAGGTTGGAAAGGTATGATTAAAAAGGTTACTGATTTTTGCATTGAACAAGATATTGAACTTTCTGATATGGATGCTATGCATATTCCCCGAGGATCAAAATCAAAGCGTAAGGTTCAGACTGATGGCATATCAAATAAGAATTACTACCAAAGTGTGATGTACGCCGTTATTGATATGTTACGTGTAGAGATTGATGACCGCTTTAGTGAAAGCGGCACAACCTTGCTTCTTGGGATGGCTTCTTTGGATCCTTCTGATTCGTTTGCTAATTTTGACAAAGAAAAAGTGTTAGCAACGACTCGTTTGTATCCAGATGATTTTGGGAGTGAAAGAAAGATTGAAGATCTTAGTGTCCAACTTGATAACTTCCTTGAAAATGTTCGTGATGATTCAAGACTCTCCAATTTGGTTAGTGATCTTTGCAGAAAACTAGTTGAGACAAAGAAGTACAATACCTTTCCTCTAGTATTCCTTTTGGTAAAGCTAGCATTGATCTTGCCCGTGGCGACGACAACAGTTGAGAGAGCATTTTCCGCAATGAAATATATCAAGTCTGATTTACGCAATAGAATAGGCGATGATTTCTTGTACCATTGTCTCATACCTTATGTTGAAACCGATGTATTCCAGTCTATTAGTACTGATGCTATTATGCATACATATCAATGTATGCATCGTCGCAAAGTACTACTGCCATAGATATGTTGATTTGTAATAAAGTACACTGTTTTTATTCCTGTTTATGATCTAATTTTTTTATTAGTGAAGCTTGACATCACATGGTTTTGATCCTGGCACCGCCACTGTATATATATATATATATATATATATATGTGTGTGTGTGTGTGTGTGTGTGTGTGTGTGTGTGTGTGTAAGAGTGTACTTTCAACTTCATTGGAAAGTCAAACTTTTCTATGTTTGATCATATTTATACAATAATATACCAATATTTATGCCATCAAATTAGTAGCATTGGATTTATCATAAAATATATTTTCATCATATACCTATTTGGATCAACAAATATTAATACATTTTTGTACAAATAGGTAAAACTTTGAGATAGTTTGACCCTTCAATAAAGTTTTTTTTAAAGGAAACCCTTCAACAAAGTTGAAAGTACACTATTTCAAGGACGGAGGGAGTATATATAGTACATTTTTTTATACACACGTAGACTCTTTGGGTAAACATTGAAATTTTTGGTAAACATTGAAATTGTTTGAAAGACATGATGAACATTTTTCTAATACATCTTTGACAATTTTTTCAATTCAAAATTATGTAATTCACGTTGAAATTTTTGAATGGTGTGAAACATTTTAAAAACTTCCATTATATAACTATTTTCTTAAATGTCACAAGCATATTATTTGACATGCATGAAAATTTTCTCAAAATGTCATGAACATTTTTCTGAAAGGTACAAGACAAAGACACACCTGCTCTCAGTCTCACTCTCATATGACTCTCACACAAGATATATATTATTATTAGTGAAGAGGCTAGCACCCGGCTTTAAATTAATGAAGCAATTGCAGAGGCTACCAACAATACAACTCAACGCAATACTGCAAAACAAAAAGAAAAACTCCGGAAAGATACAGGGGTGCCCGTGAGCAGCAACAAAGCTCAAAGCAGGACATGACGACATTGAAGCCCTCAAACATGATCGAGGAGGGGGACCAACCGGCCAAGGAAACTATGTGTTATCATTGCATGGGCGCCCGGCAGAATGGTGTCACCCCCACCTCCTTGCCTCGGCTCGAAGTGTGCCGCACAGTCGGACAACGGGTGCTCACCTCCCTGGAGCATAGATGAAAGCTGGGGCCAAAACAACAAAGGGGGCCTTCGAGGGAGCCATATCCTAGTCGCGCGGCAGACAATCACGCGATCCAAGCCACAACACGACATCCTCCCGGCATAGCTTCCTGAGGCGGGTAACCAACGTTGAAGACGACATCGTTCAGGTGCTCCTACACATGCCAGACAAAGGAGCATGCCATGAAAGATGGTGCCTTATCTGGCGCTGTCGTGGAAGGAACTTTGAGGAGGATTCAGGAGAATTATCAGCCCTGTCGACGAGAGAAGGATCCTACGGTTTCTCTCGGTCCCAATATTCCAAGCGAAGAAGGCCGCTTTCGTTGCGAGATGCTTTGGTCCCGAGGCGATCGGGTTCCATCAATCCACAATTGATCTGGGTCTACTCATATTTGGTGCAGTTTGGGAGGGGTTGCCTGCATTTTATGCCAAGCTTCAGCAGAGAGCTGGCTGTGGCAGATAAGGTGAAGAGCAGATTTCCAGTACTTGGTCACATAGCGATAGTGAGCATGTTGCATTGTGATCACAGCCCTGTGCTTGGAGTAGTGTATGTGTCTGTCAGCAAGTTAATTGCATAAAACCACCACATTTGGGGATTCGTTTGCGAAAAATTACCTGGTCATTAATTTTTTGCAAAAAACACCGCGCATTCAACAATCCTTTTGCAAAACGCACTGATTGAGTGAAGCTTATCCCCCATCGTCTCACTGGCCGACCTTGACCCCTGTTATTTTTGGGTCATATCTAGTATTCAGAGTTTGCCTCGATTTGGTACCGCTTCGCAAGCAGCCGCGACCAAACAAGTGCTTTACCCCTAGATGTCCAGTCAACTGCTGCGCCTCAACGCATTTCGGGGAGAACCAGCTAGCTCTGGGTTCGAGTGGCATTTCACCCCTAACCACAACTCATCCGCTGATTCTTCAACTTGTTTAATCACTTTTTGACAAATGGGGCCGGATTGTCGGGAGCTGACTTGGCAAATGGGGCCGGATTGTCGGGAGGGTGAGGGGCTTGATTGCTTTTATTTTTTTAGATCTAAGGGGGTGTTTGTAAATGTTTTGCCAAGTCAGCTCCTGACAATCCCGGCCCACTTGTCAAAAAGAGATTAAACGAGCTAAATCACTCGATCAGTGCTTTTTGCAAAAAGATTACTAATGCGTGGTGATTTTTGTAAAAAAAAATTAGCGATCAGGTAGTTTTTCGCAAACAAAGCCCCAAATGTGATGGTTTTGTGCAATTAACTCGTCTATCAGCAGTTGGCAGCCGGTTCTGACCAAGGAGCCACAGGGACAAGTTGATCTTGCCTTCAGTTTTGACGCGCCAGGTAGCATTCAGTTCTTGACGCTCGATTGTGCCAATCTTTTGACTGAGCGTTGTAAGCAGAGGCGGCTGCGTAAGCTTTCTTCGGTGCAGTCCATTTCCAGTTGATTTCATCGGGGTGATCGGCGAGGTTTATCTGCTGAATTTTCCTCCAAAGGGAGACGAAAGGATTCAGATCATCCCATCCCAAGTTGTGAGGCGCCCATCGAGCATCTAGTCTCTCTGTCTCTTAAGCACAAGATCTTCTGGTCGTTGCACTTGGTAGGTACCAGCTCGCCGGCCATCATGCAGCATTAGGAGATCATTAGCTTTCATCACTAGCTAGTAATGTTCCTCCCATATGCATCGTTCTGATGCAGAGGCCGGGGCAAATCCCCTTTTGTATCTGAAAGCAGCTTGGTTAGTTCAGGAGCCAAACAGCACTGGATCTGCAGCAACATTGCCATCATTTCTTGCCTTTACGTGCATTCTGACCTCACCTGAATGGTGACAATTTGCATTGCCCCCCTGCAACAGACCAGTTATCCTATCTGTTTGGCTCCTGTCATCAGGCTGCATCTTTTGAAGTGGAGCATCTGAAAATAGGATTGATGGTTGCATTGCAGGCTGCAAATCCTGAACAACTTGTGTGCCCAACAAACCTGTCTATACCTTTTGTGGAGCCGACAGATCTATGCTCTGTTCTGGAGACATACTCGATAGATCAGCCTGAATTCCAACAAAAAGCTGTGAGTCTTTGCGAAGAAGCCAAAATTGGTGACCACAAGTGGACTTGATCTGTGTCCACTAACAAGAGAAGCTGCCCCTTCTAGCAACATACTTGGATCAGCAATATTCTGTCTCAACATGTATTTCGACACTCACCAGTTGAATATTCCTGATACAAAATTAAAGGTGTTTGTGATCAGTTGTCTGGCATCACTAAACCATATACAATGGCAATGAACACATCAATAAATCCAGTTTTGAAATGCGCAAAATGACCACGAAAAGTGAAGCATGGCACACTGGGTGACTCGAATGACCACTGTGTGCCAAGTTTTGAAAGGCGCAAAATAAATATTATCAGCGTCATCTGGCATAAATTTGAAGTGCTTTTCAACAAACAAACGACATAATTGCTCAAATGAATATAATCGGCGACATATATAACTCCCATGCCTATAGCACAGCAGGCAATTATGGTGCCGTGCATATTCATGTCTTTACTCAAATGTGATGTCACATGTAGAAGATTAGCAGATAACCAAAACTGGCAATTTTTCTGCAGTTCCCCCATCCTAATTGTTAGTTTGCAGTTGTGTTCCTTGCGAAGGCAGTTACATAATACCAGAAAGTTATGTGCGAAATAACCACCAGGTTGCGTGCTTGAAGGTTTGCAACCCGGTGGCACCTTGGTGGAGATACCTTCAGTAAAGATACATAATACCTGACCAACTGAATCATTGTTTGCCGGAATAGTACTTGATGGAACAACCAGCACTTTGTACACCCATGCCATCAGAACTATACCGGATGTCGTTTTCTGGAATGCCGTAGTCCACATAAGTTGTGACTCTTTCCATTGACAGAACTTCATTCCGTACTAAAGCAATTTCTGTTAACAATCCATCAATTAATGGCTACTGATTATCTAACACTGAGCTTTCAACAATATGATAGCATCATTCTGCTCCTTAAAATGGATGAATTCTTCCATGACAAAGTTTGAATCTTTTCTCTCTTTTTTTTGGATAAAAAAGGTAGGCCGCAGTCTACCTTATGTATTCCAAACCAGCCCTTGGTCCTATGAGAATTGTTCAGTTACAACAGGGCAAGCCGGAGCTGCCCAAAAGATCCAACAAAAAAACAGAAAACAGCACGAAGCAAAACGTCCTGCCGGACACCATTTGTCAAACCAGACGGAAACAAGCCTCCCGTTGCCAAGAGAGCATACTAAGGTCTGCTGAACCAGCGGTATGATCTGAAACTGACCAAGGAGCGCCACAAAGGTGTGTCCATAGCAGTCTCCTTGGATGGTACGAAAGATTACTGCTCAAATACCTGAACTGAAACCATTGATAACAAACAAGGCACCATTTATCCCTGTAGAATTTTACTCATGAATTTGCAAAGCCATTGATCAAAACCTTAGCTCTGCCAGCTGTCAGCTGAGCTCAGAATTGCAGAGATCTGTGCGAACGGAAAACGTCTTGCCCTGGTCGAGGGCAACGTGTTGTATTAATATAGCAGGGGAGCCGATCGGCTTGTACATGCGGTCAAGAAAGAGATAAGGGAGATCTAAGATACATCTTGAGAAAGAAGAAAGGAAGATGGTTACAAGAAGATCTCCATACAAACTACCTCCTAGTCTTATCTCTAATATGCACCGAAACGTATATCTCCTATCTAACGTGACAGCCGCATATAATGATGTTTAACAAGATCCACTGAACCAATCTTTCGCCAAAATCTCTGCATCTCGGCATTTTGAAAATGCAATCCCAACTCACACTGTCAAACAAACGCCTTCTGGAAGTCAAGCTTGAGTACCATCATGGGCACCTTCCTTTTCTGCCTGCCTGCCTGCCTGCCTGCCTGTCAACTCCATCTGCTTGACTTCAGATGCCAAAGCAGAATTTTCCGCAATCGCACGACCTTTTTATAAACCCAGATTGCTTGCAGTGAATGAGCAGGGAAATGAAACGATGCAGCCTGATGGCGGGAACCTTTGTGAGCAGTCTGATTAAACTGTGGACCAAGGATATCAGAGGGTAGTGCTCTCCAAGGGCACCTCAATTTTTGGTAACAAAGCAATATGTGCCCAGTTGATTCCAGATAGTGGTAGAAATCTTAAATAAATAAATAAAGCGCCATCACGTCATCCTTCATAAGCAGTATATAGGCTTATAAAACTCATTGGTGAAGCCATTCGGTCCTGGACTCTTGTTGTTTGGAGAATACGTACTTAATAGCCCGTAAAATTTCTTCCCACGTAAACAGCGTGCAAAGGTCTGATAAATGAACTTGCTCTGCCTGCACATAGACTGACAGAAGGTTGACAGTAGGCGAGCAGGAGGATGAGCGCCCAAACATATTTTCTGATAGTAATCCGTCGCAATTCTCAGCTTGTCAGAAATCTCGAAATTCTGCACCCCATCCTCTACTAGAACCCGAACAAAATTCCTTCTAGCATGATAATTGCTGCGAGGTGAATTCTCGTCCCCGAATCGGCACCAATTAAGCTTGGACCTCTGTTTCCAGTACATGGACTACCATTTGAGTAATGACTCCAACTTCCTTCCTTGTTGCATGCACACGGAGAAAAAACTCAGAGTCAGACAGATGCCTCCTTTCTTCCACCGCATTGAGGTAATCAAGAACCAACTTATTGTTTGAGATCAGCAGGTGCAGGTTTCCTTTCCTGTTCACCCATTTCCGTAGAACCGTGTGCAATCTTCTGAATTTAAAGCTGAGCTTGGACGCGGTGGAGGAGATACATCGGTGGCCGCGGGACCAACAATCAGCAGACCTCTGGTGCACCCTTTGTGAAAATGCCATGATCATTGTCAACTAACTCTATTCTTTTCTCCACAATCATGTTAGGAAGCTCATCATTTGACAAATGACATTCTCTGTGAGTTTCTTTAAACAAGTTCCTGCACCTCCGAGATCATATGTTCAACACCAGATGAGACCTCTTGTAGTGCACCATTTGTGAAATTGCCATGATCATTGTCAACTAACTCTGTTCTTCTCTCCACAATGATGTTAGGAAGCACATCAATTGACAAATGACATTCTCTCTAGATTTCTTGAATATGTTCCTGCTCCTCTAAGATCATATGCTCAGCACCAGATGCGACCTCTTGTGGTGCACCACTTGTCAAATTGCCATGGTCCATTTACTTATTTTGGAACATGTGGTCATTTCTCAAGTTGGTACAGGTCTCCTCCCATGAGATTTGGGTGTCCTCTACTAACACTGGTTGATCCGTGATGCTAGTTTCAATTGCTCTATTTGGATTTTTCTTCTTCTTCTTTAGGGTCCTTAATTTTCTATAGATGAACCCTGCAAGTTCTTCATTGCACTCACAGTTCAAGCTTTTTCTAGCAAGGGCAAGTGACTCTGGCAGCACGCCAACACCACAGAAAATAATTGAAGAACGTTAGCATATTTGATAAATATAAATATGAAAATAACAAATACAAGAACTTTGTGGGTGTCTTACCAAGGCTATGATGAATGTGTGCAGTATGCTCACTGGCTCTGGAATAACTAGATGATTCTTCCAAAAATACATAAAACTCTTCTATGGTGTAACTTTTAACCTTGTCAAGATGGGTCAGACAAGCTTTAAATATTTACTCTTGAGTTGTGACTTACTACCTCCGTCCGGGTTTATTAGGCCCGTGAGCAACGGGAGGCTGTCCCTATTTACAAGGCCCATATGCACTGCAGTTTTTCTCCACGCCTCGTTCCCTTCAGTAGCAGTTAATAAGACAATAAAATCGCTTGCTTTTCCTCCGTTAGTTGGCGCATGCATCCCTCGTATTGGGCATGAGCTGCTGCATTAAATTAACCCTGGTGGTGCATGCAGGAAGTTGAGCGCATGCAGCCGGTTCACATTCTTTTAGGCAGTTAATTGAGCGTAGAAGTCAAGGAACAGTGCTAATTTTTGGGTAATTAATTGTTGTGTCTTGGTACCTGCGTTTTGGTCTAAGGGCCCAATAAACCCGGACGGAGGGAGTAGAAAAGAACTCCGGATAAATTTCAATAAAATATTATTATCACGAGTAAGTTTTTGAGCAACAATTAAATTTCCTGTGGATTTTTAAACATGTAAGACATTTCTGAGATGAATAGGGTGATCATGGGTAGAAAAATGTGTATGAAGGTTGAAGGATGCCGCCGTCCGATCCCGGTGCCTCCACAGCCGAAGAGGCGGACATAGTCTACACCCGACGCCAAGTGGCTAGGTCGATGCACCGGCGTCGCGACAGGATGCTGCTAGCTTGCCGATGCGTGCACACAATTATTTACTTTATTTTATTTGAAATGGAAGGAGTCGTGCATTCATTAAGAAACAAATTGCTCGGTTACCTAAGAGAAAACCACTAGATTGCCTAGTAAATTATGAAAGAACGGGCGAAAAACCCATTACAATTGTTGAGCGGCACACATAAGGTACCGCAACCACAGCACCCCAAAGAATGCCTCGCCGAGACAGCATGTAAGCGTCATCGTCATCACTTCGCTTTAGAGTTGTAATCGCCATACCTAAACCCTAAGAACACGACTCTGACTTCATTGTAGACAAACGCGGACTCAACCCAAACTGCAAATGGTTTTCCGTAATGGAAATCGGAAGAGGGAAAACCTTCTTTTGCGAAAAAAGAACCAAACTGCAGATGGTTTCCCGTAATGGAAATCGGAAGAGGGAAGACCTTCTTTTGCGAAAAAAACCCAATCCGCAGAGGCTGTGTGGAGCTATATGAATATCCGTGCTAGGACTCAGCCATCCGCGGCCAAACAATGCAGCTCCAACCCCGACAAAGACTAGGAAGTAGAATTAGGCACGGCTAGCGCCACATAAGATCACCTGACGAACCACCTGCTATGCGGCATCATACGCCGCCGAGCCTTGCCACTGCAACTTCGATTTCACAACAACAAACCAGCTGAGGCAATCCCACAGAAACATCGGAGAAGAGCCAGCTGCCTGAACCATTGTCGCTAGCACCAACATAGAAAGCAAACTTGTCGCCCGCACGACACGAGGTCAAATCCGCATGATGCCGTTGTAATCTTGGGGCTGCCGCCCAACCTTCATCTGCCACGACATGAGGTCAAATCTGCGTGATGACCCAGATGCTCGCAGCGCACGTTCCTCAGGGCAATTGCAAGTGGTCCACAAAATTCGGGCCACATCCAGGGCCACCATCCTGACGTACTGTCCAACCGGTGCATTGAATGAGACGACAAACCCGACGCCCGAGTAAGCCAACATCGCCACCCTAATGAAAGCCGAGCCGCCGCCCCGCTCCATGGAGCTTGAGCCCCCTTACTGCCGGTGGGGGGCCTTTGATCGACAGGCGACGTCCATCTAGGAGTCGAAAATGACCTGAAAATTTATGGAGAGTTATTTTGAAATATATATAAAAATATTGACAGAAGAAATACTAGGAGGGGCGGCCACCAGGAAGCAACAAGACTGCATGTGCCCTACCCCGTAGGGCACCTCCACCGAGCTTGTGGGCCCCTGGCAGGCCTATGGTGCCCATATTCTTCTATATAATGCTGTTTTCTCTAAAAAAATCGGAAGAGGACTTTCAGGACAAAGTGTCGCTGTCTCGAGGCGAACCTGGGCAAGAGCACTTTTGCTCTCCGACGGAGCAATTCGGCCGAGGAAACTTTCCTCCGGGAGGGGGAAATCAAAGCCATCGGCATCACCAATGATCCTCTCGTCTTGGGAGGACCAATCTTCATCAACATCTTCACCAACACCATCTCATCTGAAACCCTAGTTCATCTCTTATATTCAATATTTGTGCCAAAACTTCAGATTGGTACCTGTGTGTTGCTAGTAGTGTTAATTACATCCCGTAGTTGATGCTAGTTGGTTTATTTGGTGAAAGATTATATGTTTAGATCCTTAACGATATTCAATACCCCTCCGATCTTAAACATGAATATGATTTGTGAGTAGTTATTTTTGTTCTTAAGGACATGCGAGAAGTCCGTTTATAAGTAATCCTGTGAATTTGGTATTCGTTCGATATTTTGATGATATGTATGTTGTTGCTTCCTTTAGCTGTGTCATGTAAATGTTGACTACATGATAGTTCACCATACTTGCACCTAAGGGAAGGCGTTGTGGAGTAATAAATAGATGATGGGTTGCTAGAGTGACAGAAACTTAAACCCTAATTTATGCATTATTCCGTAATATGCTGATTTGAATCCATATGTTTCATGTTAGGATAATCCATATTTCTCTTAATTATTTTTTCATAGTTGTAGATGCTTGTGAGAAGGGGTAATCATAAGTGGGAGGCTTGTTCAAGTAAGAACAACACCCAAGCACCGGTCCACCCATGTATCAAATTATTAATGTAGCGAACGCGAATCAAATAAACATGATAAAAGTAACTAGACGACAATTTCCACGTGTCCTCGAGAATGCCTTGTTTATTAGTATAAGAGAACGTTCCGACTTGCTACTTGTTACGAATTATCTTACTACAAAACTCTCTCTTACCGTTACTTCCAGCGCTTGCATAAAATACCTTGCCGGAAAGCACTTGTCATTTTCTTCTGCTCCCCACTCTTACTTAACGAAGGACTACAATCGATCCCATATACTTGTGGGTCATCACCGCCCACCTCGTCGCTTGCATTGCCACCCTCCAAGCCCCCTCTGTTGCCGCCCCCGTCGTCGGAGATGAAGATAAACTTCGCCGTCATTGACGGCGAACATTGCCCGCTCCACCTCCACTAACTCCGGGTACTGCCGGTGGAGGGCATCCATGTAGGCCTCATCAGTGGCCTCGGCCTCGAGGCGCTCCATCACCTCCCGGTCTTCCCGCGCCATCCGAGCGGACACTACCCCCGGCTCCGGCGGGACGAGGTCAACCGGCCGCGTGATGGGAAAACTGGGCCTCGTCTCGCGGCTGTGAAACCGGACCTGCCACCGGCCGTATTCCATGGCCGCAAGCTCAGCGCTGTGGATGGAGCTGATCCACTTCCGTGTGTGGGTCTCGCGGTAGGTGATTTCACCCACCACGCCCCCCACGACCGATGCCAGACGCTCATGTAGGTCCTCGTTGGCGGCCGGGGCAGAGGAAGGTCCAAGAAGTCCGCAAAACGTGTGAGGGGCACAACGGTGGGCGGATCGACCGAGCGGCGGTGGCTCGAGAGAGCAGCCGCGGACGACGACCCAAGGGCGTGGCGGCGCGGATCCGCGCTGCGAATCGGGGAGGGTGTCGCGCCGGCGGCGGGTCGAGGGGGAGAAGAGGAGGCGGGGGAGAGGAAGAGAAAGTGGGAATTTTTTACTCCACTAAAGGTTATAAAGGATCGGCTATGTGCGGTTTAGATGAGAAAAATGCCAAATCTACTTCCTTACGACTGGATAATGGATCGGTTAGAAATGCCTTAACCTGGTTAACTGGTTCTCTGCTGCTGATTTTTGTTCCCAACAAAACACTCTTCCATTGTGGGACATGAGCATTGGCTGCTGAAAAGTTTATTTTTGACTTACGGAGGCAGACGCAAAGTTTTGTTTGTGCAAAGCAGTAAATGTTTGGGTCACATTGACGGACCGGAAAAATCGCCATCGTTGCATGCATTGCATAAATTGCATCGGCAGATGAAAAGGTTTTGTTTGCCCCGACGGCTACCTTCTCCATTGGCAGTGCAACGGCGTCTCCTCGTGATGATGAGCGAGTAAATGGCATGCAGCAAATTTATGTGGACCGGACGCAAACATATCTAGATCGAGGTGTGAAACAGGCCGCCGTTTCCGTTTGACTTCCCGAGTGCACTTTCCTCTCTCTCTCTCTCTCTATATATAGCTAGATGCAGCAAAATATTTCCTCTCATTAGTCTTCCATCCTACCCCAGGCTACGCCACCAAGCCCACCTCCAGAATGGCAGAGCAATGCGAGATTTCTGCTTCCATGTCCATGGTGTCTGCATCCGAGGAAAGGTCATATGTGCTCAAGGTAGATGGATATTCAAGAGCTAAGGCGCTTCTCAAGAACGGCCAGTGTGTGACTTCTACCCCTTTCGGTGTTGGCGGCCACAGCTGGGTCGTGAGATATTACCCAAACGGTGGCGATGAGGACTATGACGATTTTACATCCCTTTTTCTCGTGCTTGAATCTGCGGATGCCGAAGATGTGAAGGCAAAATTCACATTCAGTGTACTTGACGAGAATGGAGAACCGGTACCTTCATGCAGCCGTACCACCAACCATATACGTACCTTCTCAAGGAAAGGTTCAAGCTGGGGTTGGGATGACTACATCAAGGGGGATGATCTGGAGGCACCGTCGCATCTGAGAGACAATTGTCTCAACATCAGGTGCGATGTCACCGTCATGAAGGAGATCCACGGCGAAGAAGCCAGGGTTCCTCCAAGCGACCTCGACCGGCATCTCGGCGACCTCCTCAAGAACAAGGACGCGGCAGACCTGACTTTCCAAGTCGGCGGACAGAGCTTCTCCGCTCACAGGTGCGTCCTCGCTGCTCGGTCATCCGTCTTCAAGGCGGAGCTCCTCGGCGCCATGAAGGAGGGTTGTTCTGCTTCCAGCCCTATTGAAATCTGTGACATGAAAGCCGATGTGTTCAAGTCTTTGCTCCATTTCATATACACTGATTCGGTCCCTCTGAAGCTTGATGTGGTGATGGCTGGCCACCTTCTAGTGGCGGCTGACCGGTACAATGTTGTGAGGCTGAAGCAGATATGCGAGGAGAAATTGTGCGCTCACATCGATTCCAACATGGTGGCCACCAGTCTGGTTCTGGCTGAGCAGCATGGTTTCCCTCGTCTCAAAGAGGCTTGTTTACAGTTCCTTGATTCTCCTTCCAATTTCAAAGCTATGATGGCAAGCGACGGTTATGAGCATCTGACGTCTAGCTGCCCATCTGTTCTCAAGGAGCTCATAACTAGAATCCTCCCGGCTGAATGGAGCGTGGCAAAGGAGGTTGTCATGACAATGTGAAAGTAACGCCTACTCTCGTATTACTATCATATATGTCATCCAAGTTTAGTACTAATGGTTGCTTGAATGTTTACAACAAATATGCTATCGACCACTTTGTTTTTCCTTGCTAGAAAAAGAAAAGGCGTCTTGGTTTAATTGTTATGCTACTTATCCATGTATGGTTGGGGATGTTTCAGAACAAAGAATGTTAGTATCATTCATTCAATCTGTACTGTATTCTTGCAGATAAAACCTTATTTTGTTCATGTTTTACTGAAATCAGAAACCACGTACGCGTGATGCTAAATGCAGCAAGTCACCGGGATTTGGTGCACGTTGAGAACTCCATCTCAGTCAGAACACAAAATCATTTTCTGATGACGGACTGAACTGGAGAGTGAACTGCTAGAACCACCGCATCACTGCTGGCATCTAAGAGATGCACCTGCCAACCTTGATATACTGGTTCGCAAGTTTAGAACCGTGAGGGCAAAAACTTTCAGCTAGCAGAATCACAAGAGCTGCTGGGGTTTCCTAAACCTTTGTAGTATATATCTCAATGCGAATTGTAGTTCTGAATTCCCATCTCATTGTGTCCGAGGTGCTGACGCTAGATAGTCAGGAGTCCTGCATGCTCCTATCTTTCTCTACTCTGCATTGACGCTAAGCAACCGTTGGAGAACTCTTTGCAGAATTAGCGAACAAGACAACTATGTACAGCACAAAACTGAATTACAGACATATATTTCTGTTATATATATATATTTCGGAACAGAGGTAATACAACAGTTGCAGAATACAGCAGTTTCTGTAAACTGTTCTTCCAACAATTTCATTACACTGTTGTCCAGCACAGGTCGATCACTGAGTTATAGTATATTGCAATGGCGCGTCTCACCTGGCTTCCCTGCCATGACGATGTTTCGCCCACTGCGAGGCGGAGTTCCATCTCACCTTGGCGAGCGCTCTACTGGGAAGGCCCTTTACTGTAGCTTCAGGTTTTCTATTTCCCTATTCTGCACCATTTGTTTTTCTTTTTTATTTCGTGTTCTTTGTTTATTTCCTAATTTTCTAAGGATTCTTTGTTTGCGGTTTTTAAATTTTTTATTCAACACATTTCTATTTTTTCACACAAAATGTACAATATTCATATACATCAGAGAAAATCTCTCATACATGTTTAGCATTTTTCAATTATATAATTAACATTTTAAAAAATATTCTTTTGATGTCTACTTTTTTTACGTACATTTTGTATAATTTATATACATCAGGAACATTATTTATCATATCTTTAATAATTTTCAAATTCATAATTAACATTTCTTTAGTATATTTTTCATGTCTACTTTTTTCACATAAGATTTACATTTTCCATATACATCAGTACCATTTTTTATATAGTTTAACAATTATAAATACATGACCGACCCTTCTTTTCAATATATGTTTTGATGTCTAAGTTTTTCATACATGTTGTACATTTTGTAGTATAAATCAGGAAAATTTCTTTCTATTCACATTTAATATTTCTTAAATACATGATTAACATTTTTATAATGTCACATGCGATTTTTGAAACACATGAACATTTGTTTTCTTACAAACATATTTTTAATGCTGACAAAAATTTTACATTATGTTAAATAATTTTGTACACTGCGTTACCATTTTCAAATCAATTTTTTTAAAACATTAAATTAATTTAAAATTTTGGAATATATGTATAAATTTTTTCAATTTTTTTGAAAGTTTTGGCATATTAACATTATCTAATTTCCTAAACGTTTCTAAAATTTTAAATATATTTCAAACATCTAAAAAATAGTTAAACAAAGATGATAAAATATATAGAATAAATGACTTTCAATGTACACCTGTTCATGTGGAGATAGCATGGTCATGGACAATTCAACAAATGTTTATAGTCGTCAAGCTATGTTTATATTGTTATACATAAGTTATTGTTCTCTACTTTGTAAGTTAATTTTTTTTATAATTGTTAACAACATATGTTGTTATTGTATGATGTTTTAGTTGTGGAGATCAAGAAGATTGTGGGCGAAAAGGTGATCAAACTGCAGCTATAGTGGCTGGCACACACAGTGGAGGTGAAGTTTGAGATATATTATCTGAAGCAATTGGTGGTGAACGAGTCCACCTCCACGAGGAAGGCAAAGCAGCCCATGCACAAGGAACTCACGAAAATGATTTTGTGATGGTTGTCATCCAAGGGCTTGCGGTGAATGGTGTATACATGTTTTCATTTCAGAACAAGACCTAAATAACGGCAAACTGTGTGAAGGGGCTCCTCCCGTCGTTGGCCGCCACTGCACTGTAGCAGACTCAACCCACGCCTGTTCCAGTTTAGGGCCGGTTTAAACACCTTTTGGACCCGAGGCATAGTAAAACCTATATTTTTATAATAAACTTTTGTACTTATTTAAACAAGTTATATAATATTGTATATTTAATTCCAACACATTTACATTACTAATCTAGCATATTTAACAACACAAGAATGCTGGTAAATCATACCTATTCTCTTTTTGTAATGCAGTTTTAATATATATCAATACAAAATTACACATCTCAAGTTTAAATTGTATGATATAAAAACATCTTTGAATTATTTTATAGAAGTTGTATTATTTATATAGTGTATAAATCTATAGTTGCATGTGTGTGTGTGTTTATATATATTAATGTCACGTCTTGATAGAGAATTTTAAGGTATATAATCTAACAAAAAAAAATACCGGTTTCTAGTGTATTATTAGTTAAAACTTCTAGGGTATGCCCAATGTGTCTTGCTAAAATTTAAATCTATTTCAGCAATACTTGATTAACCAAAAAAGATAGAAAATGCAGGACAGTATGGGGCTGGTGCATTTCACGAGCATTAAACCGACGTTCTTTCGCGCAGGGTGCACGATCTGAATGGACCGGTCCATTTGGTGGCGTCATGGCGTGCCGCTATTAAAATCTAAAAAAATCACGATTAACGAATTGAACTCGCTACCTCACGATAGAGAGTATACGTTATTTACAAGTTGAGCTGCTGAATGCTAGTGAGTAACATGCCGCGCGAGTATTTAAGAACAAAATGCAGCGGATAAAAAAAATCATTTTTTCACCATTGAACAGCTTTGTGATATACACTGAACAATTTTTAAATACACATTTGTGATATACGCTGAACATATTTAGGTACACAAATGAACTTTTTTTTAATACGCTGAACATTTTCTTTGTATGGTGAACATTTTGTTGCATGTATGATGAACATTTTTGTAATACACGATGGACATTTTTATAATGCATGGTGAACTTTTTTCTAATACATGGTGAACATTTCCTTAATATACGATTAAGATTTTTGTAATATGCGGTGAACTATTTATATAAAACACACAAAAAAGGAAAAAATAAAGAAAAAACGAAAAAAGAGGAACCAAAACAACAAAAGCAGAACAAAACCGCTGAAAATGGACAACCACTGAAAAACCCCGTAGCAAAAAACCACTAAAGAGAAAAACCCGGCAGGAAACGCGCCGTACGTTGACCGGTCCAACCGGAGTGAAGGCACGACATTCTCAAAGAGCGTGTTTGGTTGCCCGCATCGGGCCCAACCAGGCCCGCGCGGGAAGAAAGAAGCCTGTTTGGTTGCCCGTTTTCACTGTTGGACCTGCATCACACGCTTCCTAAAGCACCTCTGGGCCTGGCTCACTGGAAACACACGAATTGGCAGTTTCTTGAGGCTGGGCCCGAAGCGGTGTGCTGCGTGGGCGGCGGGTGCCTGTGCCACGCTCGAAGCCGCGTTGCTTCAAGCGCAAGCAGTTATTAGCCTCACCGCCCCTCACCGCTCCCTCTCCCCACTCTTCCCCACTCTCCCAACTCTCACCGGCGGCGGCGGATCGGAGTAGAGGAAGAAGACCAATAGACTCCATCACCGGCGATGGCGGATCGGAGCAGAGGAAGAAGACCACCGGACTCCATCAATGGCGGTAAGCACTTCTCTCTCTTCGACATGCACGCTAGATTCGATCCACAGCGGAGGGGAATGGGGAATAGAGGTAGATAAGCATAGGGGTAGTTCATACTAGTTCATAGCAGTTCATACGAGTTCATACATGCAAGATCGGAATGCAGAAGGGGGATAGGGGGATAGGGGGTGGACAACGGACACCGGCTGACCGCGGCGGCCGTCACCGGCGTGCGGAGTGGCTGGTCGAGCCGCTGGCCTTCATCTTCTTCTTCTTCGCCCTGCGGGCCGGCGGGTCGTCGTTGTCGTCCTCGGCGGAGTCGAGGTTGATCTGCCAGGTACGACGGCCTGGCTCCGGCGCCCTCGCTGGCATGTGCATCGCTTCTTCTTCCTCCTCCTTAGGTTCTCTACCGATGACCGCCGGCGGCGCGATAGCCGTCTCCCAGTACACTACAACACGACGATCATTAGGAGCCCAGTAGGTCTTGTACTTGCACCACTTCTTCCTTTGTTTAGCACCGTAGGAGATGGCATGATTCATGGCCCAGCGAATGATGTCAACTGCCATCGCGCCCTTCGCTGGGTCAGGAATCAGCGTCTTCAGCTCTTCTTTAGTGGCCTTCATGAGCACTGCATTAGATTCGTTCTGCATGTCCAGCATGGAGCCGAAGTTCGAGCACACCTCCATGGTGTTCTCAAACTTGGTGCGATCACCAGCCGACCACCCAAGGAAGAAGGCCCTCCAGTCAATACCCCAAGGGAAGGAGTTGGCGTTGGAGCTGGAGTTAGAGCTCATGGCGATGGGGAGGAGGAAGGTTGACAGTGAGAGAAGAGAGGGGGTGGGTAAGTAGTGGTGGGCAGGGTGAGTAAATATAGGGGGATGGAGAGGAGGAGAAGAGTGACAGTCATGCTATTTTAACTCCATGATCTTCAGTTAGCCATGAACTGCTCCTCAATTAGCCATGAACTCTATGTTGTGCTTGACTCCATGAATTGTGTGCAAATCGAGGAGAGCAATGAGATGTGCACGGAGGTGCTCCCGACCCTTGACAACAAGGGCAAGCAGCCCCTTCACCCAATGCCCGACGACGTTGTGCTGCCGCCCACCACCGAGGAAGACCTGAAGACGCCTGAGGGTGGCGACGAGGAGGGCATGGAGGAGCCCCCCCAGCAACAAGCGCCGCAACTAAGGCCACTACCATCAGGAGGATGGCCCAACTCACTTCTGCAAGGTCATCCTTGCACCGAAGCTTGAGTGCATCCCCATGCCCCTGGACTTCACCAAGCACTTCGTCGCGGTGCCGACAGAGTTCAAGCTCACGAACAACACCAGTTGCTCCTGGAAGGTGACGGTCAAGCTGATGAACGGCAGGGTGACTATCGGTGTCAAAACCGGCGGATCTCGGGTAGGGGGTCCCAAGCAGTGCGTCTTAGGATCAATGGTAACAGGAGACAAGGGACACGATGTTTTACCCAGGTTCGGGCCCTCTTGATGGAGGTAAAACCCTACGTCCTGCTTGATTGATATTGATGATATGGGTAGTACAAGAGTTGATCTACCACGAGATCAGAGAGGCTAAACCCTAGAATCTAGCCTATGGTATGATTGTTGTTGTCTCTCTATCGACTAGCACGGCCTTGGTTTATATCTCGCACTGCAGGCCTAGGATAACAAGAGTCCTAGCCGAATCGCCGGTGGGGAGGAGTCCTTGTCTTGATCGCCAAGTCTTGTGGAATCTTCCTTGTATGCGGCAACTGTCCGGACTGGCCCATGAGTATACGGCCATGGGGATCCTCGGCCCAATCCAACTGATCGGGAGACGACGTGGTGAGTACCCCCTAGTCCAGGACATAGTCAGTAGCCCCCTGAACCGGTCTTCAAGTTGGGGACGCTCCTCGATTCTTCCGAACTGTTCTTCATCTTCGGTCGTCGGTCTTGAAAACTGGTTCAACAAATCTTCTCATCTTCGATCTTGAGGATCGCCGAAATGCATTCAACGAGTTTATACGTCGGTTATCCGAGGAGCCCTTTTAAGTTTCCGGCCTTTATCAATGCCTTGCTATTTTTATGCCACAGCTCGGGTTTGAAGTTGTTCCCGGGCGGCAACGTCCTCTTGCGTCCGAGCTCCAACGCCGGATCGCATTTGAGGTATCTTTGCAGCCGAGCACCAATGTCGAATCGCTTCCAGCTCTAACGCGGACTATGTATCCGAGCTCCAACGCCGGACTGTATCCGAGGTGTCGTAGATCACCTTGGTTCAAAGAAGTTTGAAGGAGTTTAGCCGAGCTTAGTGCCAGAAATGCCTCTATGGAGCCGACCACTAGCACCCGAGCTTTATGCGGATCGCTTCCGAGGTGGTTAAGCACCTCGGTCATGGGCTGATCTTTGGTCAACGTTTTTATTGATGCAATTTATTCTCGACGAGATATATAGCGGTAGCCCTCAAGGTGGGTATCGGTCTAAAACCCGAGATGCACATGAAGGATGACATAAGACCACCGATCCCGTGGCAGCCGAGACTCAAAGTTGATTTGCAAAATCGGTCCGAGGATCAAGTCCTAGCTCGCAGAATACTTCAGACACAAAAGCGGCGTGCTCGGTCCTCGAGACTCGGGTTGGGTGCGGCCGACCAACCCGAGGATCAAAATCTCCTCGAAAGCAGATTGCACTTAAAATTTTCTCGCATAGAACAGCAATGCAGTAGCCCGAGACACCTGGTCGGGTGGCAACACCGGATCGGGGATTGATGTGCCCTTTAATATTTGTAAATAATAAGCCCGAAGCCCAGTAGCCCCCGAGCCTTAATGCGGGCACGGGAGGCCGAATTAAGGATCGATATCCATAGTAAAATCACAAATTATGTGTAATGACTCTGTGTATCCAAGTACTTTACGTCATTAATGCTCGGATCCGCATTGTACAAAACTTTGTTGACCGACCATCGGCTTCCACCTCCTCGGCCAATAGCCGAGGAGTTTTTGTCCTACTTTATAAAGCCTTTATGAGGGCAAAGATTTACAACAAACAAGGCAATCTGGCCATACGGTTTTATAAACAAAGTTACGCGGAGAGACATGTTATATTTACTGTTTAACAGAAGAAATGTCTTCCAGAGAAAATAGTCCTGCTATCGGTTCCTTTCTTTGGGTTGTCATGCTAAGCATGATCATGAAACCTCTGCTCCAATGTAAGAGAAAAATATCGAGGATTTAGTTTGGGAGGCCAGTTAATAGCCCCCGATCGAGGTCAAGCCGGAAACACTTCGGCCAATGAATGGCCCGTCATTTAATATAGTCATCGGATCGCTGACCAGTTTACACCTATTGTGACGGTCAGTTTTTGGCTTTCTCCACTGAGGTGCTTGACCATGCGAGCTGGAAGCACAATCGCAGTGGTTCTCCCTTTGCACACCTAGCCGAACAAAGCGGAATATAGGAGGCAAGCGCGGGAGCCGGGCAACCCAACTATTGACCGAAGACACAATTCGAAACTGATGCATATATAGCAATATCCAAGAATGTTTTTGCCGAATCTCAAAAGGTGTCCGGCGTTGCACTGCGAGACTTGCTGAAAACACATAAATAGTTTAAAAGTGCCATGGGCTCGAAAAGCCAAAAAACTTATTCAAAAGATTAATGTCCGAACTAGATCATGTGTTCGGTGCCAATCCGAAAATTGGACTTTAGAAAAAAAGGTGCTTCTGCCGTTCTTTAATATGACACATCCTATCTCAAAACTTCAAGCGGGTCAGCCTACGGCTAGGCCAGTTTAGCAAACTAAACTCTAGCGGCTTTGAGAGAGAAATTAGGCTCCCCGGCTAGTGACCGCACACTTGTATCGATAAAAGGAGTGATAAATAATAATAAAAACTTTGCAACAGCGAGGAAGAGAAACACTTAGTATGAAACGGCTCAAATAAACATAAGAGCCCCCAAGTGACTTGGGTAAAAGTTGACTATATAATGTAAGGTGACATGTAGAATGCCTTCTAGCCGGATTGTAGATCGTTTGTCGTAGCGGACCTTTTCGCTTCAACCTCTGGACCCAATAGTCCGAGTGTGTCCGAATACCCTCGCGTTATAAAACCGGGGCATGCATGGAGACCAGGCGTAGGGGTCATTGGTGCTTTATCAGACAAGTGCCCAACTAGTTATGTTATATTACATGGTTAGTAAGAAACATCTTCCAGGGAGAATAGTTCCGTTAGGGGTTCCTTTCCCTGGGAGGCATGCCCTAAAGTGCATGTCCGGCTGCGAAAAGAGCAGAAAAACATCTGGGGCAGGTAAATAAATAGGTAAGAAATTATCTTTTAGTTCACCGACCGAGTATTCCCTTAAGAACGCTAGCTTTCGACTTCACCCGATCGAGGTACACATCCGGTGACCCGCAATAATAATCGCAGAGGTGCTTCCTTTACCACCTAGCCGAACAATCGGGAACGAGGGGTAAGCACAGAGCCGAGCAACCCAGCTTGGCCAAAACTTAAGTCATATCGATGCATATAATGGTGAATAAAAGGTACATGCGGAAGTGTGACACATGTATTGGGCATAAAGCCCGAATTAATAAACTTCTGTTAAAGAAGCCCCCAGGTATAATGAGCGCGGGTAGCGCGTCAAGTGTGTGCGAACAAAGTTTCGACAAGGAAGATTTTTACAAGCAACTTTTTTCCGAGAAGGTATAATGCTTGGTCGAACCGAATACAAGTTAGAAATTTTAAAACTTTGAGCATGAAGGCAACTTAGCTGGTTAATGTGTTCGGTGTTGACGATGCGGTCCGAGCTTGATGCGGGACAAGGTTCTATCCCCCAAGCCGGTCCCGAGGTGGCGGAGCAAAGAGCTCGGCACTATGAAGTGGTGACATAGCATGGTCAATGCAGGACGGCAGAGTGATGCCGAAGTCCCTGGCATGAGGTAATGAAGTGTTGACAAAGCCCCCCGTCCAGCCGAGGTGACGTCAAAGGATATAGTTCGGCTGGATTATTTTCCTGTTCACAAAAAATAGTGCAAACCAGAGATAATAATAATAATAATAAATCGTTGCATAATGAATAATTTATGCAAAGTGAGTAATAAAAGAAATATGGCCTAGCGCCGAAGTCGATGTCGATGCAGGTCGTCGGCGTAATGCAGTAAAGGTGTGGCAAAGCCTGGATTCACAGGTCGGTCCGAGTTCCGGATGCGGCGTTCGCCGGACTATGTATGGAAACTGACCGAACCATCATGCGACCGTCGATAATGCGGCCACCATTTGATAGACCTGTGTACAAATGGTGGACAAACCAGAGTAATAATTCCTTGGGAAAAATTAACCCAAACAAGCAAAAAGAAATACTAGGATTAATAGCACCTGGTTTATTTGTTGTAGCAATCCGAAGGAAGGTGATTTCCAAAATTGGGACTCGATCCGCGCACCCATGCCTGGTCGGCTAGTGACGCCGAAGTGTCCGGAGTAGGTTGATGAAGGGATGGCGAAGCCCCCGGTCCAGCCGAGATGTCGAAGTAGGTCGGCGTGATGGACACCAGCTTGAAGAAGCAATAGTGCGGCCCTGCCGATGCAGGTCGTGACGTGGTCGATGCCGGCTTGATGAAGCGACCGTGCGGCGATGCCGGTATGCCCGCTCCGTGTAATCCGTGGGGCGGCGATGTTGGTGATGATTTATCCTTCGCGATGCCGGACTCTTGTTCGGCTTGCCAAGATGATGATCCGAAGAAGTTGAGCTTGGCTCAACAAAGTGACGACGTGTCTAGCGCAGGTCGGCAGCCGTGGAGCAATATTGCCGGACTGGTTTGACACCAGCATGATGTTGAAGATCATGTTCAAAAGATTTTAAAGTTAGTGGGATGTGTTCGGGAACAAAACACAATACCCCATACAAAACTTCCTTCAAAAAGGATGTCCGAAATCCCGTTCATAAAAAAGACGAACTCGGGTCGGATTCGTTTTCGCGCAGAAAACAGATCCAAAAAGTGATGCACTAATCGGAAGTTTCCCGGAGTTTGGACGGTCGGATCGAGCTGAATTTTTGGCAGGTGGTAGATAAGGGAATTCCGCAGCAAATCAACGGTTGGATCCTTCAAAGGACATCCGGGCTAGATGCTGGATACCACGCCCTAAACTCGTCCGGATTCTCGTCTAGATTCAACAGGGCTCCAGTATATCGGAGATTGCCGGAGATTCCTCCATCGGAACTCGACGAAATTCTTGCAGGGCTGTTGTAGACTTAATTCTACATAATTCCATCAAAGTAATCGTTTAGACGACATTCGACGAGGCGGTGGCAGCGGATACAAGTTTGTTGTCCAGAAAAACAGCACGGTCGCGTGAGGGCAATGTTGACGTTGAGCCCCCGAGCTCCATGGATGACTCCTCCATGATCTTGATAGAGATCGGAGTTGGTGTTGATGAAGGCCTTCATCCGAACATGACGATCGGAGGTAGCCCGCAGTCCTCGGTCAAGCCAAGGTGACCAGTCGAGCTGGTGACGAAGAAGCCGACGTAGCAGTTGACCTGCAGTCGAGCCATTGATCCTTTCGCCGATCACACAGCGGAACTCTCAATGGAAGCACCAATGTCGGTGTCAAAACCGGCGGATCTCGGGTAGGGGGTCCCAAGCAGTGCGTCTTAGGATCAATGGTAACAGGAGACAAGGGACACGATGTTTTACCCAGGTTCGGGCCCTCTTGATGGAGGTAAAACCCTACGTCCTGGTTGATTAATATTGATGATATGGGTAGTACAAGAGTTGATCTACCACGAGATCAGAGAGGCTAAACCCTAGAATCTAGCCTATGGTATGATTGTTGTTGTCTCTCTATCGACTAGCCTGGCCTTGGTTTATATAATGCACCAGAGGCCTAGGATAACAAGAGTCCTAGCCGAATACGCCGAAGGGGGAGGAGTCCTTGTCTTGATCGCCAAGTCTTGTGGAATCTTCCTTGTATGCGGCAACTATCCGGACTGGCCCATGAGTATACGGCCATGGGGATCCTCGGCCCAATCCAACTGATCGGGAGACGACGTGGTGAGTACCCCCTAGTCCAGGACACCGTAAGTGACCCTGGATCAGGGTTGGGCCACCTACGCAGCCGTTCATCAGATGAAGATCGGCTACATGGTGACGTTCAAGCTCCTCATTCCCGACACCCTCAAGGTCATCATCTTCGACGATGATGGCATTGAGGTCGTCAACAAGTGCGGGAAGCACGACGAAGCCTTCGCCGCCAAGGAGTAGGGCCGGGCCACCTCTTTCCAGCGTACTATCGAGTCTGCTTTAAACATGTTTATGGTTTAGGCGTTGAACTGTTATGAAGTGTGGTACTGCTTATATCTGAATTATGCTAGTTGATGCTTTGTTTATACTCTATTGTGCTTATGATGTGTGCTGCCGAAGTGTGGTGGTAACCTCACCAACTAGCCAAAGAGGTTACCACACACCAGCGTTGCATACAACCAAACATCATGCCCTGAGTTTGTCCACTAACATGCAGACAACCAAACACCAGGCAGTGTGGTTCTGCCCATGCAGGCAAGAGGCCATGTAGGCAACCAAACAACATGCAGATGGTGCATTTGAGGCTGCATTTGCATAGCCAGGTTGGGTGGAGAAGTGTATGCAATGCGGGCACTGTAGCGCACCGCAACCAAACACGCCCAAATAGGATCTGCTGGGAACAGGATGAGTGTGTACTTGGGCAATGGGCCGGCAATAAAAGAGTCGCAACGCTGCGGCCTTTGCATCGGAACTTCCAGAATGTTCTTCGGACCATTCCCCCCCTCTTTTTGGCTCTTTTCATCTTGTTTTACTTGGCTTTAATTGGATTTTTATATTTTTCGATTTTTTACTATTTATTTTTATTTGTATTTGTATTTTCGTTCCTCTTTACTTTTAATTTTTTCCAATATATGATTTTTTTTGAATTTGTGAAAAAATTCAAACACATGAAAGCTTTCAAAATTCATGAACATTTTTTAAGTTCTTGAATTTTCCAAATATGTGAAGATTTTAAATTTCATGATTTTTTTCAAACTAGTCAGTTTATTAAAATTCATGATCTTTTTTTTTCAAATTCATGGGCTATTATTCAATTTTTTAAATATTTTGTGCAATCATGCATGTGGACTGAGGAGAGGGATGGGCTGGTCTTTGTGCCAAGGCCCGGTCTTACATTTTTAAGCTTATGACCAAAGTTTTAAAATAGCGGGCTTTGGAAAATAGCCGTCGAATTGCTAGTGTGATAAACTAGTGCTACAACACGCTAAATGGAACTAAACAACTTAGTGGGATGCCCCTCCAAACGGTAAAGCGCCATTATAGTCTCTAGATAGGGCGCTATTTAAAACTATGCTTAAGACCCACTCTTCAATGTAGGCTTTAGAAGCCTTAAGACCAACCTTACGTCCACATTGGAGATACCTAAGCTTGTGGGCTACCCTTAAGAAGATTCTCTTAAGATCAACCTCCACAATATATAAAGCTAGCATAAGGGCCCCATTTTGCCTATGTTTTTCTTGCAACCAACATTATGGCTGCCCTAATGGGGCTCGACCGATCAGTGTTCATCATCACCACACCATTCTTCAAAGCCATCGTCATTCGCCCGTGCTCTGCTTTGCAAGTTCATGATGATCCTACATATCACGATGGACAAATCAAGTAGCAAGATGAAGCTAGTTGCAGTCAAGCATCACCAGCTAGTTCAGCTTCCATACATGTGCAATCTTTTCCCTCGCATTCTGTTTGATGACGTTCTTCATCGCATTCAGGTGCTCAAGCTCAATAATGTCCTTTTTAGACGCATGCTCGCTGTGGTGATGCAGATGTGTGCTGTGGGTGGTCGAGCTAGGCGACTCATGGCTCGTACTATTATTTGTTCTTTTCATCCCATAGAAGTTTGGAAGCCGATGAACAAATTCAAACTTGAGAAATTAAACTCATAACATTTTACGAAACTCTAGTGGTATTCTGTTCAAGGAACAATCTTACCTATAAGTATCTTCGCAATTGAATTGCTAAGTACAACGGCATCCTTGTTTTGTTGGGTCCATCCCAAATTCTCCTCTCTAGTGAAGCTATGCCTTGGTTTCACATTTTTACTATGAGTATTTTTCTTTTCTTTTTTCAGCAAAATGAGTATTTTCCTTGCAAAAGGGAAAATCTGAGTTTTTTTTAGATGTGAGTCGCTCTAGTCCAGCCCATTTTCAGATGTGGGAGACACTGACGGGTGGGGCCACTTGGTCAGCTCAAGGTCGAGCCAGCCAACCAGACCAGTCCAGACCACGCAAAATCCACACTGCCCACTCCCCCTCGCCGCCGGCGCCACCGCCACCGCCACCGCCACCGCCACCAGCACACCATGCTCCGCCTCCAGAAGTGCATCCTCACCCAGCTGCTCCCTTCTACCTCTGCCTCCATCTCCCCTCTCCACCGCCTCATCAGGGCCGGCCCTGGGGCATGGGCGGTGGGGCGGCGGCCCAGGGCCCAGGCGGGAGGGGGGCCCATGATGTAGTACATATACATACTAATGCCCAACAAAAAAATGGTAAAAAACAAGATGGGCTAGGGCGCGAGGCCCATGTGATCGATTACGAAGTGTTACGCTAGCGCCAACGATCGGTACCGGCTGCTCATTTTCTTTTCCTTCGTTTGGAGTTTGGATGGTTGGTCTCTAATCCCTTCGTCCTGCCTGCCGCTCGGCGCTCGGCGCCTTGCCGTCTCTGCCACCGCCGGCTTGCCGCTGCGTGCGCCGCATAGCAGTTCGGTAACCCAAAGTCTGCAACGAGCCAACGAGGTAATCCATGATCCATTCCATCTATCAGTTTCTTCAGCCCGTATATGTATCCATGATCCATCCATGTTCCGGATGACATGATCCATCCCCCCAGATCCCAATTTGACAATTTCAGTAGTATGTACGTAATCAACTATCCACATGTATGTCTAGGGTTCCAATCATCCGATTATAAATTCTTAATTCTTTGTACCCTCTTTTCTTCATGATTTTAGTACATTATCCTGCCATGTTGCCTAAGAAGAAGCAATTGTTGGTGCTGAAAAAAGGAGAAGAAAGAAAGAAAGTATTATTGCATCAAGAAACGTCCGAAGAAACTTTTTTTGAAGCACTGAAGTATTATTGTTGTCGATGGAGTCAATTGAATTTGGTTCTTATCTGAGGTAATCATGGCATGGTAGTTTTATTTTGCCATCTTTTTAGTATTATTGTTGTCGATGGAGTCGGTTCGAATTTAGTTATTATTGTTGTCGATGGAGTCAGTTGAATTATTATAGTCAAATTTGGTTGAAATTTATATAGGGGCCCATGTCACCGAGTTCGCCTAGGGCCTTCCAAAACACAGGGCCGGCCCTGCGCCTCATCTCCGCCGCCGCGCCCGCCGCTTCCCCAGGCCCTAGCTTCGCCGTGGAGGACTACCTCGTCTCCACCTGCGGCCTCACCCGGGCACAGGCGCTCAAGGTCTCCACGAAGCTCTCCCACCTCAAGTCGCCAGCCAACCCCGACGCCGTCCGCTCCTTCCTCGCCGGCCTCGGCCTCTCCACCGCCGATGTCGCAGCTCTCGTTGCCAAGGACCCCACGTTCCTCTGCGCCGGCGTGGAGAGGACCCTGGCCCCCGTCGTCGCCGGGCTCGCCGGCCTCGGCCTCTCCACCGCCGATGTCGCAGCTCTCGTTGCCAAGGACCCCACGTTCCTCTGCGCCGGCGTGGAGAGGACCCTGGCCCGAAATCGCGCGCCTCGTCTCGCTCGCCGGCGAGTTCTTCCGCGGCAGGTCCGTCGGCTCCTACGACGAGAGCCTCCTCCGGGTGCTCCAGCACAGCCCCAATCTCCTCGGATGCGACCTCGACAGGGTCATCAAGCCCAATGTCGCCTTCCTGCGGGAGTGCGGGCTAGGTGCTTGCGATATTGTCCGGCTGTGCATCCGTGTGGCATGGCTGCTCAGCAATAACCCGGAGCGCGTCCGGGCGATAGTGGCGTGCGCCGAAGGACTCGGTGTGCCAAGAAAATGTTCCGGTGGTCGGATGCCGAGGTAGGCATTGCTGTTTCTAAGGCTCCAGCGGTGCTGCTGAAGACTAAAGAATCGCTGCAGCGCAGGTCCGAGTGCCTCATCTCCGAGGTCGGGTTGGAACCGGCATACATTGCTTTTCGTCCAGCAATGCTCATGTACAGCTCGGAGGGCAGGATCAGACCCCGGTACTACGTTGTAAAGTTTCTCAAGGAAAATGGATTGCTACATCACGACCGAGACTACTATAATATGATCGTGATCAGCGAGAAGGTATTTATGGAGAAGTTCATATGCCCCCACAAGAAATCTGCACCGCACCTTGCTGAAGACTATGCAGCAGCTTGCAGAGGGGAAGTGCCCGCGAGATTCATATTTGTATGAACCAAGAACAGGGCATTAGGCCCTGTTTGGTAGAAAAATATTTTCAAGTATTCTAAAAATACTACAGTTTTTTTAGATACCATAGTTTTATTTACTGTGACCTGTTTGGCTAGCACTAAATATTGTGTTATTAAAACTAGAGTATTCTCAAAACTGTAGTAATATCTCTGCATAAAAAAAAGAACCCTGGACCTCTTTTTTAAAAGCAGAGCAAGTGAAAGAAACGAGCCAGTCGCTAACTATTCACAACAAGCTCGTCTCGCTCTCACACCATCGCGTCCGCCGCCGCCGCTGCGGCCGTCTCTCTGTAGATTCTCCATCGGCTACGTTCAGTTTTTGCATCCTCCTGTTCTTATGCACGCGTATGGTAATGGCTACCTAGCTAGCTGCCGAGAATAACTGACCATAAATTGTAAAGAAGCCAGCTACGCGTGTTTGCCATGCTAATGGGAAGGTATATGCTAGCTAGCTGCATCTGCATGGCCGGCCGATTAGTTGAATGCACCGGCTAGTTAGATGCGAGTGTCTGCAACGCTAACAGCTAGCCTTCTAAACTTACAGCACTGCGCACGCCACAGCCAAACAGGTGCTATGTATTGCCAATACTCTAAAATACTCTGTTATGTTAAAACCACGGTATGTTATGCCACAGGCTAAAATACTGTAGTTTGCTGATACTGCAGTTTTTTTAATACTTTGCTATCAAACAGAGCCTTAGAATTTGAAAATGTGTGCTACACAAGAAAGATTTCGTTCTGCCACCCAATAAAGGTTTCCTTGTTCTTTTTGTAACTATATGCTTTTTTCCTGCTATTGTATGTCCCCTGTTTTTTTGAATCTGTTGCATGCTACCTTAGTTGTTGCTAGCTTCTGATGAAACTGATACTTTCATTCCTTCATGGCATGGTTTTGAACTTCTTCATCCACATTTAATGTTGACACAATCCTCATGGTAAAATATATTCAATCGAATTTCTGAGGGCTTGATCTTGTGCCTTTTATGCATACAATCCATACATTGCTCCTCTTCAAGGGCTCATCTGCTGTCTTTAGATGACAAGTGCATGACTCCCAAGTATTGAGCTGTCATTTGTCGATACCATTATTATACTCCCTCCATCTTAAAATAAGTGTCTCAACTTTGTACTAGCTCTAGTACAAATTTGTACTAAGCTCAAGACACTTATTTTGGGACAGAGGAATATGTAATAGTGACTGGGACCCACTAAATGATCAAAAGGCTTTCAAAGAATCAAAACAGAGTCACAACTTAAGTATCCAAGCATTTTTAGCTTATACACTCCTTTCACAATGGAGGAGAAGTGGTTTGTGCTTGCAAAACAGGGCACGCTTATTGATAAGTGATAACTACTTCAAGGATATAACACATAGCATAAGCCATTCCTTGATCAGTTGGGTGCATCTTATATTAAAATTTCTTCACTAGACTAGCAGACTTGATGAGCTTAAGCATGAAAACTGTGCAAGTAAAAGCTCTGAAAGAGACAACTTTATGTATAAAGTAATTTCAGAGATCTTGACAAAATAAACGACGAATGTTGTACGACTGTACATCCATAGCAGAAGCTAATATCAGCTGGAAGTTTTACTCAGAAGATTACTTTAATAGGTGAAAAAGAGGAAATGTGTGGATTGGATGAAAGATCCATCTAATTTCTGGTTAAATTTACTAGAGGGAAAATGTTGTGGATAGTCGAACTCGCTCTCTTGCCACGACTTTGACTCATGAACCCGAGTCGGACTCATTCCCTGCTGACTTTTTTGAGGATCGTTCGTGTTGGAGCTATATATCTGAACCACCAGAATCAAGCCATAAAAACTTGTAGAACATAGAAGAACCAGCCAAAGTTCGTGCTGACCAGAAGGGAGCGTAGAAAGGTTGGCGAAATCACAAGTCCAACTTCAAAAGGTTGAAAATTATTCTACACCGAGTCCTGCTCTTCAACCACTGGATGGCACACAACGAAAATTACGTGTCATGATCATCATCACTGAATATACATTTTGCTCTTGATATGCATATTAGATTGTTCTGAAGAACCTTCACTTCCAACTAATAAGCAAGATTTGTCACAACTAATTATGGCCCTAAAATTGCCGGTATGAATTTTCTAAGTTCTGCTACTTCCTCTTTTTTCTTTTTCTTTCGTCATGGCATGCTATTGTCAGGATGCATCGAAGTCACTTTTTTGTGCTTAGAACATGTTCTGCTAATGTACAGCAGGTTACACAAAGCGTACAGACTTGTTATTATCTGCATGCAAAAACAAAAAAAATAAATCCCTAAACTGAATCTTGCCTTGTACCTGAATGAAACTTATATAAAAAAAAAGTCTAAACTAGCTGCTAGTTTGTGCCCACAACTACATCTGGCAAATATTTCAGAGTGCAGTTATGTCAAGAACAGAACTGTTCTAAGACTGAAACTAAACATTCAGAGAACTTTCAGTGGAACATGCACTTGGCTTTAGGGTTTTTATTACTTGGAAGGGAGCGCATAGGGTAAAGCACGCTTCTGGTGGCTAGGGTTTAACCCAGTTCAACAACATGGTTCAAATGAAAGGAGAAAGGGGGCTTTATAGCCATTACATTCAGGTAGCAGGTAAAAACAGAAGAAAGAAGAAAAAGAGCAATCAGGCCATTGCTGGGCGTTGAACAGCAACCTACGGGAGTCTCTGAAGCGCCGGATTCCTGATCACAGCCAAGGATGAAGCCCATTTTCGAACTGGTAAGGAGAGCTGTCCGATGCAAGATCGATGTCGACTGGGACCTCTAAAGTGCTGGAACAGTGCAGGTGTCGATTACTTCAATAAACTTCAGATATAATCCTGACAAGTTATTAATGAACAAATGGAGTAACCAGTAACTAGTAATCAGATATTATATGTCAGGTACGCTATAAGTCGACACTTAACCTCAAATCTCACGTACTCCCTCCGTCCGGGTTTATTGGGCCCTTAGACCAAAACGCAGGTACCAAGACACAACAATTAATTACCCAAAAATTAGCACTGTTCCTTGACTTCTACGCTCAATTAACTGCCTAAAAGAATGTGAACCGGCTGCATGCGCTCAACTTCCTGCATGCACCACCAGGGTTAATTTAATGCAGCAGCTCATGCCCAATACGAGGGATGCATGCGCCAACTAACGGAGGAAAAGCAAGCGATTTTATTGTCTTATTAACTGCTACTGAAGGGAACGAGGCGTGGAGAAAAACTGCAGTGCATATGGGCCTTGTAAATAGGGACAGCCTCCCGTTGCTCACGGGCCTAATAAACCCGGACGGAGATAGTATCAAGGAACATGCGGGGAAAACAATGCTCCGCGCCACGAGTACAGGTGGTGTGGCCTACGCCACGTTCTCATGGGAAGCATGTTCTCGATGTGCATATATAAACTATCATCCTCATGGTGTCATGGACGTCTAGGGTATTCCTCCTTCGCCTGGATCGAGTTACCTAAAATAACAGTCTCCCCGTGTCAAATAAAAATCATGAGTTAGTCTGTGATGCATGTCAAAAGGCCAAGAGCCATGAATTGTCGCATGCATCCATTGTCCACTAGTGTATCTAGTGCTCCATTAGAGCTTATTTTCTCGGATGTTTTGGGCCCCGTTGTACCTTATCTTGGCAGACTCACATATTATTTCAGTTTTATTGACGATTTTAGTAAATTTACTTGGATCTATCTGATCAAGAGTAACTCATATCTTTCAGAAATTTCATGATTTTCAGCAATGTGTTGAACACTTGTTTGATAGAAAAATCCTTACTATGCAAACTGATTGGGGCAGAGAATATCGCAAGTTGAATTCTCTTTTTGAAACCATTGGTATATCTCAGCATGTTTTATGCCCGCATGCACACCATCAAAATGGCTCCGCCGAGCACAAGCATCAGCACATACTTAAAATTAGTTTATCTCTTTTTGCTCGTATAAAAAAGTACTCCCTCCATTCCTAAATATAAGTTCTTTGGAGATTTCAATTGGACTACATGCGGATGTATATAGACATACTCTTTAGTGTGTAAATTCATTCATTTTGCTTCATATGTAGTCCATATTAAAATCTTTAAAAGGGCTTTTATTTAGAAATAGAGGGAGTAGTTTTTACTATGCCTCAGGTCCAAAAAGTCTTTGGACAGGCACTGAATGAGAGCGGGCGCGGGTTGGGGCTGTTGCACCGCTGCCAGGCGGGCAATGAGAGGAGGGCACATGCTTTTGTTATAAGCGAAGCAGCGAGGCATCGTTTCTTCGGTAGACAAGCTAGGAATAGACTATACACACAACGTTTAAGGCAAAGCAGCGTTTCTTCCATCGAGCATCTACTAGGCAGTAGAGTCACTAGTGGATACCTAGTGAATGGCATCCATGTAGCCACTCGCCGGCGGAAGCTTACCCCAAATCTCCTGTCGTTGTGGTCGGTTTGCTTCAGCGACGGACGCAAGCCGTGATTTGATACATGAGAGTCAAGCTTGTGATGTCTTCATTGTCCGCATGCATGTAAAATCGGACCGGACGTGTATTGGCGTACACCCGGATCTATATAAAGGGCCGCGCGTGTAGCATCAAAAACACACACACACACACACGGAGTGCCACTGGAGGGAGAAGAGTACATCCACCGGGCCGAGAAGAACCCACCCACCAGCGGAGCTACAAGCATGGGTTTCGGTTTCATCGCTGGCATTCCTGGTGGGGCCGTCGCTGGCACCGTTATTGCGCTGCTATTCCACCTACCAGCCATCATCAGGTAACATCCGGTGCAAGGCCGGCCTTAGCATTGTGGAGGCTCTAGTGCGATCGAGGCACAATGAACATTAACAGAGTAACATATATTAGAAGAGAGAAAGGGATTTGATGAAATAGTCGTTCGTTGTATTGCTTGAGCCTCGTGGGCATATAAATATGAGTACATGATCTACTTGGAGTACAAGTCAAGGCAGAAACAAATCCTATGCTATCCTATGTTTCCTAATACAATCACGTTATTCAACACCCATTATAGTTCTCCTCCATGTGTCGCCCGTTACCTCTAGTAAGGAAGTGCCTATGGGAACTCCTGGATTTCGGCGGTATTCCTCCCTCTTCTTTCCACTCCTATTCGTTTCTCCATCCTTAAGTTGAGTTGCTGAATTACGACAACGGGTGTTCTTACACGCACGCATCGGCTAATAGAGAAATGTGCCCTGTCACCACCAAATTAAAGTCCGTTTTTCATAAGTCATAGTATCAACTAAAATGCGGACGCGACGTTGCTGCACCTAGGCTCAGCTGCACCTGTCGATAAACAGTAAAAAAATAATAGAAAAGCAATTCAAAAAAATCTGATTTTTTTACACATGAAAGTTGAGATAATCTTCTAGGTGCGTGCTAATTTCAAGGTGTTTGAACATTTAGTAGCTCGTGGCAAAAAATAACAATTTGGCTTGTCAAACAAACTTTCAAAAAGTGTGCTATATACCATTTTTTTCCATGAACTCCTCAAATGTCCAAACACCTTGAAATTTGGCACGCGCCTAGAAGATTCGCTAAAATTTCATTTCATGTGTGAAAAATTCAAAATTTATTTTATTTGTTTTGCTATTTTTCGAGTTTACTGTTTATATGATGCAGATGAGCTCCGACACCGAATTGAATTTTTGCTAAAATGTTAACTACTAGCTCCGTGCAAGCCTGCATAAATGGTTGGAGCTACAAGGGGGCATGGATAAGCATATGTGCACCCATATACTAGTGCATGCAAATGATATTCTTAATAGGTCCCCTTTTTGTTTCAAGATCTTCAAGATCAATCGTCAGGCAAACACGGCGGCTCATGAGATAGTTTTAGCAATAGGTCGGAGGGTATTCTTTAGTTTAGTGTTTCGCCATGTGTGTGGCATGTTGTAATGAACGATTGCAAGCACCCTTTTAGTTGATTAATGTATGCGGGATGTTTTTTTGAAAAAACTATCGAGTTGTCACTGGTGTTTTTTTTAACATAAGTTGTCACGGATGTTGTTGGTTGGCATACATGAGTCATGACTACTCCTGGGTCCCGCTGGTGTACACATCTACAATTCACATCTAAAATACACAACTAAGAGAAAATTTAAGGCACACTTAGTGTGAAAGCGCAATAGTAACAAATATTTAAAAAAATTGTAGGTACTACATAAAATCCAAAACATTTTCTTTGCCAAAACATAGAAAAAATCCAAATATGTGGCATAAATATCATATCAACGTGAATTGCCGTAGAGAAAGCAAAATACGAAGAAAAAAACACATACAAAATCCTTCAAGACATGTTATACCTTCCTCCCGAAGATCTGGTCGTGAAAACACTAAGTGAAGACACTCAAGTAGAGAAAACTAAATAAAAAGATGAAGGATAACTTACTAGAAAAGCCAACCGCCAAGACCTTTCCGATCTACTCCGGAAGACCTGAACGAGAAAACAATGGTGAAGACATATTACGATGTGAACCCTCCTTCAAGAGAGATCTACTTGAGAACGAAAGCGCCGGGTCACACTCGTGGAGTGGGCGTGCACTTGTTAGTAGAAAAAAAGAGGCATGCGGATTCTTAACTACGAACCCATCCCTTTGTAAGTGTCCACGGAAAAAAGAATTATGTTCTGTATGAATTCAAACTTGTAAACAGATTATTACTTCTCCGTAAAAAAATATAAAAGCGTTTAGATCACTACCACTATACCTGGGCATGGGCAACCTAGCCCGAACAGCCCGGCCATTTTTGAGCCCGAAGGCCGGGCCCGGGCCTGCCGTTTTTACGATTTACCGAAGGGGCCCGGCGGGATTTTACACATGCGGGCCGGGCTTGGGCCTGATTTTCTAGGCCTGACGTCCGGAGCGGGCCCGGGCCTGGGTTTTCTTCGTTGGGCTTGGCTAGGCCTGGCCCGGCCCGAGGGATGGCTAGGTATAACTACCACCCTTCACCCTTTTTGTGGATGAATTTGTGAATTTTGGACAAGAGTCGGGAGAGGGGAGCTCGTGGTGACAGACAGGTGGGCCCCGTCCACGTCGAGGTGACGGGCACACGTGGCCACGTCGCCGTTGCCTCTTCCGTCCCCGTCCCCGTCCCCGATCCACCACCACACAAGAGAAGAGCAGAGCAGAGGAGAGGGGATCGAAATCCAGCCGACCTTCCCCTGCGCCGACGATCTTCTTCTCCTCCTCCTCATCCTCGCCGGCGACGACCGACCATGGCGACGCGGTACTGGATCGCCGCCCTGCCCGTCGCCGACGACAACGTCGCCGCCGGCAACACCGCCCTCTGGGCGCGCCTCCAGGACGCCATCTCCCGCCACTCCTTCGACACCCCGCTCTACCGCGTAAGCCCCTCCCTCCTCCTCCGCCCTTCAATCGCCTTCCGCCTCCTGCCCCTCACTGACTCGACTCGCCCGGCCTCCGCGCGCAGTTCACCGTCCCGGATCTCCGCCCGGGCACGCTCGACTCCCTGCTCGCCCTCAGCGACGACCTCGTCAAGGTACCTGCTTTCCCCCCATCCCGATCTTGCCCCCCACCCCTCTTCTCTTACCCCAGCCTGATCCGGCCTCTGGCTGCAGTCCAACATCTTCATCGAGGGCGTCTCCCACAAGATCCGCCGGCAGATCGAGGACCTGGAGCGCGCCGGAGGGGTCGAGCCCGGCACCCTCACCGTCGACGGCGTCCCCGTCGACAGCTACCTCACCAGGTCCCTCCTTCTGCCTGTGGCCAGTGCTGCTGCTTACATTCCTCATCTGCCTACCACCGCTTGCTTACACTGTAGAGGATGGATGGATGCAGGTTCGTGTGGGACGAGGGCAAGTACCCCGTCAACGCCCCGCTCAAGGAGACCGTCGCCAGCATCCAGTCCCAGGTCGCCAAGATCGAGGACGACATGAAGGTGACTAACTCTGCTTCTCTCTCTCTCTCTTCATTACTCCACTTCTTCTTCATGCTGACCAAATCACGCATGGATGACAGTAAGATTTTAGAACAATGGCAGCAATTTAACACTGCATTAGCTAGGCTAGCTGGGCACTGTATTTTGGACAGTGTTGCTTAGCAGTTACATTTGGTCCTCAGCTCTGAATTGGTAGATTTTGGATGTAGCTTACTTTAGCAACACACTGTTTGTCTTGGTCTGTTTGGTTCCGGCTAACTACCTGTTTGTGCAAGCTAGTTTCATGAGTATTTATTTTGTCTTCTGTCCCCTTTTCTGGCACTGAATTACCACATAATGCAAACAACTAGGGAATTGATGCCACAGTTTGTCAGGAAAAGGAATAAATTGTAATAATTATAACTGAAATACCTTGTTGATCTCACCTGCCATTTGTCTCCACCCGTCATCACAAGTGCAGTCTTGGTTTATATAGACCTTCATTCTATTTTATTTTGTAATAGATGAAAATAAGTGTTTTGGTTGGATGTTAGTTTACAAAAAGACTGAATATACCCCTTTCCAGGTTAGAGTTGCTGAATACGGTAATGTTAAGAGCCAGCTTGGCGCAATCAACAGGAAGCAAACTGGAAGGTAAATCGGCTCACCGTACTTTGTGACTAGCTCTGGAGTCTGGAGGGAGGGACATGCTTGGTACTAGTATTATGCTACGTTGTTGCTTGCCTTGAGTCCTACTCTGACTGATTTCTTCTTCTTCTATGGCAGTTTAGCAGTTCGTGACCTTTCCAACCTCATAAAACCAGAGGATATGGTCACCTCGGAACATCTAGTGACACTCCTTTCTATTGTGCCAAAGTATTCCCAAAAGGACTGGTTATCAAGCTATGAGTCACTTGATACGTTTGTGGTAAGTTCAGAAGCCTTTGAATAGTGATAATGTCTCTGATAAATCATCGTTTGAACTATTTTCATGCCATGGTTCATTTCAGCAATTGTCTATTTTATTTGTGGATGCTCAATTAAAACCAAGAGTGTTTATTTGGTTCACCATTTCTGTTGTTAATGCTATCATGAGAACTAGCCATCACAGAACTCTTCCAAATTCTAGATACGTTTGACTTGCAGGTCGTTTACCTGGATGCTATTTACTTTGCCCTTATGAGGATCTTTCAAGTTGTCCTAATTTGTGATTGCATTCAGTTGATTCTTTCCTTTGAGCTAATTATTGTTTATATAGGTTCCAAGATCGTCAAAAAAGCTTTATGAGGACAATGAGTATGCTCTCTACACTGTAACATTATTTGCCAAGGTTGTTGACAACTTTAAGGTCCATGCTCGTGAGAAAGGTTTCCAGGTAACGTTGTTGCCCTGATCCTCTTTAAACCATTGCTTGCATTTAACCTTAATTTGGCACGGTGGCAGTACTCCTAATAGCTAGGCAAAAATTTATCTTGTCAGTTGGTACCTACCATTCTAGTAACTTATTTGTCATCCACTAACTTATGTTTCACACTTGATTTTAGATCCGTGACTTTGAGTATAGTCCTGAAGCACAGGAGAGTCGGAAGCAAGAGCTAGAAAAACTGCTTCAAGACCAGGAAGTTATGAGGACCTCTCTATTGCAATGGTGCTATGCAAGCTACAGTGAGGTACATGTCTTTTGCAGTGTATTATGTCCTAATATTGTCTATGAAACTTACTGTGAGCAAACCACATGCCCTTAGTTCCTGTTCATATGCAAAAGATACTTTAGAAATAAGTAGTTCAAATATTTCATTTGATTGCACAGATGTTCTTCATTAAAACTCATCCATTATGAACTACTCTCCAGCTCTCAGTTGATCCTATTGTACTTTCCTCATCTGTTTACTCTGTTATCCTGCACAACCTTCTGAATTTTTTTCTACTTAAATCGCAAGCCTGAAGAGCAAGGTTTCGAATTTGTTCAATGGTTAATTAGTTATTTGATCTTCTTCAGTGGTAGTCTGAAGATCAGATCATGGTGTGATCAGATCATGCTGAATCTTAATTTATATTTCGATAGTGCGAACCTCACATAGTTGTCACTCTCTGGTTGTTTTCTCTTGTTAAACTGTAAGTAAGGACAATAATTGAGAGTTGTGACTAGATGGCATACTGGAATCTGGGGGTTATTTTTGTTAATGTTGCTATTCTCTCACCAGTGCATCCTTGTTTAGGGCGAAATCATATGGTTAGTTTAAAGCTAAAATGATATCTGCCCATTCTCATTAAATCGTAGTAATAGGCAAAACTGATGCGCTTCTCTATTGATGGAAAACTACTGTTCTGTTATTTGTTTGTGTATGGCAATGCTACTCCTAATGGTTATCATGGAAGAAGCTAACTGATGAGAGTCTATAGCTATATATCACATGATTTTTGGTAGTATTTCAGAAAAATCGTAGTTATACGCAAAACTGTCCTGTTTTTGTCTCTATGGCAGTGCTACTCCTAATGGTCATCATGGCAGAAGTTAACTGATGAGTCTATAACTATAACAGATATAATGCTGTATATCACATGATTGTTGATGGTTATTTCAGAAAAATGCCTAGAATAATGGGCTTTAGTTGCTTGGTTGCTGGGCAGTCATGGGTTGCTAGGTTTATTTGCTTCTTTATCAATAAAATATCAGTTCTCACAGTTCCTGTACTATGTTTCTAGGTATTTAGCTCCTGGATGCATTTCTCTGCTGTTCGTGTCTTCGTAGAGAGTATTCTGAGATATGGTCTGCCTGCACGGTTCCTGGTAATTTCCCTGGCTGTTATTTGACAGCCAGCTTTATACTTTCACATCTCATCTGTAACTAGTTTTTACAACAGACAACTGCACTGTTCATGGTACTTTACCTTGCTATTCTACAATAGCCGGTCTAACACTGTCATGTCTGACCCCCCTTGTGTTTGCATCAGTCTGTTGTCCTAGCACCATCTACAAAGAGCGAGAAGAAAGTAAGGAACATCTTGGAAGGGCTATGCGGCAATGCCAACAGGTAAATTCCATGCCTGGGCTGCAGTCCATTGGCATTGCTACTTGCAGCCTGCTCATGTCTTTCGCTAACCGAACCTTCGAATTACAGCAGCTACTGGAGATCCGAAGATGACGTGGGCATGGCTGCTGGCCTGGGAGGCGAGGCAGAGTCCCACCCTTACGTCTCCTTCACCATAAACTTTGTCTGAGGGTGTTTGATGTATATTATTTTGTGACATCAATTCTTTCATGGTATGTCGGTTTCGGTTTATACTTCTGTAGTAGATGATCCGCGCCGATTAATAATGTAGTCTTTCAGAGAACCTTGAACGTATCCTGGCACAAACTGGGACTTCTCTTTTTTTGTTCTGCTACGGTGTTGCAACTGTTTACTTCTTGTGTAGTGTTGTATTACTGGGTACATTATTGTAATTTTGAGTAACCAGAATATATAATAATGAAATCAAGGTGAATAAGCTGGGTAATATAAACAGTTATGTTGTTCACTGGTGTGAATTTGTTTGACAAGTAGATGACCTCTTTGCCCCCTTGTTGGTTGTAATGTGTGTTGGTCAGCCAAAAAATCAAATACACAAATTTGCGTACTTCCAAATTGAAACGAATATGCTGGGAGCAGAGAATGTATTGAAGAAAGTGTTCTCTTCATTACTTCCTTGCCTCTGAAATACTAGTGTCAAAAAACGTATTACATTATGGGATGGTGGGAGTAGTTGATAACTGTTTTGCCTCTCATCAATAGGTGACACCATTGATGATCACCAATACAAAGTGACATTTAGAAAACATTCATACAAAGTTTTGTTTTCACTAAATTCTACTCCTCCGTTCGGAATTACTTGTCTCGGAAATGGATGTATCTAGAACTAAAATACGTCTAGATACATTCATTTCCGAGACAAGTAATTCCGAACGGAGGGAGTACTCCCTTGGTCCCAAAATGTAAGATCATTTTTGACACAATGATTGTCAAAAATTGTCTATATTTTGGAACGGAGGGAGTATCTAACAAGAAGTTGATCATACATGGAAATACATTTCTCTGAATGGTACTAAAAACGTACTTCAGCAAAATCAGTCCATACATCTTATGATCCAAAGCAACCATCTAAGCAAGCAAGGGGACGTTGCACATTACGTGGCATAAGAAATCCAAATAGTTTCAAATAATATTACACAATTAACGGGTATGCCATAGCAGGATACTATTATTTTATGAGACAAAACTGTGTGGCATGTGCAACCACCTGTTTGACAATACGGATATACGATACAAATATACGATACATCAATAAGTTCTGAATGGTAAAGTGTTTGACAATACAATATAGAAATAAGTTCTTCAGGCCCTTAATCTGGTAGCGGTATCTTTGGTAGTACTTGCTTAATTCACACCCGTGGTCCGGACCATTTTTGCCAAGTAACAACAGAAATGACATACAACCTGTCATATAGCCTGTCGAGTAGTCCGAAATAAGCATACCTCCATCTCTTCATGACGAGAAGTCCCAAAAACACCATCCAAGCGCCCACCACAAAGCCAATAATTGATCCAAGAAGAAAATCCATTTGAGACAAGCCATCTTCAGGCAACCTTGCTGGATCTCCGTTGGTTGGTTGATCTCTAGGCGGACCAGGACATTGCCTTGGAATTGGATGTCCACAAAGAGCAGGATTACCAATGTACATAGAGGCTGGGTCATATGTATTGAGGGTGTCGAGTTGATGCCCTGAGGGTATTCTTCCAGACAGATTATTGAAGGAAATATGCCCTAGAGGCAATAATAAAGTTATTATTTATTTCCTTATTTCATGATAAATGTTTATCATTCATGCTAGAATTGTATTAACCGGAAACATGATACATGTGTGAATGCATAGACAAAACAATATGTCACTAGTATGCCTCTACTAGACTAGCTTGTTAATCAAAGATGGTTATGTTTCCTGACCATGAACAAAGAGTTGTTATTTGATTAACGAGGTCACATCGTTAGTAGAATGATCGATTGACATGACCCATTCCTTAGCTTAGCACACGATCGTTGAGTATGTTGCTCTTGCTTTTATCCATGACTTATACATGTTCCGTAACTATGAGATTATGCAACTCCGTTTACGGAGGAACACTTTGGTGCTACCAAAGCGTCTGGCGAATCGGGTGATTATAAAGGAGTACTACGAGTGTCTCCAAAGGCGGATGTTGGGTTGGCGTATTTCGAGATTAGGTTTTGTCACTCCGATTGTCGGAGAGGTATCTCTGGGCCCTCTCGGTAATGCACATCTTTGAAGCCTTGCAAGCACTACAACTAATGAGTTAGTTGTGAGATGATGTATTACGGAACGAGTAAAGAGACTTGCCGTAGCGAGATTGAACTAGGTATTGGATACCGACGATCGAATCTCGGGCAAGTAACATACCGATGACAAAGGGAACAACGTATGTTGTTATGCGGTCCGACCGATAAAGATCTTCGTAGAATATGTAGGAACCAATATGGGCATCCAGGTCCGCTGTTGGTTATTGACCGTGAATAGTTCTAGGTCATGTCTACATTGTTCTCGAACCGTAGGGTCCATGCACGCTTAAGGTTTCGATGGCGGTTATTATGAGTTTATGTATTTTGATGTACCGAAGAAGTTGAGTCCGGATGTGATCACGGACATGACGAGGAGTCTCGAAATGGTCGGGACATAAATATTGATATATTGGAAGCCTATGTTTGGAGTTCGAATGGTTCCGCTAAAACAGAATTCTGCGAGTACCGGAGGTTACTGGAACCCCGGGGTAAATGGGCCTCGGTGGGCCTCGAGGAGAAGAGGAGGGGCCGGCCGGGGGTGGCGCGCCCTCTCCCCCGATCCGAATAGGACAAGGAGGCGGCGCCTCTCCTCTTCCTCCCCCAAACCTAATCCAACTAGGAAGGGGAGTCCTACTCCCGTAGGAGTAGGACTCCTCGGCAGCCGCCCTCTCTAGGCCGGCCGGCCTCCCCTCCCTCCTTTATATATCTGGGGCAAGGGGCACCCTAGAACACACAAGTTAGATCTTTGGATCGTTCCTTAGCCGTGTCGGTGCCCCCTCCACCATATTCCACCTCGGTTATACTGTCATGAAGCTTAAGCGAAGCCCTGCGCCGTGAAACATCAAGATCGTCACCACGCCGTCGTCTTGTGAAACTCTCCTCGACACTCGGCTGGATCGAGTCTGAGGGCGTCATCGAGCTGTCGTGTGTCAAGAACTCGGGCGTCGGATGTAACGGCGCCGGGATCGGTCGGATCGCGAGGAGAACGTCGACTACTTCCTCTACGTTGTGATCGCTTCGCCGGGTCTACAAGGGTATGTGGACAACACTCTCCCTCTCGTTGCTATGCATCACCATGATCTTGCGTGTGCGTAGGAAAATTTTGAAATTACTACGTTCCCCAACGGTGGTATCGAGCCTAGGTTTTTCTATGGTTTGATGTTTTGCACGAGTAGAACACAAGTGAGTTGTGGGCGATACAAGTCATACTACCTACCAGCATGTCATACTTTGGTTCAGCGGTATTGTGAGATGAAGCGGCCTGGACCGACATTACGCGACGCTTCGCGAGACTGGTTTCACCGCTGCGAGCACTCGTTGCTTAAAGGTGACTGGTGGGTGCTGTCTCTCTCACTTTAGTTGAACCGAGTGTGGCTCGCCCGGTCCTTGAGAAGGTTAAAACGGAGTCTATTTGACGAAATATCGTTGTGGTTTTGATGCGTAGGTGAGACTGGTTCTTGCTTAAGCCCGTAGCAGCCACGTAAAATTTGCAACAACAAAGTAGAGGACGTCTAACTTGTTTTTGCAGGACATGTTGTGATGTGATATGGTCAAGGCGTGATGCTATATTTTATTGTATGAGATGATCATGTTTTGTAACGAAGTTATCGGCAATGGCGAGAGCCATATGGTTGTCGCTTTATTGTATGCAATGCAATTGCCTGTAATGCTTTACTTTATCACTAAGCGGTAGCGATAGTCGTAATAGCATAAGTTTGGCGAGGCGACAACGATGCTACGATGGAGATCAAGGTGTCGCGCGGTGGCGATGGTGATCATGGTGGTGCAGCAAGATGGAGATCATGAAGCACAAGATGATGATGACCATATCATATCACTTATATTGATTTGCATGTGATGTTTATCCTTTTATGCATCTTATCTTGCTTTGATTGGCGGTAGCATTATAAGATGATCTCTCACTAAATTATCAAGAAGTGTTCTCCCAGTATGCACCGTTGCCAAAGTTAAATCGTGCCCGGACACCACGTGATGATCGGGTGTGATAAGCTCTCGTCCATCTACAACGGGTGCAAGCCAGTTTTGCACACGCAGAATACTCGGGTTATACTTGACGAGCCTAGCATATCTGAGATATGGCCTCGGAACACGGAGACCGAAAGGTCGGCGTGAATCATATAGTAGATATGATCAACATAAGATGTTCACCATTGAAAACTACTCCATTTCACGTGATGATCGGTTATGGTTTAGTTGATTTGGATCACGTGATCACTTAGATGACTAGAGATGTTTTTCTAAGTGGGAGTTCTTAAGTAATATGATTAATTGAACTTAAATTTATCATGAACTTAGTACCGATAGTATCTTGCTTGTTTATGTTTGATTGTAGATAGATGGCTCGTCTTTGTTGTTCCGTTGAATTTTAATGCGTTCCTTGAGAAAGCAAAGTTGAAAGATGATGGTAGCGATTACGGATTGGGTCCGTAACGAGATCATCCTCATTCTTGCACGAAGAGTTACGTCTGGATGCACCGCTAGGTGACACGATCTTGATCTGTAACCGACGACGTTAAGAACGTCTGGCGAGCAAAGCGATGACTACTCTATAGTTCAATGTGCCATGCTTTACGGCTTAGAACCGGGACTTCAACGACGTTTTGAGCGTCATGGAGCATATGAGATGTTCCAGAGTTAAAGTTGATATTCCAACAGAATGCGGATTGAGAGATATGAAGTCTCCAATAAGTTCTATAGCTGCAAGATGGAGGAGAATAGTTACATTAGTGAGCATATACTCGGAATGTGCGGGTACTACAATCACTTGACACAATTGGGAGTTAATCTTCCGAATGATTGTGTCATTGATGAATTCTTCAATCACGCCACCAAGCTACAAAGGCTTCGTGATGAACTATAATATGCAAGGGTTAGTAAAGACTATGCTCGAGCTCTTTCGCAATGCTAAAGGCGCGGAGGTAGAAATCAAGAAGGAGCATCAAGTGTTGATGGTCAATAAGACCACTAGTTTCAAGAAGAAAGGCAAAGGGAAGAAGAAGGAACTTCAAGAAGAACAGCAAGCAAGTTGCTGCTCGGGAGAAGAAACCCAAGTCGGCCCTAAACCTGAAATCGAGTGTTTCTCCGCAAGCGGTAGTCCTTTGGAAGCGGAACTGCCCCAAGTATTTGGCGGATAAGAAGGATGGCAAGGTGAACAAAGGTATATGTGATATACATGTTATTGATGTGTACCTTACTAGAGCTCATGATAGCACTGGTATTTGATCTTGGTTACATTGCTAATATTTGCAACTCGAAGCAGGACTACGGATTAGCGAACAACGGCAAAGGGCGAGGTGACGATCGCGTGGGAAATGGTTCCAAAGTCGATGTGATCGCGGTCGACACGCTACCTCTACATCTACCTTGGGATTAGTTTTGGACCTAAATAATTGTTATTTGGTGCTGCGTTGAGCATGAACATTATATCTGGATCTTGTTTGATGCGAGACGGTTATTCATTTAAATCGAGAGAATAATGGTTGTTCTATTTATATGAGTAATATCTTTTATGGTCATGCACCCTTGAGGAGTGGTCTATTTCTTATGAATCTCGATAGTAGTGATACACATATTCATAATGTTGAAGCCAAAAGATGCGAGTTGATAATGATAGTGCAACTTATTTGTGGCCTTGCCGTTTGGGTCATATCGGTATAAAGCGCATGAAGAAACTCCATCTTGATGAACTTTTGGAGTCACTTGATTATGAATCACTTGGCACTTTGAACCGTGCCTCATGGGCAAGATGACTAGAACACCGTTCTCGGTACTATGGAGAGAGCAACAGATTTGTTGGAAATCATACATCTGAGATGTATGTGGTCCGATGAATGTTGAGGCTCGTGGCGGATATCGTTATTTTCTCACCTTCACAGATGACTTAAGCGAGATATGGGTATATCTACTTAATGAAACATAAGTCTGAAACATTTGAAAAGTTCAAAGAATTTCAGAGTGAAGTTAAAAATCATCGTAACAAGAAAATTAAGTTTCTACGATCGATCGTGGAGGTGAATATTTGAGTTCGAGTTTGGTCTACATTTGAAACAATGCGGAATAGTTTAGCAACTCACGCCACCGGAACACCACAACAGTAATGGTGTGTCCGAGCGTCATGTCGTACTTTACTAGATATGGTACGATCTATGATGTCTCTTCTGATTTACCGCTATCGTTTTGGGGTTATGCTCTAGAGGCGGCCGCATTCACCTGAATAGAACACCGTCGAAATCCGTTGAGACGACACCTTATGAACTGTGGTTTAGCAAGAAACCAAAGTTGTCGTTTCTTAAAGTTTGGGGATGCGATGCTTATGTGAAAAAGCTTCAACTGATAAGCTCGAACCCAAATCGAATGTGTCTTCATAGGATACCCAAAGGAAGCAGTTGGGTACACCTTCTATCACAGATCCGAAGGCAAGACATTCGTTGCTAAGAATGGATCTTTTCTAGAGAAGGAGTTTCTCTCGAAAGAAGTGAGTGGGAGGAAAGTGGAACTTGATGAGGTAATATGATACCTTCTCCCTTACTTGAAAGTAGTTAAATCGCGAAACCGGTTTCGAGACACCTACACCAAGTAGTGAGGAAGTTAATGATGTTGATCATGAAACTTGAGATCAAGTTACTACAGAACCTCGTAGATCGACGAGTAAGATCCGCACTGAGTGGTACGGCAATCCTGTTCGGAAATCATGCTACTAGATCATGATGAACCTACGAACTATGAAGAAGCGATGGTGAGCCCAGATTCCATAAAATGGCTCGAGGCCATGAAATGCGAGATGGGATCCATGTATGAAAACAAAGTATGGACTTTGGTTGACTTGCCCGAGGGTAGGCAAGCAATAGAAAACAAGTGGATCTTCAAGAAGAAGACTGACGCTGACGGTAATGTTACTGTCTATAAAGCTCGACTTGTTGCAAAAGGTTTCCGACAAGTTCAAGGGGTTGACTACGATGAGACCTTCTCACCCGTAGCGATGCTTAAGTCCGTCCGGATCATGTTAGCAATTGCCGCATTTTATGATTATGAAATTTGGCAAATGGATGTAAAGAGCGCATTCTGAATGGATTTACGGAAGAAGAGTTGTATATGATGCAACCGAAGGTTTTATCGATCCAAATGGAGCTAACAAAGTATGCAAGCTCCAGCGATCCATCTATGGACTGGTGCAAGCATCTCGGAGTTGGAATAAGCGCTTTGATAGTGTGATCAAAGCATTTGGGTTTATACAGACTTTTGGAGAAGCTGTATTTACAAGAAAGTGAGTGGGAGCTCTGTAGCATTTACGATATTATATGTAGATGACATATTGCTGATCGGAAATGATATAGAATTCTGGATAGCATAAAGGGATACTTGAATAAGAGTTTTTCAATGAAAGACCTCGGTGAAGCTGCTTACATATTGGGCATTAAGATCTATAGAGATAGATCAAGGCGCTTAATTGGACTTTCACAAAGCACATACCTTGACAAAATTTTGAAGAAGTTCAAAATGGATCAAGCAAAGAAAGGGTTCTTGCACGTGTTACAAGGTGTGAAGTTGAGTCGGACTCAATGCCCGACCACTGCAGAAGATAGAGAGAAAATGAAAGATGTTCCTATGCTTCACCATAGGCTCTATCATGTATGCAATCTTGTGTACGGACTGATGTGTGCCTTCTTTGTAAGCCTAGCAGGAGGTACCAAAGTAATCCAGAGTGGATCCTTTGGACAGCGGTCAAGAACATCTGAAATACGAAAAGGACTAAGGATATGTTTCTCGTATATGGAGGTGACAAAGAGCTCATCGTGGCAGTTACGTTGATGCAAGCTTTGACACCGATCCGGACGATTCTAAATCGCAGACCGGATCGTGATTTACACTAAGCAGAGGAGCTGTCGGTTGGTGCAGTTCTAAACAAAGCGTCGTAGCGGGATCTACATGTGAAGCGGAGTACATAGCAGCTTCGGAAGCAGCTAATGAAGGAGTCTGGATGAAGGAGTTCATATCCGATCTAGGTGTCATACCTAGTGCATCGGGTCCAATGAAAATCTTCTGTGACAATACTGGAGCAATTGCCTTAGCAAAGGAATCCAGATTTCACAAGAGGACCAAGCACATCAAGAGACGCTTCAATTCCATCCGGGACTTAGTCCAAATGGGAGACATAGAGATTTGCAAGATACATACGGATCTGAATGTTGCAGACCCGTTGACTAAGCCTCTTCCACGAGCAAAACATGATCAGCACCAAGACTCCATGGGTGTTAGAATCATTACTATGTAATCTAGATTATTGACTCTAGTGCAAGTGGGAGACTGAAGGAAATATGCCCTAGAGGCAATAATAAAGTTATTATTTATTTCCTTATTTCATGATAAATGTTTATCATTCATGCTAGAATTGTATTAACCGGAAACATGATACATGTGTGAATGCATAGACAAAACAATATGTCACTAGTATGCCTCTACTAGACTAGCTTGTTAATCAAAGATGGTTATGTTTCCTGACCATGAACAAAGAGTTGTTATTTGATTAACGAGGTCACATCGTTAGTAGAATGATCTGATTGACATGACCCATTCCCTTAGCTTAGCACACGATCGTTGAGTATGTTGCTACTGCTTTTATCCATGACTTATACATGTTCTGTAACTATGAGATTATGCAACTCCGTTTACGGAGGAACACTTTGGTGCTACCAAGCGTCACAGCGTAATCGGGTGATTATAAAGGAGTACTACAGGTGTCTCCAAAGGCGATGTTGGGTTGGCGTATTTGAGATTAGGTTTTGTCACTCCGATTGTCGGAGAGGTATCTCTGGGCCCTCTCGGTAATGCACATCATGAAGCCTTGCAAGCACTACAACTAATGAGTTAGTTGTGAGATGATGTATTACGGAACGAGTAAAGAGACTTGCCGTAGCGAGATTGAACTAGGTATTGGATACCGACGATCGAATCTCGGGCAAGTAACATACCGATGACAAAGGGAACAACGTATGTTGTTATGCGGTCGACCGATAAAGATCTTCGTAGAATATGTAGGAACCAATATGGGCATCCAGGTCCGCTGTTGGTTATTGACCGTGAATAGTTCTAGGTCATGTCTACATTGTTCTCGAACCGTAGGGTCCTGACGCTTAAGGTTTCGATGGATGTTATTATGAGTTTATGTATTTTGATGTACCGAAGAAGTTGAGTCCGGATGTGATCACGGACATGACGAGGAGTCTCGAAATGGTCGAGACATAAAGATTGATATATTGGAAGCCTATGTTTGGAGTTGGAATGGTTCGGGAAAACAGAATTTCTGAGTACCGGAGGTTACGGAACCCCGGGGTAAATGGGCCTCGGTGGGCCTCGAGGAGAAGAGGAGGGGCGGCCGGGGGGTGGCAGCGCGCCTCTCCCCCAGTCCGAATAGGACAGGAGGCGGCGCCTCTCTCTCTCCTCCCCCAAACCTAATCCAACTAGGAAAGGGGAGTCCTACTCCGTGTAGGAGTAGGACTCCTCGGCGCGCCTCTCTAGGCGGCCGGCCTCCCCCTCCCTCCTTTATATACGGGGCAAGGGGCACCCTAGAACACACAAGTTAGATCTTTGGATCGTTCCTTAGCCGTGTGCGGTGCCCCCTCCACCATATTCCACCTCGGTTATACTGTCGCGAAGCTTAGCGAAGCCCGCGGTGAAACATCAAGATCGTCACCACGCCGTCGTCTTGTGAAACTCTCCTCGACACTCGGCTGGATCGGATCTGAGGGGCGTCATCGAGCTATCGTGTGTCAAGAACTCGGGCGTCGAGTAATGGCGCGGGATCGGTCGGATCGCGAGGAGAACGTCGACTACTTCCTCTACGTTGTGATCGCTTCGCCGGGTCTACAAGGGTATGTGGACAACACTCTCCCCTCTCGTTGCTATGCATCACCATGATCTTGCGTGTGCGTAGGAAAATTTTGAAATTACTACGTTCCCCAACAATTATTGCATGACAAGTTTAGATAGCTCAGGTATGTCAAGTTTGACAAGCCTTGAGGAATTTCACCACCAAGTTTGTTCTTTGACAAGTCGAGAGACTCCAGTGATCGAAGGTTGCCAATCTTATGTGGGATATTTCCACTCAACAAGTTTGATGATAAATTCAAATTTATGAGCCCGACAAGGGAGCTTAGTTCCTCTGGAATTTCTCCAGTTAAACTATTGCAAGATAAATCAATGCTCATTAAATATAAAGTATTCTCCCTGTACTCAATCACCCGTCCTTTTATCACCACTGAGAAGCTATTATCAGAAATCCCTATAGACATGGATGTATAGTTGTCTTCATATCCTTCTTGAAAAGGATTATCAAATTCTGTATAATTAGAAGTAGCAGTGCTAGTCAAAGCTTCCAAGTTATCCAAATACTGTGGTATGGCCCCAGAAAAGTTATTATTTGATAGATCTAGAATACGAATATCACGAAGTGCCATTATTTCAATTGGAATCTGACCAGAAAAGTTGTTCGATCTTAACCGTAGCATAACCAAACCAGGCATGACTTCACTAATCCACCCAGGTAACTCTCCAGTGAATCTGTTTTGAGCTAGATCAAGGAACATTAGACTTGGACATTGAAGTAGGAACAATGGAAATCCGCTTGAAAGGCTGTTGTTGCTTAGAAGAAGAGTAGTGATTTTCAAACTGGAAGAACTCATTGAATTGACTCTTGAAGAGGCATTGCCGCTGGATAGGTTCCGTTGTTTCACCTCTTTTCGGTCACAGTCAGGAAGTTCCTTTGAAAGCAGATTGTTTGAAAGATCTAAGACCCGCAAATTTCGCAATCCACAAATTGATGTTGGAACAGTCCCAGATATAGAATTGGAAAACAGAACTGCAACCTGCAGGTTTGGAGCTCGAAAATTAGGTACAAACCCATTTAAGGAGTTCCTAGATATGTCTAATAGCACAATTGTTCTTGGTAACTTGGGTATCAGACCAGTCAGTAGATTTGACCGCATTGAAAGACTCTTCACTGACATGAGGTCCAGATTGAGTGGCAACTCGCCACTAAGTTGGTTCATCGAGATGTCCAACTGTGTAGCTTGAGAAAAGGTAGTCCAAAACCAGTCCGGGATACTACCAACTAGACCTGTGTTTGCAATAGAAAGATAACTAATGCCCTTCTGCCATCGAAGCCATTGAGGAAACTGGGGACCCAAATGACAAGATGAAAACGATGCAAAATCCATGTTGAAAGGAGGCACCCAATGTGAGTCAATAATGATTTCCAAATTATTCTGAGATAAGTCAATGGACTGTAGGTTCATCAATCCAGCAAAATGATCTTCTGATATCACACCACTAAAGGTGTTGTTTCTCAGGTATAATCCAGTCAAATTTGTAAGCATGCCAATTTCCACAGGCACCGAACCGCCCAATCGGTTGTCACTGAGACTAAGAATGTTTAAGCTTGTTAGGTTTGACACAAATTGTAATGTTGTGCCAGTGATGTTGGCATCCATCAGATGCAGCTCCTGCAATTTTTCCAAAGAACAAGTGGGTATTCTGCTTATCACCTCTGTTATATCCGCGCCGATGTTGTTGAAGCTGAAATCTATCGACCTTAAATTACACATATTTTGCAGTGTTCCTGGTATCATCCCCTTGATATTGTTTATTGCAATGTCAAGGGTCTCTAACAAGGACAATTTTCCCAACTCGTCAGGAAACTTGCCTGATAATTGACAATGTCTTAAGCTTAGGCTCTTGAGGCTAGTTACATCCCAGAGCCAGCTGAGTGTAGTGACGCTACTGTTGAAAGAGTTAAAAGAGAGGTCAAGCTTCTCAAGAACTGTAAGGTTGCGGTGTAAAAGTGATGATGGAGCATTATTCTTCGTAAGCCCGCAGAAATCGAGAATCAGTACAGCCAAACTGGGAATAGCGTTTACCGTATCGACCCAGTCAAGGACTCTGCTGAGGTCGATGGAGCCCATGTTAAGGTGCTCTAGTGAGCGGAGACGGGCTAGTCAAGTTATATCGTTTGAGTATTGATAACCGCCACGTATGTCAAGCTGTACTAAGTTGGAGAGGTTGCCTAGCTGAGGAGGCACTGGACCACGAAAACCCATGTGGGAGAGGTTGAGATACCTCAAACCCTGAAGAGAGCCCAGAAATCCCGGCATAGTCATTCCATCTCCGAGAAGAGTGTTCCAGCTGAGGTCGAGATGCTTGAGACGTCGGAGAGCAAGCAGCGAAGAAGATACCTGACCGCGCAGCGAGTGGTTGACGTCCTCAGGGTATTCACCGGGTAATGGAAGATCCTCAAATGAATAATCATAGTGGAGGTCGAGCTTGACGACGTGGCCTGTCCGGCGGCTGCAGATGATGCCGCTCCACCGGCAGCAGTCGTGCGCACCCCGCTGCCATGAGACGAGGCGATCGTCCGGATCGCCTGTGATGCCGGCCTTGAAGGAGAGCAGCGCGGCCCTCTCAGCCGGGACGCAGCTCCCGTTGAACCTTTCGGTCGCGCTGTCGATGGAGGAGGCCGTAGATAGGATGATGATTAGGAAGAGCAACTTGTTTGGTGCAGCCATGGCGTTCGTTGCCTTGGGCTAATGAAGCTGATACTTGCTTAGACAGCAGCCATGGCGTTGTCCTGGACTAGTTAAGGAGAGGAATAGTGGAAACAAACGTACGTCCACAAAGTTGCAGCACTAGTGTGTGTCGGCGTGTGGTCTGTTTGCTTTATTTCACCGTGTTATGATCGCAATCCTGTACGAACAGTAATGCTACTGTAGACGTGTTTGGAATATGATGCTGCACGGCACACTAGTTCACACGAAGCGAATCAGATTCCCAACACGTACGTGTTCCTTTCCCGGCCTAAGCATGGGAAAGAGGTTCACTAGTGAGTGAAGCCGACACCCCAGCGTCTCCTCACTACTGGAAATTTCGTACATACCGGGTGTCAGGGTCTTCCTTGGCCGAGAGTCAAAACACGGGCACTCGGCAAAGTAAAAGACGCCGAGAGTGCCACTCGACAAAAGAAGCATCTCGGCAAATAAATGATATTGCTAAGAGTACCACTCGGCAACAAGGCAGTATCGGCAAAGGCACTTTTTTTCCGAGAGCAGCACGACAACGTTCTGCCACGTGGCACATCTGAAGCCTACTAACGGCACGACTATGTTGGGGATATAACCCCACGGTGTAACCCGCCCACCAAAAGCTGGGTTAGGAATGCTGGCGACTCTCGAAGATTACCTCAGATAAGCCAGGGAGATCAAGACGTAAGCCGGAGGACGACTCACAAGACAGGCCGGCTCAGGCCCAAGTCCAAGAAGAGGCAGGCGGCCCAGAGGTGTAAGCCGCCCTAGGGCGACGCCAAGTAAGGCAAGGAGATTAGACTTAGACTTGGTCACGGGTCATGTTACGAGATCGATGACCACCGACCCATGCCTTGCTCAGGCTGAGCAGCACAACCAGAAGACGAGGCAATGAGGAGAGAACACGGGGGAGCGTTCCACCACTAGCCTGCTGTCGTTCACCGGGAGCATGTTAGAACTAATCTTGTTATTAGCGCTAGTTTTAGATTATTTGTTTTTGTTGAGTCATGCATTTAGTCCAAGCTGCGGCAGGGTGTGCACGTTAAGTTGTGATCATGTGCACCATGCAAAGCTGATCGGTAGAGCTAGTATTCTGTGAGTTAGTTAGTGGACTAGCTACACGGTAGGCCGTGGAGCATTTTTAGGCTGCATGCTAGCTGCTGACCAGGTGTGTGGCCGTTAAGGGAGCGCTGCAAACGGACTGGACTTGGCCGTGCATGTGGCTTGGTGGGTTAGTGGCCGAGCGTCGAGGCTGGGTAGTGGCCTGGGTAGCATGGCAGAAGTGGGAAAATGCACTGGAGCACCCAGGTGCTCCACCCATGCACATCTGTACCATTGCAGCACATATAGATTCGGACCGATCGAATTAAATGCGTTGTATTGAGCTTCGTATCCCCGGAATACTCGTTCCGAGCTAACTCGTATATGCATGTGCTTTCGTACGAGCCGGTCCCACTTGTAAGAGCTATTCTGTTCAGCTCACGGTCCACCCGACGCGCATTGAAGTAGACGGGCTGGCTGATATCTATGCCGCCCGATCACTGTTCCTCTTCCTCATCCTCTATATGTTCCCCATTGTTCTCCTCTCATATCTAAACACTGCGACCTCTCTGTACCGGCGAGATGTGTGCCTCATCCTCGACCTCGCATTCACTCGCCCCCTTCCTCCAAGAGCAGGCTCCTCTCCCTCTCATCCGATGCCCGTGGTGCAACAACGGCGATGTCGAGTGGTGGATTTCCCAGACACCAAAGAACCCCGGGAAACACTTCTACAAGTGCGAGCACCACTGGGTTAGTAAATCTACTTGTCGCCCTTTATTCAAATCAATTTTTCGATCCAGGTTTTTTGGCTTGATAAATCTGCTTGTTCATGCTTAATCCCGATCCGTCACCGCCTCCAACACCACCCACCGGTCACCGGTGCTCAGGACGAAGCTCCGCTGCCACATCGCCCCCAGCCACCGACGGATCCGACCACCCAGGCCACCCCACAAACGGCCCGATGAATCCAGGTACTCGGAAGTATGAGGCCGATAGCCTATCACTGCAGATCTGGCTCGGGCTGAAACTTAGGGGATGAAGGACGGCGACCAGACAAGCACCGATCCGGCGACCTCTTCTCCAAATCGTTTTCTTTCCTCGTTTTTCTCTCTGAAAAGTTTCCTCGATTTTTTTTGTCGAGGTCAGATTTGTGGTGTTCAAATCTGTTTTTTTTTCGACGAGGACAAATCTGGGAAATTAGTGGGGTTTCCATGACTGTGATTTGCAATTTTCACCTTCAGAATTTGGGGTGAACTGTCCTGGTCTTATCTGAAATTTCGGTGATTAATCAGGGCATTTTAATCCGTGAAATTCCACTCTGTTGATGGATCTGTAATTACAATTATTTCTTGATGCATCATAGAACAATGTCATGAAGTATTATCACTGTCAGTGTTGTAGATTTGTTGATGGATCTACTGTCTTGGAATGTATTTGCTGACGAATCATGTTGTCTAAAATGTACTGTATGTGATGATGGTTAATCAATGCATCAAGATTCACTGTCAAGTTATTTTTTAGGAATTTTGTATGAGGGGGCAGTGATTTTTCGTGTGCATCGATGGGTCTGATAAAGGGAGTTCAGCTAATCAAAATTACGCAGTGAATTAATTTTTCTTGCCAGCGTCTGTAGTTGTCAGTACCCATTCACAGCGTTCATTCCAAGTTAATTACTAGCTAATTGAGTACCCAGAGATCATGATCGTTAATGTAAGCTTCTCTTGCTACATTTCACTTGTTCCCTGAACCTATGATGTCTCTAGTTAGCTGATATGTAGCTGTCAGAATGTATTATCAGTTTTAGGATCAGGGCTTAGCTAATTAACGATCCAGGAAGCTTCGTTACACTGATTTTCTCTGCAAGCTTGGCCCCTACGATCTGCGTACGAGACCCGATGAATTTCTTAGGCTCCAATTTGCAAATGTGTTGCTGATGCGATGCACTGTCAGTCCTAACCACTCTATTGTTTCAAAAATTTAATCTTTATGCCTGCATCATTGTCTTCACAATTTCACACGGAAGTACTACTTCCAATATTCGAAGCCATGACATTGATGATTGGAACCAGGTCGTCTAAAAACATTGAAAGCAGCCATAGCAGTCTCTGCTCCAGTACACAGTCAATAAATCCATGGGCCCGCTTTCTTGTATTACTTTGTTGTATATCCAACGTATCTATCCCGCTGAACTGATTTCATCATTTAATGGCTTGATCTGAGGAGAGTAACGGCCGGATAAGATTTCGGTGGGTGGAGCACCTATGTGCTACAAATCCGCTTCCGGCAGAAGTGCCTAAACTTTGTCTATATATAGTGCTGTGAGTAATGAATGAAGTCAAGCCGTGTGGGCTGGGCAAAAGCAATGTAGTATATGTGTTTCACCAAGGAGAGAGCCACTAGCAAAGCCATTGTGTCTTCTTCCTTGGTGCAGTGTGTGTGCGTGTGTGCTCTGGTCTCATATGTGTGTTCTTGAGAGAAATCCAAGAGAGAGTGATGAGAGAAGAAGAAGAAGCGGCGCCGCGAGGAGAGGCGGCGCCAACAGAGCACACCCCATCAATGCAATAGACGCCGTGATCCGCCGCCATGCCCACGACCTTCATGACCACGTTCAGATCCGCGCAGGGAGGAACGGCTCAGGAGCAAGAGTCCCGCCGCCACCGACCACCAACTGGAGCTTTGCACGGACGGCAGCGGCCAGCGATGGCGAATCAGAATGGAGGCGACGGGGGCCTAGAGCGGCGGCGGCGGTGAGCCACACTAGTCGCCGAGGGGACGACGCGGGGGCGTTCGATGCCTTTTTTGGGGGGTCAAAATTGGATTTCAATCATCCAATCACAGATTGGTTCACAAACTGAAATTCGTGTTTACTGATTGCCCTGCACTAAAAGTACATTTTAATTTTTGAAAGAGTACCTCTTCCCCTCCTACGCACAGAGCCCCCTTTGAAAGAGTATCCCTTTCCCACTTGCAGTTAACAGAGTGCAACGAACAATACTAATGCGAATCACAATCTCATCCACGGGCCCAACCGTGTGCACAAAGTTGTGTCGGCGTGTGGTGCGTTTAATTTGCTGTATTTCTCCGTGTTATGATATAGCATTCCTGTAGCAGTAGCAGTGTTTGGATCACGCGGACACGTCCACATATCATCAAAACGTGTTTTTTCGGAGTCCCGGATGTGATCACGGACATGACGAGGAGTCTCGAAATGGTCGAGACATAAAGATTGATATATTGAACGGATATATTTGGACACCGGAAAGGTTCCGGATGAGATTGGGACTATACCGGAGTTCCGGGAGATTACCGGAACCCTCCGATAAGTATATGGGCCTTATTGGGCCTTAGTGGAAAGGAGGGAGAAGGAGCAAAGGAGGCCCCCCCCCCCCCAGCCCAATCCGAATTGGGAGGCCCCCCCCCCCTTCCTTCTTCCCTCCCCTCTTCCTTGGAGTAGGATTGCCCCCCTAGGGCGCGCCTCTCCCCTCTCTTGCCCAGATGCAATGCCTTTGAACTCTACGAACCATCCTCTTCCACAGTGACATTTCGCCGACTTCGAGTCCAGACACGCCTTCTGCGACTGCAAGGCCGCAAGCAGTGAGCGAGGGCATGCAGCAGAGGCAACTACGTACAGCAAAAGGCAGCATGAATCGCCATCTCGATCTCGCCTACAGACTACAGTAGAAACGGGTCTACTCCTGCCTGCCATCCATCCACCCGCCGAACAATTGCTAGTTTCATGATGCAAACAGCAAGTTGGTGGTACCAGGTTTTGTCAGGAAAAGGGATATGCTGAAGTAATTATAACTAAAATACCGCTTCGATCTTGCCAGTCCTTTTGTCTCCACCTCTCATCACAAGTGCAGTTCTTGGTTTTATATAGACCTTCATTTTACTTTGTAATAGATTACAGATGAAAATAAGTGTTTTGGTGGATGTTGGATTTACAACAATACTGAATATGGCCAGTGGCGGAGGTAGAGGGTGGCCAGGGTGGACCATGGCCCACCCTGAGATTTGAAAACAACATTTATACCATAGAAGAAAAGCTAAAAATAAAAGAAAAAAAATAAGTGTATATGTATAGTACACTGCTGGCCCACCCTGGCCCAGTGGGCTAGGTCCGCCACTGAATATGGCCTTTTCCAGGTTAGAGTTGCTGAATGCGGTAATGTTAAGAGCCAGCTTGGCGCAATCAATAGGAAGAAAATTGGAAGGTAAATTGTGTCGCCATACTTTGTGACTACCTCTAGAGGGACATGCTTGGCAATACTCCCTCGGTCCCATAATACAAGAGAGCGTTTTTATATTATGGGACAAAGGGAAATAGTATTATGCTACGTTTGTTGATTGCCTTGAGTCCTACTCTGATTGATTTGTTCTTCTTGTATTGCATTTTAGCAGCATGACCTTTCCAGCCTCATGAAACCACATGATATGGTCACTTCGGAACATCTAGTGACAGTCCTTTTTATTGTGCCAAAGTATTCCCAAAAAGACTGGTTATGAAGCTACGACTCACTTGATTACGTTTGTGGTAAGTTCAGAAGCATTTTAATAGTGATAATATCTGTGATAAACCATTGTTTGAACTATTTTCATGTTGTGCTTCATTTCAGCAATTGTCTATTCTATTTGTGCCCGTTTAATTAAAACCAAGTGTGTTTATTTGGTTCACCATTATTCGTGTTAATGCTATCATAAGAACTCGCCATCACAGAAATCTTTCAAATTCCAAATACATTTGACTTGCAACTCTTTTACTTGGATGATATTATGAGGAGCTGATTTTCTGGTACTTCAAGTTGTCCTAATCTGTGATTGTATTCAGTTGATTCTTTCCTTTGAGCTAATTATTGTTTATTGGACAAAGCACCTGCCCAACCCCCGCGTCGTCCCCCACTAGGACGACTTGGGCAGCGCCCAAGACCTAGCCGCTGGGGGCGTGCACTACCTCCTCTTGTCCCTCCGCCGCCGCCGAGGGATGCCGCCGAGCTAAGCCCGGGGCCAACGGCGGTGGCGGAGGAGTCCCGCTCTCCCGCGTCTCAGGGGCGGTGCGGGCCCCCTAGGCGTGTGGTGGTCGCCCCTGCCTCGGACGGCGGCAGCGTGGTGGTCGCCCCTTCCTCGGACGGCGACGGCTACAGGCGCGGCGGGCGGCACTGTCACGGACGTCGGCGTGGGCTGCGGGCGCAGCGGCTGGCCCAGTTTGGGCGGCAACGGCCGGCTATAATGCGGTGGCGTGCCATCTGCCTTGGGATCAGCGGTGACGGCGTGGAGGGCCTGGTGGTCTTGTCGGCGGCACCTCCACTCCGATCTGATCTGGCCGGTGCAGTCGGCGGTGGTGGCCATCTCCTCCGTTGGAGGTGGTCGGCCTGAGGCTGGATGATCAGATCTCGTGATCCGTCATCTAGCTCCGGCTGCGAGTCGGGAAGACATAGTTGCCGGTGAAAATCGAGCCGATGGTAGGCGATGGCGGCGTTCTGCGTCGTTACCTTGATGAAGGCATCGTCGAGTAACGACTGTCGACTCACTGATGCTGCTCCGGGGGAAACCCTAGGATCTGGTCTTCCTGATCGGACGATGACGATATTACGGTGTCGTTTATCTCTTGGGAGCATCGTTGGTGGAGATGTCAAGTCATGCCTGACCGGAAGGTGCTATGTTGTGTCATGCCTGCTCGGCAGGTGCTACGCACGACCGATCTTCCATAATCTTCGCGTCTGGATGGACAATCGCGGGGCGGTGGCATCGTTTGGCGCCGTGGTGGTGTCAACGGATGGACGGACTGGCAAGGATAATGCGGGTCTCTCTCCTGAAGATGGGTCAGCGGTCCGATGATGATGGTGGCGTCTAAAACGTGTGCATGTGGTGCACGGGTCTGCTGCACCGGTTGTTGGTCCCGAGACGTTAGGTGAATGGATCGGCGACGACACCGGTGTTAGATATGGGGAGTGGGAGCACTCCACATTATCGAGTTTTGTAGGTGTGCATGGCTTTGGGTGGCTTGATGTATGTTCTTGTTAGACCCTTGAGTAATAATAAATAAAGATGGCTGTATGCATCGATTGATGCAGAGGCCGGGGGTTTTAACCTCCTTTTTCAAAAAAAAAGGTTCCGAGATCGTCAAAACAGCTTTACGAGGACTGTTTGACATGAGAAAAACATCTAAAACTCCGAGGAGAAGGGAAGAAGGGAGTGTGTTTCTCTCAAACGCCGGGAATAGAGAAATGAGTATGCGGGCGTGCCAGCGTACCATAGTACACAAAGAAAGAAAAAGATACAGGAACAGGTATTTCATTAATCTCATTGGAGAAATAAAATTACAATATCCCATAAAAAAAGGTGCGCTCCGTGGCCTACTAGCACGGCCAAGCTGGCTGTGGTGATTGTGTGATCTCCTGGTTCCCGGGGCCTCGGAAGGCTCCTGGTTAATTACTCCCGTGGGTTGCTCCGCGGGATACCTCCGATTGAGCTGTGTAGTCGTCTTCATCGTCTTTGCTTCGCTTTCTCCATGCATGATGATGGTGATGTGTGTGTGAGGCGGCAGAGCCCGTGTCCTCGTCGGTACACACGCCGCGAGTAGCCTAGCCTTTGTGGTGGCCGTGCTCGCCCTCGCCGTCGTGCCTCGTCGGTCTTGGCGGCGCTGGAGGAGTTGTTGTTGGGGTAGCATGGATTACGCTCGGCTCGGACTTCTCGACGACCAGTAGCTTCTCGGGGTGTACAAGGGTCAACGCCCTGCGGGAGTAATTGTCGATGGAGACCGGCTTCGGTGTATGACCGTCGCGTTGCTCGCGCCAGCATGGCCTGAGTGGTCGACACCTCGTCCTGGCCAGACGCCGAGTCCACGGCAGTCGGCGTCGTCAAGGCGTCATCTCACGAGTTCGTAGGGGAGCAGTGTTGTCGTTGAAGTCGCGTCGCCCTGCAGCCGCGCCTTGTCCTCGGGCGGCGCCAACTTGCTCGGCTTCAGCCTCCGAATGAGCGTGGCGCCGGTAGCAGCGACACGGGGTAGGAGGCCATCTTCCTCATGGCATCATAGTGTGGGACCCCGGCTTTCCCTTCGAGTCTGGGCGTCGAGTGGACGTCGCCGTGCTCACATGTTCATCTTTAGAGCTCTACAGTAAGACGAGGTGGACAAGCAGGAGGTGGGGTGCTGTGCGTCTCCATCTTTGGGGACACCGAGCATGATGAAGTAGATCGGTATGCTGACAGGCATCGTCTGTGTCGACTTTGGATGGCATCAACTTCCTTTGACTCCGCCCTTTGATTAGCGTGTTGTGGCTCGTGGGTGGCAGCGGCATCATGGCGCGGGGCACCACCTTCATGAGCGGGATGCGGGCGATATTGTAGGGCGTCGTCTTCACGGTGTGGCGTCCTCTTTGGAACTCCGGCGTTCGTCGAGCGTCCGACTTGGCGGAGCGGATGACGCTTGGGCACGCTCTAAATCTTCGCCTTTGATGGTGTATGGCGCGGCGAAACGGAAGACGGGCCGATGTCGGTGGAGTTTGTGTATTCGTCTTCAACGACCCGGGCGTGATGAAGTAGTAGACAGTATGATGAGAAACTCCTTCGGCATCATCCTTGAGTGAGAGCTTCTGTCCGTGTAGCTTTTTTTATTTCATTTATATGATTGGTGTGCAGTGTGCACACAATGCTCTCCGACCCGAAGGAATATACGTGCATGGCCCATGCATAGGCACATGCGTGGCCGATGGCCCGTACATGAGCTTGTTCAGTGTAGCACGGTCACGCCATGCCACAGAGTCGGCGGCAACGGACACCGTCTTCAGCGCAGCCATCTCGTGGTCACTGGCGGCATAGTGCGGGCATGTGCAGGAGTTAGCGGTGATGGGCCGCGTGATAGTGAACTCCGCAGCACCCGGCGTGACGAAGTGGAAACTAGTGGTGTGATGGAGAGCTCCATGTCAGCCTCCCTGGCACTGGCTCGGCGACGTCGATAGCGACATCATCGTGGCAAGCTCCATGCCTTCGTTCACGGCACCGGCTTCATGAAGGAGGAAGGTCGTGACACCAAACTCCGGATCTCCGCCTTGAGTAGCATGTCTCTGGTGCGGCGAAGTGGGTGATGGGCCCAATAGAGCGGAGATGGCGACCTATGTGCCATCGACCTCTCCAAGGCGTCGGCCTGACGATGTTCACGATGGGCGGTATCTCTGTGGGCTCCCCGTCATCGTCCTCTACGCTGTCATCGTGTCGAAGTGGGCGCGAGTGATGGGGGCGGTGTCAACCTCTATGGCACCGGCTTGGCGACGATGAGCTCCGGCGACGTGTCGTCCTCCTTGAGCGGTGATGAGTGGGGGTGGCCACCGTGACACTGACCTAGGTGGCGTCAGCGTCCATAGCGCAGGCTTGGTGAAGATGAGCTCCGGCGACGCGTCGTCCTCATCGAGCGGTGATGAGTGGGGGTGGCCACCGTGGTGTCGACCTCCGTGACACCGACCTCGGTGGCGTCAGCGTCCATAGCGCGGGCTTGATGAAGATGAGCTCCGGCGACGCGTCGTCCTCATCGAGCGGTGATGAGTGGGGGTGGCCACCGTGGTGTCGACCTCCGTGACACCGACCTCGGTGGCGTCAGCGTCCATAGCGGGCTTGATGAAGATGAGCTCCGGCGACGCGTCGTCCTCATCGAGCGGTGATGAGTGGGGGTGGCCACCGTGGTGTCGACCTCCGTGACACCGACCTCGGTGGCGTCAGCGTCCATAGCGCGGGCTTGATGAAGATGAGCTCCGGCGACGCGTCGTCCTCATCGAGCGGTGATGAGTGGGGGTGGCCACCGTGGCGTCGACCTCCGTGACACCGACCTCGGTGGCGTCAGCGTCCATAGCGCGGGCTTGGTGAAGATGAGCTCCGGTGACGCGTCATCCTCGTCGAGCGGTGATGAGTGGGGGTGGCCACCGTGGCGTCGACCTCCGGGGCATCGACCTGGCGACATCGACGGTGGGCGGTGTCGTGGCGTGCTCTGTGACGTCATCTTGGTCGAACCGTCGTGACGAGGTGGACAGCAGGTGGTGATGGTGACCTCCTCGTCATTCTTTGTGACGCTGGCTTGGTGAAGACCATCCCCGGCAACGTTGACTTCATTTTCCGGTCCGGCGGCTCCATCTCCGGCGGTGGACCGATCATGCGAACGTTGCCGTCGGCAACGCTCCCGACTTGTGTGTGTGCATGCTATATGCCAAGAAAGAACTAAGAAAGAGATTTGTTAGATCAAAGTTTTACCCTTCGGGAAGGTGAGCTTCGCGTCCATGTTGAAGTTGTCGAGAGATCCCTGTACGCCGGCCTCTTTTTCTGTGTACCGGCACTGCGTGAGAGAGAGCTCTCTGGCTTTCTGCCTGCGTGCGTCGTCTTGCGACTATACCTGAGACTTGTGCGTGGATAGGTGATGGATATAATGCGGTGGATGGATGGGTGCTGGAGGTGTTGTGCGATGGATGTGTGCGTGCGTGAGTTGCCTCTCCCCCGGCCTCCATGTGTGGGTGTGTGTATTTATAGGCAGGAGGTGGGACGACCCGGCGGCTGGCGACGGGCCAAACATCCCGATTTTTCTGGACTAGATATGGATGCAATGCAATGTCGCCTCGGATCTTATCATCTCGCTGATGTTTATCTTCTTTTTTCTTGATGCGTACGCCTGCACGCAAAATAAATGAAAACCATCTCGTGCGTATCTAGCTACCTGACTGCCGGTGGGCCGTGTTCGTTCGATCGCCATCTTCACGCTTATCTTCGAGGTTTGCTGGTTGAAACAATCGCAGGTATTCAAGTATGTATACACGTGCTCTCCGGCCGGTATATACAGGCACTCAAAGAAAAAAATATGCATACTGTATTGTCATTCTTGTGGGCACGTCGAAGGCATGGAACTCAGCCTTCTTGATTATAACCTGCATGTGTGTATAAGACTATGCCACGGAGCATCAAGTGCAAGTATACATTGGTTAGTATGTGAGCAAACTCAAAATGCATGCATGCACGTACCATTGCATCGAGGATTGCCTAATACGTGTGTGTACGTATACACCCAATATAAAACATAGATGTGTATAACTTGCAATTAGAAGAAGAAGAAAAAAATACATTTATACTTATATCTTCTGAAAATGGTAATCACAAAAATACGTCGAACAAATGCCCCCTCACCCACGAAAGTTCGAGCGCGTAGCAGGTCGGACTTTATTTGGTGATGATTTTTTTTGGCGCATCATACGTGTACAGCCTGATTCGCATCATAACAACCTGCGTATATCTTCTACAAACGGCAAGGTCCATGTGATTTTGCACAGGCAGCCAGGGCTATAAATATAGCTAAGGGCCCCATGCATTGGCGTACCCACCTTCCTCTGGCGCCCACCAAATACTTAGATCCGATCGTGAAGACGTGCTTCCATCCGGCCGAAGTTCTTCCGTCCAGCCAGATATGCTGCTGCTAGCTAGTCTCTACCTTTTCTCCCTGGCGTTGGTGATTACAAGACTCTGCTTGCATGCAATCTCCCATGACTTCCCTTCATTTGTTTTACCTTGCTAGGATGGGTCGTGAGAGGCTGAACAAGTCAGACCATGGCAAAGGTAACGCCAAGACGTTGAAGCACTACGGCAGCAGCGATGCCGGAGGTTCGTCCAGCAGCCACCGTCACAAGGATCGCTCAGCTCCTCTGGCGCCTTCTAGGTCGGGAAACAAGTCCGACGGGGTGGAGTACACCCGTTTGTCGCCACCCTTGCCGCCGCCGGGCCACACGGCGCTGCGGAGTTCACGCCACCGATCCAACCACACTTCCAAAACCTCCGAGGGAACCGTCATTGCTATTGACTCCGACGCTCCGTTGGATATCCCTGAGGTAAAAAAAAATGTCTACATACCTTTTTTTCCTTTTTTTTATTTTAACTATCTTCACCTTCGTGTATGTAGGACCAGCTGGAGGATGTATTGCCGCACGTCGCCGTGAGCGACGGTGCGCAGCGCCTCTTGGCCGAGGCAGTGGAGATGACTGAGCAGCCTGGTTTAGTGGCGAAGGCCACGTCTCCAGTGAAGGATGCTCCCGTGGTGACACTTGCACCGCCGTCGGTGCATGATTCGGTGGTGAAGTCTGTGCCACCGATGACTGATAGCCTGGCGGAGAAGCCCTTGTCTTCGGCATCATCAACCGGTGTAACAGAAGTGGGCAACAAGCGGTCACCTCGCGAAGTAGATGTTGGGGTAGTCTCCAAGAAGCCTAGATCACCTCCTCCTACCGGTACACATTGCTCACGCCACATGCATGTCCTTTCAATTTTTTTTACCTCTTGCTTATATTTCTTGTGTATCTTTCAGGTGTCGCGAGTGACGCGCCAAACCTGGAAGACTTTTGCTCTCCCGAAGCTAAGGAACTCCGGGCTTTGGTGTTGAAGCACCAGAAGATCATTGGAGAGGAGGGCGCCATGTTTGAGAGCTTTAAAGCTACTCCGGGTGAGAAGGTTTCTGCGCCCAGCCTTGTCCTCCCGGCAGCTAGCCAGAAGTATATAAACGTAGAACCTGCTGATATTGAAGAGGCACTCAGGAAGCAGCCTCTTGACAAGGAAGAAGCCATAGAGATGATCACCTCAGCAATGGGCTCATGGAAGAGCCGCTACGGGAGCAAGACCCCAACCGATCTCGAGGTGCTGATTGGACGCCTCTAGGTGGTGGTCGCTCGGCTTCGAGGGCATGGTGATGCCGCTCTCACGGATTCCCCCGCAGCTGAGCGAGTGCTCTCCTTGATAGGTAAGCTTGATGCAGCGAGAGCGGAGATCGCTTCTGGACGTTGCCTCTTGAGGAGGATGGACCACGTTTGGAGGAACGCCTCGCCGACCTGACGTCCATCCACCGCCGGCAGGTGGAACAGGCTGAAGCTCATCGAGTGATGGCTGAGGGACACCGTAAGCTTGCTGAGGATAACACAGCCCTTGCCGAGAAGCACGCGAAGTTGGCGGCGCAAGCTAAGAAGCGTGCTGCAGTTTTGACTCAGATGACGACGTCCTGCACCCAGAACCTTAAACCTCACGAGCACGTGGTTCGGATCTCTTCCGAGGAGACCGACTTGTATGTGAGATGCCGTGAAGAGGCGGGCGCATTCTTGGCGGCTGGTGGCACTCCCCCGGAGATCGCGATCGTCCTGTCCTACCGTCCTCTTGGGTGAGGGGACGGTCCATGCCATCATCTTCTGCAGTTCTGCTCCGGCGACGAAGGGCTGCACATTAGTCTTAAACAAGTTTCAGCTTAGTGGAATAAAGTTTGTTTTAGGTTGTGCCGAAGAACCAATCGTTTAGTTCCAGTGGGTTTGATTAAGTTAGTTCCAGTAGGTTTGATTAAGTTTATATCACCGATTAAACTAGTAATGAAAAGATGATGGCTCTCATGTTTTTTTTGTTCTGTGCGGCTTTATTTGAAGCTAATCAGAGAGTTCTGCCGCATCAGCCTCCAAAGTCCAGCGTTCGCCTCAGTAGACTTGTTTGTGCGTCGTTGTCCTTCCGGCTCGCTATGCGCACGACCCTCTCCTGCTCATCAGGTACCCGGCTAGCTCAACTGCGGTTGTTACGAACTCCGAGGCCGGCAACCAACGTATGTGTACGTGTATCTTAACCGCCTGCCGTGTTTTACCTGTGTAAAAGAAAAACAAACCAAAGTATGCGTAGATGCACGTGTGAAGGGTTAGATGCATGGCCCATGCACGCACGTATTCATGGGATTGCACTGAGTAAGTCATGAATTTGCTTGTGCCAGTTTTGAACCATCACTGTATCCGCCTCCGGCGGCGAGCACCGGCCACAATGACTTCGGCGGACGCCGAAGCCTTTCAGGCTCTCCTCGCTCCTCCGTACACTCTGTGCTAGCTCCACCGCGTCGTCACCTTCGTCCAGCCGGCTCCACCGTTGCTTGCACGCGTATCCCGAACATCCTCTAGATTGTACCTGTATGGAAAAAAAAGGAAAAAGGAAAAGAAAGAGATAAGAGAGAAAAAAATGAAAAAAAATTAGGATGTCGTGCCATAACCGTGATAACGACGGTAAACTCCTGGTCTTCATTGGTCATAGTAGTGCTCGGCGCCACCGCAACACACCACCGTTGCCGAGGTAAGAGACTTCTCTTCGTGTGAACAACATGTTGTGGACGCCATGTACACCCTGTAGGCACATAGTCGCAGGTATGTTCTTCCGTACGCGCATTCTTTAGGGAGCTCGTTGCGATCAGCCGACGAGACAGCCCTACTTCGTCTTCATTTCGTGGCGAAACATCATTGCCTTGTCCTGAAAACAAAATAGATTTTACCAAACTTGTCGTGACCGCCTAACTGCTGCGGTGCCAGACGACTAGATCAGAGGATTTCACAGATTCATGCTGGCCGCACTAGCGCATTGCACTGCTCCCATTATCTTCATATGATAATGTTGGTGAGGCATCGGTAGACCATCGACAACTCCGCTTCGCCATGAATAGTGTACCGACAGGTGGTATGCCGGGTCGCCATCGGCCTTATGGATAATCGAGGGATGATATTTCCCCCAAGTTTCATGTTGGAGACAGGGTACCGGAGTAACATCGGCACCACCCTATGAGCACAGGTGCCTCCTTCCTACACCCATTGTTTATGTTGGTGCAGATGATTGGTTGCCGGGATGCCGTCGGCATTAGCAGATCGACGTCGGGATATCATCGACGTCCATAGGCACACGGGATTGCCCCTGATGCCTGTGTTGTTGGTTGGTGTAGAGACTCTATGTCGGGTTATCATCGGCAACGCCGAGAAGTACCTCTTCATTGGCTGCAAAAGACGTTGAGGAAGGGCAACAACTAGAAACACCCAACAAAACAAAGCGAACCAAGAGGAAAAAAAGGAAGGTTTGGTTGGTCTTTAAAATGTTGGCTTTCCCGTTATACACTAGCTATAGGTGTGACATCTGAGAAGGCTACCAAAGGACTTGTCATCGGGAATCGTCGAAATACCATGACGATTACAACTCAACAACTGCATAAGCCTCGATGTACGTGTATGAAGACGCCGTGTTTTAGGATGCTTCCGAGAGGCAACCGAAATTCATATTCTAGCCCATCATCGTGCGGAGGGGCCCCACCGCCCGCCATGCCCCCTGCGCATGCCTCATGCACCCGGACACTTGGGTATGGTAGGTTCCGGGTAGATGGTTTTGGGAGAACAACTTGGCGATTTTTCTTCATGCCTTATTGAGGGGTGGTGAACATCTACCTTCCGCCTTCTTTCCAGTGTGTCTCTTACTGCTTGGGACAACTTGACTACCTCTTGGACTCTTGATGACTTTTTTTATGGCTTCTTGGATATTTAGGATTGTTTTTTTATGCGGATTAATTGATTGGCCGCGTACTTCATGAACTTTCTTGCACTTTTGTGGATTCTGCTTGCACTTCTTGAGGATTCTTCTTCCATGACTTCTTGAAGACCCACCTTGAGAACTTGGAAGGCACCTGTTCACCTCTGTAGACTAAGAAAACCCTCTGGCATTTTATCTGGAGCTTTTGGTGTCGTACCCCAGGGTTGTCATGTGGTTACGTACCGAACCAACTTGCATTGGACCAGGTAGCCACCATGAATCTTTTCCTATAGTCTCCCCTGGGATGCGAGTCTCTGCGAACATGAAGCATGACAGGAAACATGAAGGGCGTGGGGTCTCGGCGCTCAGAAGTGCCCAAGTAACCGTCTTCGCTGCCTCCGGAAGCATACGCTGATGCGTGTCGTGCATTGTGGGTGTAGGAGCCGCTCTGCCTGCAACTTGACACATTGTGCCACCCTCCGACAAGTCCTAAGGTATCCAAAACTTCAATCAACAACATGATGTGGTAGGGAAAAGCCAGCTTTTTGTTGGACTAACTCCGTTAAATTGGGGAGACCAAGAAAATGTCCACAATGTGCAACGAAGAGTGCATCATGGATCCGATAGCCCACTGAAAAGGGTCTCCCTAAGGAAAAAACGCAACGAAAGAGGCAACATTTTAAGAAAAATATTTTTCTAGGAACCTTCCGTTGATTGGGGGCATATACCGGGCTCCCTGGGAATCAACCAGCTGGTATGCACCCCCGTCGTAGACTTGTTCGACGACATATGGTCCTTCCCACTTTGGCTCGAACTTTCCATTCGTCTTGTGCGTGATGACGATTGGTCGACGGAGCACGAGGACCAACTCACCCTTCCGGAATACGCGCTGCTTGACGAGCTTGTCGTAGGCCCTCACCATGTTCTGGCGGTAGAGCTCCAGGTTTTGCAGGGCATGAAGTCGCTCCTCTTCAAGGGCGTCAAGCTCTTGGAAACGAAGTTGTACCTGTTCATTTTGGGTGAGTCCTTCCTGGAGAGCCACCCATAAAGAGGGTAGCTGGACTTCCAATGGCAGTACGGCTTCACTCCCATAAACGAGAGAGCATGGAGTAGGTTGTGTCGGGGTACGGAATGTAATGCGGTATGCCCATAAGGACTCGAAGAGACGATCATGCCAGTCTCTCTTGTGTCTGGTCACCGTCTTCTTGAGTATCTTGCTGAGCATCTTGTTGAAGGCTTCGATCGCCCCATTGGCTTGAGGGTAGTAGCCGGTGGAGTAGTTCCACTTGATCTTGTACTTCTCCATAAACTTGTACATCTTGTTGGACTTGAATGCATTGGCATTGTCGGAGGTGATGTGGTGTGGAATCCCAAAGCGATATATGATATTTCGCTCTAGGAACTTGATGACGTTGTCGCTCTTCACCTCCCGTAGTGGAAAGGCTTCCACCCATTTGGAGAAGTAGTCCGTTGGGGCGAGGATGAAACGATGCCCCCGGATGACGGAGGTTCAATGAGGCCGATGACGTCGATTCCCCAGGCGTCAAATGGCCAAGAGGGAACTGTAGGGTGAAGCGGGACCGGCGGCTGATGTTTGAAGTCTCCATGTACTTGATAGTTGTGGCATGACACTGCCACCAAGGCGATCCACCATGACTTGGGCAAGAGTATCTGCAAGACGTATGCTATGATACATCTTAGCTCCTCCTTGGTGCCCGCCGCATACTCCATGGTGCATCTCCTGGATGATCTTCTCGGCTTCACCTCGATTGACGCACCGAAGTAGGACCTCCTGTCCATGAGACCGCCTGTATAGGACACCCGCTTCATAAAGATAAAAGGGGAGTCGTCATTGTAGTTGGCGTCTCGCGACGGGGTCGTCGGGCAGACTACCATGCTTGAAGTAGTCGAGGAAGGGTTGCAGCCACTCGTCTTCCTCCATGGTGTTCGTCATGATGGAGTTGACTTCGTACTCCACCGGGATAAGCTCCAGAACAGCTTGGAGGATCCACCTTTCTTCAACATTTATCTGCATGGTTTTATTATCTGGGAGAACCAATGCTGCCGCTAGTTTTGCCAAGGCATCAGCAGGCGCATTTCTGCTTCGTGGGACATGGAGGACTACAACATGTTGAAATTTTTCCATGAGGTTCCGGGCCGCAGTGTAGTACGGCACCAGTTCAGGCTTGCGAACTTCGTAGATGTCATTGACTTGACGAACAATGAGCTGGGAGTCACCAAAGGCCCGTAAAGAACAGACATCCATGGGGAGCGCCAGGAGAAGGCCGAAGATGAGCGCCTCGTACTCTTCCTCATTATTTGAGTATTCTTCTTTGAGAACGGAAAATGAGTGATACATCACCCCTCCTTGTGGCGTCTTGAACACTAAACCTGCGCCTGCCCTTCGTCTTGGGGCTCCATCAGCATCGGCCTCAATGCGAGAGGCATCGTCGAAGTAGAGCTCCCACGGTGCGTCGAGGTCGACGGTGAAGACCTCCCCATCAGGAAGATCGATGATGAGAGGGGAATCATCTGGCACCGGGTGCGACGCGAGGAACTCCGCCAAGGCTTGCCCTTTGATCGCCTTCTGAGGGACAAAAGTGATATCGAACTCCATCATGAGAAGCGCCCATTTTCCCAGTCGCCCCATGAGCGCGGGCTAACTTAGCACGTACCTTACGGGGTCCGCTCTTGCGACGAGCTGGATTTGGTGCTTCAGCGTGTAATGCCTCAACTTCTTTAACGCGAAGATTAGGGCCAGGCATAATTTCTCTATTGCAGAGTAATTTCGCTCGGCTCCCACCATGGTGCGGCTCAAGTAGTAGCAAGCCACTTCCTTTCCTTCCTCATTGTTTTGGGCGAACAAAGCACCTACCGAAGTAGGATGCGCTGCAATGTATATAATGAGTGGGCGCCCCTTGACAGGAGCTGCCGAGACAGGTGGATTAATTAGGTACCTTTTGATATCATCAAAGCCGCGTTGGCATCCCTCATCCCACACAAACGGAGATCCTTTCTTCATGAGGCTCGAGAAGGGTTGGATGCGTCCAGAGAGGTTGGAGATGAAGCGCCTGATGTACGCTAGCTTCCCCTGGAATGACCTCAACTCCTTGAGATCTTGGGGTGGTGGCATGTCGATGATGACCTTGATCTTCTTAGGCTCGATCTCTATGCATCGATGACGAACGACAAAGCCGAGGAAGAGGCCCGACTGAACGCCGAAGGCACACTTCAACGGGTTCATCTTGAGTTGATGTTGTCGTAGCCGCTCAAAGACCACTCGAAGATCTTCTAGATGATGCTCGCGTTCTTTGGTCTTGACCACCATGTCGTCGACGTAGCACTCCACCGAATGGTGGATCAAATCACCAAGAATGTACGCCATGGCACGCTGGTACGTTGTGCCGGCGTTCTTCAATCCGAACGACATCACGATGTAGTAGAAGTTGCCCTTTGGGGTCCTGAAAGCGGTGTCTATGGCGTCATCTGGATCCATCTTGATCTGGTTGTAGCTTGATGAACCGTCCATGAAAGATAGTGCGCCGTGTCACGTGGTGGAGTCGACGACTATCTCCGGGATCGTCAAGGGAAAGTCATCTTTGGGGCAGGCTCGATTCAAGTCGCGGAAGTCCTGGCAGATTCGTATCTGCCCATTCTTCTTCTCCACCGGGACGGTGTTGGCGAGCCACCGTGGATACTTGACCTCCTTGATGAAACCTGCAGCGATTAGTTTGTCTACCTCAACGATGACGTCACCTTCGAGTTCCGGACGCAAGCGTCGCGGTTGCTGCTTGACATGGCGGAATTGTGGGTCAATCGCCAGCTTGTGGGTGGCGACACGAGGGTCCAACCCGGCATCTCCTTGTAGTTCCAGGCGAAGCAATCTCGGTACTCCATCAAGAAACTTCGGTACTCTTCTCACTCCTCTTCCGTCAGCGTGGCGCTAACAAAAGTGGGGCGTGGATCGTCTTCAGTCCCGAGGTTGATCTGGACAAGCTCGTCGATGGTCGGCTACCCTCCATCTTCGAGTTCTTGGGGTGCTGGTGTGGAGATGAACTCCTCATCATCACTTGGCTCGCCGTTGAGGATTGAAGACGCGCTAACCAAGCTATATCCTTTGAGTATAGATCAGTGTACGTGTACCCCTCTATGTCAAGGTGTACCAGTTTGGAGAGGTTGCCTAGCTGAGGAGGCACTCTACCACGAAAACCCATATTGGAGAGGTTTAAATAAGTCAAACTCTGGAGAGAGCCCAAGAATCCCGGCATAACCATTGCACCTCCAAGAAGAATATTCCCGCTCAAATCTAGATGTTTGAGATGTTGGAGAGCAAGCAGCGAAGAAGATACCTGTCCACGTAGCGAGTGGTCTTCAAGGTAACCATCGAAACCAAGGAAATCATAATTTGTTGGAATTGGATCATCATAGCTGAGGTCAAGCTTGACGACGTGGCCTGTCCGACGGCTGCAGGTGATGTCGCTCCACCGGCAGCAGTCGTGTCCTCCTTGCTGACATGAGACGAGATGATTGTCCGGGTCGCCTGTGATGTCGGCCTTGAAGGAGAGCAGCGCGACCCTCTCGGCCGGGATGCAGCTTCCGTTGGACTTGGATATACCAGTCGCGTTGGCCATGGGGGTGTTGGTGGTGGCCGCAGCAAGGATGGTTAGGAAGAGGAAGCTCGCAATGGCATGGAGGGGATGCCGAACGGAAACATGGTCACTGTGCAGTTTTTACCGAATAAGTGTCGAAGGAGAAATGATGTGTGTGTATCTTGTAGAGGCTATCGGTTACCACAACTTCGGATGAGTCACACCCTAGCTGGTCGGTCATGGTACAGTTTCCATCAGATTAACTTTCAAAGGAGAAAAACTTGCAGGGGCTATCGGCTACCACAGATGTGACTGTCAGTCCTATAAAATAGGCCAGTACTGGGCGCCGGTGCACCGGCCGAAACTTTTGGTCGGTCCAGCCCCAGTCGTTCGATTCACGTAATAATAACCATCCAGATTGCATCTCCTCCCTTGCGCGTGGGTCAAAGCCTGCTCCATCCTCACGTACAGGCTCGTTGCCGTCGGTAGCTTGCTCGCCGGAGCCGCTTCGTCGGCCTTCGTCGAGCCGCTTCAGCTGGAGCTGCTTTCGTCGTAGCGCTTCGTCGGAGCCGCTTCGCCGGACCTGCTTCGTCGGCTTCCTCGCCAGAGCTGCTCGTTGGCCTGCTCGTCGGCTTCCTCGCCGGAGCTGCTCGTCGGCTTCCTCGCCGGAGCTGCTCGTCGGCTTGCTCGCCGGAGCCGCCGCTCACCTGCATGTTCGTCGGCGCGCTCGCCTGCATGCTCGTCGGAGCTGCTCGCCAGTGCGCCATGTGCGATCGAACTTCGCCATGGCCGTTGCAGCAAATCACGTTGCCGGACGCAGCTTTTTTTGTGGCCGGTTGTAGCAAAAATCATGAAGCCATGTGCGATGTAGCAAAATGCGACACCGGTAGTAGCAAAATACGATGCCGGTTGTAGCATCTTGTGATGCCAGTTGAAGCATCTAGCAAAAAAGATGTTGGTTTCAGCATCCCTGTGACAACGATGGTCACATGTAGCAAAAAACATGGTGGCCATGCGATGTAGCAAAAAGCGACGTTAGATGTAACTGTGTGGGACGCCGGTTGTAACAATTTGTGACAACGGTGGTAACATGCAGAAAAAATACGGGGCCGTATGATGTAGCAAATCGTGAAGCCGGTTGTAGCTGCGTGGGAAGCAGCTTGTAGCAATTTGAGACAACGGTTGTAGCATTAGGGAAACTACGATGTGGGCTGGAGGTAGAAGAAGGGGAAGAGATAAGATAGAAAAGAGAGCCAGATGAGTAGGACCCGCCATGTGCGGGAGCAGTTTTGCATGCAATGTTTTTTGAGAGAGCAGTGCATAGGACCCGCCATGTCTTGGGAGCAGTTTTGCATGTGAGAGTTTTGCATGCGGTGCCCGTCTTGGTCGTCTTTGCATGTCTGCGGGGTTTGGGTGTGGCGCAGCGGCTGGTAGCGCCGTTTGTCAAACATTTCCCTATAAAATAGGGTTTAGTTTGCATATATTGTATTTTACACGTATATAACCTGACCATCTATATATAGTGAGACGTGAGGTGGATGTATCACCCACGCAAAACCCTAAACCTACCTCTCTAACTTGGTATGAGATAGCCAACCGGGCTGCCGAGCGAATCCCACGCCGCCGCCCCGATCCACCACGCCGCAACCGCCGTGCATCGCCACTTTTCCGCGCCGCCGCCGCCGCGATCCATCCGCCGCTGCCACCGCGCGCCACCACCCTTCCGTGCCGCTGCCGCCGCGCGCCACCACCCTTCCGTGTCACTGCCGCCGCGAGTTCGTTTTCTCCGCCGCCGTGCGCCGTCCTTCTCCGCATCGTCAGATGTCGTCTGCTCTCTCTCTCTCTCTCTCTCTCTCTCTCTCTCTCTCTGTGTGTGTGTGTGTGTGTGTGTGTGTGTGTGTGTGTGTGTGCGCGCGCGCGTGTGTCCAACCACGTCGGCGCCAACACCTCGCCTGCGGCTGCCATGGTTCCCGCCGCCCTCGTCATTCCCGCGATCTCTGTCCGCCTCGGCCGCCACAACTTCATGTTGTGGGGAGGCATCGTCGGCACCGTCCTCGCAGGCGCCAACCTCCACGACTACCTAGACGGCACCACGGCGGCACCCGACAAGACCATCGCCGTGGGCACTGGCGATGCCGCGACGACCGCCGCTAACTCGGCGTACCACCACTGGTGGACTCAGGATCAGAAGGTCAAGGGCCTTCTCCTCACCTCCATGGAGGAGGATATCGCCTATCAGCTTATTAGCTGCGAGACGGCGCAGTTGGTGCCATGTACGACGCGCAGAGCCGCGCCAACATTCGTCACATCCGGCGTCAACTCCAGACATTGAGGAAGGAGGAGATGTCCACGGCTGAGTACATGCACAAGATGAAGGCACTCACCGACACCATGGCCACCGCCGGCTCTCCGATCCGTGATGATGAGCTCATTGATCACATCCTCACAGGACTCGGCTCCGCCTACAACTCCATCGCCGCCTCCCTGGGTGTGAGTAACGCACCTATGCCCTACTCCAGCTTCTACTCACTCGTTTTGTCGTTCAAAGCGTTGCAGGCTCAGCAGAGTGCGGCGGAGGGGTGGACTCCCTCTGCCAACTCCGTGACCCGCTCAGGCCCCACAATAATGGTGGTCGTGCTCCATACTCGGAGCCCTACCCCTTCCAGGGTGGGGTTCGCCCGACCGATGGGAACGGCCCGCCCGGGCAAGGCCGCCAAGGCGGCAATGGAGGCCGCGACCGCAACCCCGGCTACAACGGCAATGGTCGTCAAGGTGGCGGGGGTAACGACGGCAACAACGATGGTGGTGGCCGTCGCAATAATAGTTGTGTCAGATTTGCAAAAACTGGGGTCATGAGGCTGATGATTGTCGTAAGCGCTATGACCAGGACCACAACACTCGCTCCACCAACTCGGCCCCCACCAACACCGTCGACTATCCTTGGGGTACTGGACACCGGGGCTACAGATCACCTGACGAGTGACTTTAGCGTCTCCAGGTTCACGAGCGCTATGATGGCAAGGACCAGGTTCAGGTGGCCAATGGTGCAGGTTTGTCTATTTCACACACTGGTCATTCCTGTTTACCCGGTTCATCCCTGAAATTGCGCAACATCCTTCATGTTCCACACATCAAAGAGCATCTTCTTTCTGTCTATCACCTTATTTGTGATAATGACGTGTTTGTTGAGTTTCACCATCGTCTTTTCTTTGTTAAGGACACAACAACCAGGCACGTCATTCTTCAAGGTAGCAGTTGTGGGGGTGTCTACCCGATTCCCTTTGCTCGTGCATCGTCCTTGTCATCTCGCCATGCTTCATCCAGTGTCCGCATTTCGTCATCACAATGGCATCAGCGTTTAGGTCACCCTACCAATAATGTGGTCACCTCCATTGTTCGGAGCCATGACCTTCCGTGTTCTAGTTCAAATAATCCACCATTAGTTTGTGATGCATGTCAGCGTACTAAGAGTCATCAACTACCGTATTCTACGTCTTATCAGGTCACTATTGTCCCTCTTGAATTAATACATTCCGATGTTTGGGGTCCCGCTATTGCGTCTTCGGGGGGTACAAGTACTATGTTAGTTTGTTGATGACTACACGCGTATCACTTGGATTTATTTGCTTAAACACAAGTCTGATGTTGAGCAAGTCTTCTATACTTTTTAGGCTCATGTCAAACGCCTTTTGGATTGCAAAATCAAGGCCGTTCAGTCCGATTGGGGTGGTGAAAACTCCGTTGCTACTTTCAATGCATGAGCTGTTGGGGAACGTAGTAATTTCAAAAACTTTCCTACGCACACGCAAGATCATGGTGATGGCATAGCAACGAGAGGGGAGAGTATTGTCCACGTACCCTCGTAGACCGTAAGCGGAAGCGTTATTAGAGCATGTCTAGTAGAACCCCTAGACCCTCAAACCCTCAAAGCAGTTTGAGGGTCGAAAAGTGGCATTTTTTGGCACTTTTACGGGCTGAAAGAGGCAAAGACTAGAACCCTCAAACCCTCAAATTTTAAAGTCCGAGGGTTCTAGTCTTGCCCCAACCTCGACCCTCAAACCCTCAAACTGTCACATATCACAATTAACCTCAAACAAACAAACTACCAAATGAAGATCATTGATGCATGGTTTTAATAGTTTTACATCACACAATCATCATCCTCGGCCTTCTCATTGGCACCACCAAAAGTTGCAACTCGGCGCCAACTCCTAGACCACCTCCATGCCTCAAGCACCTCCGGCGTCGTCGCCACCACCATAGGCGTCGGTGGTGGAGTCCTCCACACCGCCGTCGCCAACACCACCATAGGCGTCGGTGGTGGTGTCACTTGGACGAGTAGAAGATGCACCACGGAATATCCTCTTCCTCTCCGCGATGTCCTCCTTGTACTCCTTCCACCACCTCAATTGGTCTTCATCCATGTCTTTTTTGGACATCATCATGTGCTCCTTCTCTTCCACCATGAGCTCCCCTCCTATCTCGGTCACCTCGTCCTCTCCCTCTTCCTCCTCTTCCTCTTCCTCCAAATCATCGTCCTCAAAGTCGAAAGGCTTGAGAGGAGGAGCCCCGATGTCCACCACCGCGTCATTGAGAAGCCCCATGAACGAGCCCGTCGGTGTGGCCATTTCATCGAGCACGTCATGCGCGCGGCGGTGGGTCGTCGATTTGGGGCTTGGCGCTGGCTTCTTCCTCGACGTGACCTTCTTCACGGCGGGACACCGCCTAACGCCTTCTTGGCGACCTTGGGTCCAAGACCGCCGTCTTCAAGCGGAGCTTAGCGGCGGGCGGCTCGTGGCGGGCGGCAGACGGATGGGCTGGCGGCGAAGCGCGGCGGCGGCGGCGGGCTGCGGCTGGCTGGCGGTGGCGGGGACGACGTCGTCCCCCGACCGCCGCCGCTTCTTTGCCGAGGTGGGTGGCCGCCACCACCGAGGCCACGGTGGCTCGGCTCGGCGCCGCTGGGCCGCCCCACAGACGGCGCGAGGGCGGAGCGCGGGAGGAGGTGGGCGGGAGGAGCCGTGGGAGCCCGTCCATGGCGGGCCAAGGAGGAGGAGGAGGGAGGTCATGGCCGGTGGCGAGGTTTCAGGGGGCAGGGGAAGAGAGCGATTGGGCTCCAGCGTGGTCTACGGGTTGGAGGGTTGGGCTCCTCCAACCCCTACTTCTGAGTTGGGAGGGCCGATCCGGCTCGGCGCAAATTTTTTGCAGGTTTAAGGGTCTAAGGGTTCTAGTATTTGGCTTTTGGACCCTCAAACCTGTAAAAAAAGCGGTTAAATTTGAGGGTTTGAGGGTCTAGGGGCTCTATTAGACATGCTCTTACAACACGGTTGATGTAGCCGTACGTCTTCACGATCCGACCGATCCAAATACCGAACGTACGGCACCTCCAAGTTCAGTGCACGTTCAGCTCGATGACGATCCTCGGGCTTCGATCCAGTAAAGCGTCGGGGATGAGTTCCGTCAGCACGACGGTGTGGTGACGATGATGATGTTCTACCGGCGCAGGGCTTCGCCTAAACTCCGCGACGATATGACCGAGGTGGAATATGGTGGAGGAGGGCACCGCACACGGCTATGGAACGATCTGTAGATCAACTTATGTGTCATGGGGTGCCCCCCTGCCCCCGTATATAAAGGAGCAAGGGGGGAGGAGGCCGGCCCTAGGAGGGGGCGCGCCAAGTGTGGAGTCCTACTAGGACTCCCTAGTCCTAGTAGGATTCCACCTCCCTTGTTGGAGTAGGAGAAGGGGAAAGAGGGGGAGAGGAAGAAGGAAAGGGGGGCTGCGCCCCTTGTCCAATTCGGACCAGAGGGGGGGGCGCAGGCCTCCTTCCTTTGGGCCTCTCTCCTCCATTCCCATATGGCCCAATAAGGCCCATATACTCCCCGGCGAATTCCCGTAACTCTCCGGTACTCCCAAAAATAGCCGAATCACTCGGAACCTTTTCGAACTCCGAATATAGTCGTCCAATATATCGATCTTTACGTCTCGACAATTTGGAGACTCCTCGTCATGTCCCAGATCTCATCCGGGACTCTGAACTCCTTCGGTACATCAAAACTCATAAACTCATAATATAACTGTAATCGAAACCTTAAGTGTGCGGACCCTACGGGTTCGAGAACAATGTAGACATGACCTAGAACTATTCTCGGTCAATAACCAATAGCGGAACCTGGATGCTCATATTGGCTCCCATATATTCTAGGAAGATCTTTATCGGTCAAACCGCATAACAACATACGTTGTTCCCTTTGTCATCGGTATGTTACTTGCCCGAGATTCGATCGTCGGTATCCCAATACCTAGTTCAATCTCGTTACCGGCAAGTCTATTTACTCGTTATGTAATGCATCATCCCGCAACTAACTCATTAGTCACATTGCTTGCAAGGCTTATAGTGATGTGCATTACCGAGAGGGCCAGAGATACCTCTCGACAATCGGAGTGACAAAACCTAATCTCGAAATACGCCAACCCAACATGTACCTTTGGAGACACCTGTAGTACTCCTTTATAATCACCCAGTTACGTTATGACGTTTAGTAGCACCCAAAGTGTTCCTCCGGTAAACGGGAGTTGCATAATCTCATAGTTACAGGAACATGTATAAGTCATGAAGAAAGTAATAGCAACATACTAAACGATCAAGTGCTAGGCTAACAGAATAGGTCATGTCAATCACATCATTCTCCTAATGATGTGATCCCGTTAATCAAATGACAACTCATGTCTATGGCTAGGAAATTTAACCATCTTTGATTCAACGAGCTAGTCAAGTAGAGGCATACTAGTGACACTATGTTTGTCTATGTACGTATTCACACATGTATTATGTTTCCGGTTAATACAATTCTAGCATGAATAATAAATATTTATCATGAAATAAGGAAATAAATAATAACTTTATTATTGCCTCTAGGGCATATTTCCTTCACGAGCATCTTCCACCGTGTTTCGTGTCCACATACATCCCAGCTGAATGGTATTGCCGAGCGCAAACATCGTCATTTGGTCGAGACCGGCCTTGCCTTACTTGCGCAGTCGTCTCTCCCACTTCAGTTTTGGGATGAGGCCTTTCTTACGGCATGTTATCTCATCAACCATATGTCCACACCGGTTTTCAACAAGGACACGCCCTTGTTCCGCTTGTTTCATGTTCAACCCAATTATTCTGAGCGACAACCAGTAGTTAGTTTAGGTTCACGCTAGTGCGAGAAAGGGATACGAACCGACGCCTCAAGAAATACCACATTATGTATGATGAGATATGTCATGTAACTTGTATAGCTATATCGTGATTATGATGTGACGACATGATTTGTGTTGGATGATATGATGAGACTATTATGCGTATGATATGATGAGCATATTGCATGTTTATGATATGATTAGAATACTATATAAAACCTGTACAAAAACATCACAAATACGCAGTAAAAAAGGATACGAGAAAATATAGTAGTAACGCTCTTTAGCGCTGGACAGGAAAACACTACTACTAAAGCACTTAGCGATGGTATTTGGTTTGAAAAGCGCCGCTAAGTAGGTATAGCAAGAAGCGTGTCAAACAGCGCTCATCGCTAAACGTTGGTCAGGCCCGCCAGTCGAGCGCGGTGCTTGGCCATCGACACGCTTTAGACCCGCCATCGCTAGGATTTTCCCTAGTAGTGTGGATCTCACGCTTATTCTGCTTCGTAGCCTCATCCCATCTGGATGTACCTCCCGACGCCGAATCGACATTGGATGACACAGAGTTGTTGCAGTCGCCATCCACGTCGCGCTTCCACGAGAACTTGTTCCGCTCCCCTCCGCGGTTGGGTCCGCTGCCACGGCTGGGGTTTCGACCCATCCCCCGACCCGCACGGTCGGCGTCGGTCCCGTCGCGCCACTCCCCGCGGTAGCCGCGTCCACCCTCCGTCGCCATGGGGGGAGAGGGCGCTACTGCAGCGAACGACCGTGGATCCTCGCTAACCTTACCTCTCCACCACCCAAACGAATCCGGAGCTCTAGATCTAGGGTTCCTCGCCGCCGCCCAGAAGTGGGAGAAGGAGGTCTGTAGGTCAAGAGGGGGGGGGGGGAATTTATACTTGTGTTGCGGAACTGGGGCGGGGAATGGAGGTTCGAATCTCTACCCACGTGGCGCGCATCCGCCATTGGTGAGCGGTTGGTGGACCTCGGGCCCGTCTCGTGTCATGTCGCACCAGCTGCATGATGCACCGCACCGTCCCCGTGTACCGCATCAGCGCGCGGCGCAACACCTGGCCCCGCCCGGCTCATCGCTGGCGGTATCCTGGCGAAATGGCACGGGAGTGAAACCACATCACCGATGTCGATGGATTCTGCCGCCCGCAGAAAACGCGCGTCCACCGTGAATCCATGAGGACCAGGCGGAGAGCCTCTCGACGTAGGAGGAGTACGCCGTCGTGGAAGATCAGCGTGCATGCCATGAGATCGGCGGCGAAGGAGACCCGCCATCGCACGTCTGCGTCGCCGCTCGCGACACCGCTTGGCTCGCCCGTGGATGTTTAAGGGGCCGAATTTGGCCATCACAGCTGTACCTACATGCTCTTATAGGGGTGAGTTATACGTACGTGCCCTATGAGGAGAGTGAGTATATAGTGTGTACGTGAGCGACTTCAATTACTGTAAAAAAAAAAGTTAGTATACAACGTACAGTACACCACTCTTCGTGTACGTGTCGTGAACCAGAGGAGCAAAGGGATCGCGACCAGATTATCTTATTTATATAAACAGGAAAAAAAATACTAGTAGCGGTACTAGATCAGAGGAGGAGCTGTCGTCCAATGACAAGAGAGCACACGGATCGTGTGTTTCCTCTAATGAGCTGGCAGCCTTCCGATGCGGGGAGCAAAAAAATCCAACGATGGGGATGGAGAGGCACGCACACGAATGCTAGATCCGATCCGGAGGAGGCGTCACGCCTTTTCACGCCCCGGTCGGGGAGGAGCCTGCGTGTGGGCCCGACCGCAGAATTACCGCGTCTTGCTGACCGCCGCCTCCCGCGCCTGACCGCGCAGGGCAGGTAAATCGGGAAAGCGTCCAAGGTAGTTGGCCGCCGCACCCGCACGTGACGGGAGGACGGTTCTGCTGCCACTGCAGGTGGGACAGGACAGGGAGCTCACTCCCTAGTGAGCTGAGCTGAGCTCCGTCTGAACGAACGGCCCGGCCCGAGGATTCAGCTCGGTTGGGTTGGAGCTTTCGCCGCAGCTAAAAACGGAGCCTATCTTATTTTGGAAGCCTACCCTACCCGACTACTTAACCTCTACAAGGGTGTCACGTCTCTGCCTCTTTCTCCTCCTCTCCAGATCTCCCCTTCTCCTCTGATCTTCCTCGGATCGGAAGCAAAAACCAGGGTTGACCCCAGGGATACCATGAAGATCTCATGGCCACGGTTCCCATGGCCTTGGCCATGGCCTTCGAGGGAGGTCGGACCGACCTTCGTATCGTAATAAGGCTCTGGTCATGGCCGTGGTGGCCGCGTCTGGCCGTGGTGTTGGTGTTGGTGTTGGTGTTGCCCTTGCTTGTCCAAGAGAAACCAACCAACCATGCGACCGCTCTGTCCCATGGTGTTCTGCCAAGGTGGTACTAACTTCGTGGCGTAGGATTGTTCAATTTGTGATTTTTTGCCTAATTTATCTTCAAGATCCTAAAGAATTCTTCCATCGGTTCTTCAGCAAGGCTTGGGCATCAAACCACCTTTTGTCCAGTTCGATTTACTCTGTTATATATATTTCTTCACAGAGGGAGTATCTACGAATTGTTCCGTCTTTTTCTAAAGAATTCAGTATCGATTTGGTTCTATTTTGTTACAACAACAACAACAACAAGCCTTTAGTCCCAAACAAGTTGGGGCAGGCGAGAGGTGAAATCCATAAGATCTCGCGACCAACTCGTGGCTCTGGCACACATGGATTTGATTCAATTTTATTGTTTGTACTGAAAATTTTCTGCCCAGTTATTGGGCGAGATAACTAATAATTGCTCCTCTTTGTTTCAGATGGCAAGTTTTTGCAACAAGGGAGCAAAATCCTCCAATGCCCGGCTTCCCACAGAACAACCCCCTGGCCAGAAATCCTCAATGCACCAAACCCTTGCAACCTAATCCCATTGGGAACCGTTTTCAAAAAAAAAAAAAAATCCCATTGGGAAAAATTCCCCTTCACACGGAGTCTCTCGGGCCGGTACATTTCAGCCCAGCAAACGAATCACTATGAGCCCCAGCAAGCCTTGATCCATGTGGCTGCCTCTGCAACCTGTTGGGCCGTGGCTCGTCGAAAAATCAGCGCCAGCACCAGCCAGCCCGTCGAATCACTGGTCAAGAGGCCCATTTCCACCAGCATATATAAGGCTGCCTGCCTCCGGAGTCGCGAACCCTAGGCCGAAGCCCCCGTCCGCCTCCGCCTCCCCCCTTCGTCTTCATCGCCGGCGGCGGCGCAGGACGAGCTCCCGCTCTCAAGGTAGGAACTCCCCGACTCCCCGATTCGAACCCCCTCTCTCTGGATTTGATTTGGCGCTGCCTGCTTGATCGAACCATCTGTTGTGCTGCGCAGCGCGTGGCCATGGCTGCCTGTCTTCGGTCGCTGGCCACGGGGGCGCGTCCTCTCAGCGAGCGGATCCTGCACCTCACTCCCATGATCTCCGTCGTCCTGGCGGAGGACTGCTACCTTCAGGGCCACTATGGGTTTCTGAGTGCGCCTATGGATCTCGTACCAACAGGGTAGGGTATTTTCACTTGGGTCTCCTCTGATGAATGGTCAAGATCCGGTTCGTCCTGGTTGGGGAACTAACTTGAACGCTGCTGCTGCTGCTGCAGGTCACCGTCTTTGGGCGAGGTGCTTCGCGAGGCTGGCAAGAGGTTTTCTGCGTCTGTAATTCCCGAGGAGTTCCGCTTGGCCTCGTCATTGTTCCTTGATGAGGTGAGCCCTCTGCTATTTGCACCCTAGGAAAATTGGCTAGCTATGAATGATTGGAGTGCTGCCCAGATATAGTGACACTCTAGTTCCTGTAGAGTCGTGCAGAATTTGTTGGACTGATACCCATGGGCGCTGTAGATAGGTACTGTTGTAGTATCTTCCTATTTGATAGGACCTCGATCTGGTGACCTGCCTGCCACGTGGAAGACATGCACTGTGCATATTTCCTGTAGGGAGTATCTGGCAATTTGGTAGGACCGAGACCCGTTGACTATGCATGGACAAGATTGATCCTGTAGCTTCCTACTCTATTTACTCTGTTAGGGTTTGCATCATGCGAGCTCTGTTGCACTTCTGTGATAACATTGTTTGGTTTCCATTGTGTCTTGTAGTATCTGCTATCAGGTTTTCGTATAGAAATTGATGTAGTTCTGACTCTAGGGTCTATTGTTTTGAGTTCCTTCTTCTCCCTACCAAATTGACTTCTGGCAATTTGCTAGGACTGATAAGACACAATGAATGTAGGTGACCTAAGCATTGCTCTGCTCCCTTGTTGAATTCTGGTTGGTCATGTATGGCATGTGTTACACTGCGCTCATTCATGGTTACACTGCTATTGTCATGCTTTTAATGGTAGGAACCAAAATCACCATACTTGTTCTGTTTTTAGGATCCATTTGTTGTCATGCTAGCCTCAACTGGATGTGTACCTTCCCCCTTGTATCAGTTTAGTGTTGGATTTACAAATTTTATGACTGCTGTTAGGCGTATCAGGATTTCTGTACGTGCAGTGTCAAAGTTGTATTTATATTATGTGTGGCATTGCACAGCATTTGCATCTGGGTTTTATAAGCTTTGCAGCACTTGTATCTACACCACCCCCTTGGATCCGTTTAGTGTTGGGTTCACAAATTTTAGCATATTGCAGGACTTCATCTGTTGTCTAGGATTAAGCTATCGCTTGATTAAGCTATCGCTTTATTTGTTTAGTTGCTATTTGTGAATGACTGTGATGAGCTAGCTATCTTTGGAATGGTCATTATATGTTCGACTTGAAATGAAGAATAACCTTCGTGTATATGTGACACCAGGGTATCGATTTCTGCGGAACTGTTGAGAGGGGCATACCGTATTATCCTTTGGGCTTGTCAGCTGGCGTCCTGGGTGCCTTTCTGTTAGCAGAGGCTGCTTCATCAGATGAGCCTAAAGAAGATTCAGAAGTATTGGATGGTTCGGTTGTGTCCGGTGAACCTAATGGTTGGTCCGATTACCTTAATATTTGTTGAGCCTAGTTCATTTTTGATCTCAACTGCTGGCTTGTTCTCATACTGCTAATTACTGTTATTTCAGGATCAGGTCCCAAAAAGAATCTGTTTGACCGTATCAAAGAGAAGTTTGCTTCTTGGAAACATAATCTTAGTCGAGATCTTCAGAAGGAAAGGTCAGACCTCGAGAAGGAGAGGCTTCTGTTTGAGAAGCAGAAGAGTCGCTTTGAGAAGCAGCGTGTAGCCATTAGGAAAGAGTGGAGAGATATTCAGATGGAGAAGGCTCATATGTGGGAGTGGGGCAAGGACTACTTCGAGAAGAAGCTTGAACATGAGAAGTTCATGGATGAAGATAACAAGTTCCATGAGCGGGTTATGGCTGACAAAAAGTTTGAGCGGTTGCAACTGGAATACAAAATCGCCAAGTTACCAAAAGTTCCGAATGATGGTGCGAAAGAAGAAGGCCTGTACCGCATGGCCTGGAGGGTACTAACTTGTTTTCCTCACTCATGTTTATAATTAATTTGTTACCCTTCAAACGTCTTAACTTGTATGTCCTGATGAGGATCCTATCTTGTTCTTGAATGCTTGTTAGACACTGTTTTCAGTAATATATTGATGGTTATATTTTGTTATTACCATCTGTTGATACTGCTTGTGAGCCACCGGATACATCCATGTTGGTAGTTAGTTTGTTACTCTACTACTTACTGCTCAAGCATATCTGTTGTTTCCTGCCCTTCATGACTTTTGTCTTGAGGATTCTTTCTTTGTCTTCTGTTTCCTACTTTGTTATTGTATACTCCCTCCGTCCGAAAATAAATACTTGTCCAAGGAATGGATGTACATCCAGATGTATTTTAGTTTTAGATACTAAAATACATCTGGATGTACATCCATTCCTTGGACAAGTATTTCTGGACGGAGGGAGTACTATTTTGTGATTGCGTTTTTGACCCTTATGCTAGTATAGTCTCTTTGGTATTGGTTGTGCTAACCAAGCAATCCTTTTTGTCTAGGGCTCGCTCTTTGCCCTCAAGTTACCTGGCGACTTGGTTACCGATATGCAGTCTTTTGAGAAAAGTTCAGCTTTCTGGGTGGTTATCCTTGGAGGGGCTTCTATTTCTTACTTCACGGTGGGCAATTTCAAGGCTTTTATCGATGGGCGCTTTGCTGCTATCGAAAGGCATGTCAATCGCATTTTAGGCCGGACCCCTGGGCCTAACCTGTGTTTCTGTGGGAAGCCATACCCTGAGCTTTGCAGTTTCTGTGGGGAGCTACTTCCCGAGTTTGATTTTGTCATTGTTGGTAAGACGATGCTTCTGTAGTCTTGGTTGTTTTATTTGTCTTGGTACATAAGGTTGCTGTGCTAAGTAGAGCTGTTGTTTTTTCAGACTATGACCGCCCCCGCCCCAGCATCGTGGATTGAGCGAGCTCGCTACAGCAAGGTGCTTGAGTTTTGGTGTCGAAGCAAGGCGTCGGTCCAGCGAGCGCAGTGACTCAGAATTGCATACCTGTGGCGGTCTGAAGTTGTAATGTTGTCTGGCTACTTAAGTTTTGTGCGTGGTAGTGAACCTTTGGTGGATTCTATTCTGTTAGCTTCCTCGCTGTTATTACTTTGGAGTGAACCATATGGTCGGAAGGCTACTTAAGTTTTGTGCGTGGTAGTGGATTCTATTCTGTTAGTTTCCTCGCTGTTGTTACTTTGGAGTGAACCATATGGTCGGAAGGCAACTTGTATCTGGCTGCAGATTTTGCATTTCTTCATTTGCCTTTGTCCAGCTGAGTTGGGTATCCCGTCGAGGGCCCATTGGTTGCTCTATCTAGTTGTGCTAGGTCTGTTTGCTTACTGAATGCATCATCTGAATGGTTTTGCAGCCGAGTCTTAACCCACATGGTTGCGTACAGTCTCGTAGCTCGTTGTTGTCTTCCTGATAGGATGTCCTGCATTATTGCTCGTTGTTGTTCGGCAAATATGGTCTGCAATTGTGGTTGCTGTCTACTGACTAGTATGGAGTTTCTGTTTGCGGTCTTGCTATGTGAGTATCTATCTTATCTGTTTGTAAAATTTGCTGTCTTGCTATGTGAGTATCTATCTTATCTGTTTGTAAAATTTGCTGCATGTGTGTCGTAAAACAGCACCACCAGTATGGTGCCATGGCATCTGTGCACTGTCTGAGTAGTGGATAGAGCAGTAATATGTCACCGTGCGTCATGTGCTGGTTTAATTCTACTTTTTGTGCCCATCCTGGTGGTGGTTGTTGTGCTCGTAAGAAAAAAAGTTCACACATACATATTGAGCTTGCATTTTGTTGGTTGATACTTCGCCAAATTAGTTTTACATATCCATTTTTAGGACTGCATGAGCTCTAGTGAACCTGGTTTCTACTTGTACAGGTTATGCCTTGTGTATTTATATGCTTGCTATAAGTTGACTCAATAGTCTTTCTTGTAACATCTATATGACAGTATAAAATAATCAATTAGCCCATGCACGTTGAAGGTATTATTCAAGCTACTGATACCATGATATGACACCAGGAAGGAATTATCTATAATGTTGCAAAACAGGGCGATTGTACATTATTGCGTTTGTAAGTAATAAAATGGGGCCACTTGTTCTTTATTGTTGGATGGAGAGTACCATTTGTCACTTATCTTAATTGCTTAAGCTTAGTTTTAATGGCCACACTTGTATAGCAAGCCAGAAATTGCCTAGGCCTAGCTCTCGCAGAATTAACCTTCAAAACATGTCCCTAGTTTACTTTTTGGTACCCGAGGAATATCCATCCGATGGCTGCCCCAAAAGTAAACTTTATTTTATCAAGAATAAGTTCAGTTTTGGTTTAAAGAGCTACTCCCTCCGTTCCGAATTACTCGTCGCTGAAATGGATGTATTTAGAACTAAAATACATTCATATGTGCGACAAGTAATTCGGAACTACTCGTCGCTGAAATGGATGTATTTAGAACTAAAATACATCCATATGCGCGACAAGTGCTGAAATGGATGTATTTAGAACTAAAATACATCCATATGCGCGAGCGCGACAAGTAATTCGGAACGTGATGGATGTGATTGTCTTGGTAAAGTCCTTGATGTTTAATTCCTGGTTGTAAATGTGAATCATTATGTTCAAACTCTATCCTCTTCTTATTTAATAGATGAGGCAAATCTTTTGCCTCCGTTTCGAAAATAAAATAAAATTCGAGAATGCTGATGGGCTGCCATCTCCTTCGTCTTGTCTCTTTCATCCATTTATGCCCGCGCCGTGGCTAACTGTTTTATTAAAAAAGTTGGCATACATGGTTATTCCAATAACCATAATTACATCGTTTGGTTCTTGACATGTTGTATTCTTTGGATTGCCAACCATCAGAGTAACCAGGAATACTTCCTGGTTAATTCTTGTATTATCCATACTAGTAATTTTTCCTATTCATTCTCTTGTACAGAGTTGTAAAGCATTTCCTTAGTTGGCAGTCTTATATGAAACCCTCCTTGGGTGTTAATCATTATATAATGTGTACATCTCAGACGGTTAGTTGTTGCCATCATGTTTAATAAGCTCCGTCCGAAAATACTTGTCATTAAAATGAATAAAAAGGGATGTATCAAGACGTAGTTTAAGATACATTTTTTTTTTTGAAAACTCATGTGCATGTTTCACATATTGCAAAGAGAGATGACGAGGGGTTGAGATGACATATTCTCTTTGAAAACGGCACATCGTCCGGGTCCCAACTCCGCGACGCACCAAGGGGAGCCGGCGACGACCACCACGGCTGAGACGTGCAGCACGACGCGGCACCTCATGGCCACGCGTACAGGGTACAGCCCGCCGAACACGCTCACCTTGCCATCCATGGCCGTGCGGCTGGTGAGCCGCGGCCGAACAGAACCTCCCCCACCACGGCCGGTGCGACCCTGTCGACGGACACGTCCATGCCGCCGCGGACCCGGCTGGCGCCCCCTCCCCGGGCGGCGCGCTACCTAGGCCGACGCGGCCCGGCACGCCCGTCGAGGAAAATCTCCGTCGTGCTGGCGCCGAACCACATGGACGCGTAGCTGGGGTTCCAGATCATGATCCACGCGGCCATTTTCGTATGGCGAGCTTGAATTCGATCAATGAAGTGCGGCGGGCAACGCTAAACCGCTCGCGTCGCTGCAGTCGACCACGCGACCACTACAGTACTCCCTCCCTTCATTTTTACTTCTCATACAAGATTTTGTGTCGAGTCAAACTTTACAAAGTTTGACCAAATTTGTATGAAAAAAAATATCAACATCTACAATAGCAAATATACATAATATGAAACTACATTCCATAATGAATTTAAAGATATTTTGTTGGTCCTGTTGATACTTTTTTCTATAAGTTTGATTAATATAGAGATATTTTGATTACATACATACAAACTTTATATGCAGACTAAAAAACAAAGGCAGCTCGGCACGTTAGAAGTAAGTTCTTGCGTGCCAAGCTGCCACCATTTTGGACCGAGCTGGTTTGCGCTTCCTTACACTGACGCGCCCAGACTGACGTACAGCTCACCTTCAGGCTGCCTGTGTAGTAGTCGGGTCGGCCCATAACTGATCTTTCCATTCCATTTTTCTTCTTTCATTCATATGTTCTTTTTCACTACTCTACTTTTTAAATTTTAAATTTGTACGAGGGAGGCGGGGTTGTGTTCAAACGAACCAATCGTGGCGATTGGGCCAAAACCCATCCCATCTCCGCTGATCAGGGGATGTGTGGTTGAGAAGAAAGCGAGGTCTCGTAATACGCGTTCTACTTTGGCCCACGGGTTCGGAGAGGAGGTGGCGGATTTCTTTGGGCAATTGTGGGTTATCCCTTCCCCAACCCGTAGCCGCCCCCTACATAAACTAAGCCAGCCGCCTCCAAACCCTAGGTATGCCATCCCCAGATTATTTTGGGTGAGGAAAGATCTGTTCCATTCGAAGAAGTTTGCGGTGCAAGACTGCTTCCCCACCCCTTTTGTTGGCCCGTTTGATCCTATCCCCACCATCTTCAAGATTTCCACCGAAGACCCTAGGTTCCCTAGTTCATTTGTGGAAGCTGTTAAGAGAGGGATGGAGAATCGGAGCCAGATACCACAGAGGAATCGCCGGCCTGTGCCGGGGAAGAAACCCATCCCCCAGGAGGGGAAATCTGCTGCTACTGCCGTGGGTGCTGCCGGGAAATCAGGTCAGCAAGGGGCGAAACCCAACCAGGGGATCCAGGCCCAGGTGGTTCCTCCGGCAGCTGTAGCCCCACCACCTCCTCCACCTCCTCCTGTGGTACAACCTCTCGATCCAAAATACAAAGATATGATATGCTTCAATTAATGTAGCTGGCCTGGACATTATGTGGGGAATTGTATGGAGGCAAAAAAGCGTTTTATTTGTGCTGGGAATCATAATGTCAACAATTGCGCTGCCTGGGCGAAGCCACAACCTGCTGCTACCTACTTTGGTAGTGTTGCCTCTGGATTGAGATTTTATCATATCGAAGTTCCTATGGCGGCCGAATCCAACTGGCTTAACTACAAAAACTGTGTTGTTCTCAAGGTGGTCAAAGGGGAGGTTTCAGCCTCAGATCTACTAACACAGCTAAATGGGATCTTTTGTAAGAACAAAGAGTGGCCGTGGCAAATCAGAGAATTGGAAAGCAAGAAATTCTCGTTGAGATTTCCACCTTGGAAGAATGTAGATGACTTAATTGAATTTCCTCCTTTTGAACTACCTATCGCTGGAGTATCTGTCAAGATTTGTGAATGGGAGGGCATGTTGGATGAATTTGGAGCACTTACTGAAGCTTGGGTACAGATTGAAGGAATCCCACCTAAGTGGTGTGCCTGGAAAGTGTTTGCACAGGTTGCTGCTTGTTTTTGTATCCTTGTGGATGTTTATTGGAATGGGATTTTCAAGAGTTTTTATGAAATTGTCAGAGTCAAAATTGCCTGTAGAGACCCAAGAAAGATTCCTTTTGAGCGATTGGTGGAGATGAAAAAGAAACTGTACCTGCTGTTTTTCACAGTGGAGGGTTTTGAACAGAACGATGAGGACTCTGATGGGGATGGTGATGATCCAGTCTAGATAATCCTGGCAATGACAATGGAAATAACAGTAAAGAACCTGAGGATAAAGAAGACACAGAAGAAGATGAACCAATCGATGAGTTAGACAAGGCCAATTTTCAGACCAAGACAGCTACCTCGTCCAGCTCGAGCAAAAACAAATCTCAAGTGGCTGCTTCTGCAGTAGAAGTCCATCCAGGGGGCTCGATGAATGATATGCAAGTTATGATGGCTGATGGCCTAAAAAATTGGACACCAGTGAGAGTGGATGAGGATGAAACTGAGTCTGCAAGGGGTGGAAAAAGTGATGCTATGTCAGTCCATCTGGACTATTGTTCTGAACAGCTTAGCAGGTTTGAGATGGAGGAATCTGATGTGGAAGAGGAAAACAACAACATGGAGATGGAATGCCTACCAGATGATCTAACCTTGGCAATGAATTCAGTTAAAAGATCTCTGCTTGATTCTTTGGAAAGAGCTGACATCGTGGTCAAGAAAAAAATCAACAACAAAAGCTCACCTATTTGGGCCCCGTGCTTGCTGACAAACCCAGGACCAGGACCCATGGAGCTGTTAAAATCATGGACAAGGCAACGGCATATGTGATGAAGAAGAACTTGGAGATACCACCCACATTTAAAGGTAAATCATTTGCCACCCTTGATCCTATCGAACTTGCTTCTCATACTGCCAAAGTTGATCTCTGCATTGGTAGCAATGAAGTAGAGCGCGCTGATATTATTCTCGACCTTGTTAACAAGGAAAAACTTAAATGCTTACAGTTTGTTGATGAAAATCCTGAGATTGTTCTCCCTGATAACCTAGATTTGTTGGATAGAAATGACCTTACCCCTGTTTCTGGGCAAGAAAATATACCAGAATCTGAACCAGTTGGCACTGCTGTTTCAGATTTGGCATGCCCCGTTTTGAACATTAAGAAAAAACCTTGTGGCTTATCTCATCCTTTTAAGATTAAATGATAGGAGCCTTTTGGAACATCCGTGGGTTAGGACAGCCTGGTAAAATTCAGTGCCTAGGAGATTTTGTTAGCAATAATCATGTAGATTTTCTTTGCTTCTCTGAAACCAAGAAAGAAACCATTGATGCTCTCCTCAATGGCATTTCTGGTGGTATGTCTTTTGATTGGCAATATCTCCCTGCTATTAGCACAGCTGGTGGCATCCTTGTGGGCCTCAAAAGTGACTTGTTTGATATAATTGGTTTTGTAAGTAAGAAGTTCTGCATTGTTGCAACTCTGAAAAATAAATTAGATGGTTTTATTTGGCATCTCATAGCCTTCTATGGTACGACTTATAATGAGTTTAAACTTGATTTCCTTGCGGAGTTACATGAGGTCATGGATGGGCTTACTTATCCAGTTTTACTTGGGGGGGACTTTAACTTGGTCAGATCTTCAGCTGATAAAAACAATGGGATTGTTAATAGTCAGTTTTCATATCGCTTTAATGATTGGATTAGCAAATGGTGTCTTATGGAAATCAATGTTGCGAATAGGAAGTACACTTGGAGTAACAATCAGGATGACCCTGTTTTTGCAACTATAGATAGGGTTTTTGTTTCTCTGAACTGGGATGCTCATTTCCCCTGTCAGTAGTTACTGCACTCCCCCGAGTGGGGAGTGATTATACACCACTACTGTTGGACACAGGGGCTCGGAGGGTTACCTCCCCGAAGATTTTTCGTTTTGAAAAATGGTGGCTTGACCACCCTGATTTAAAAAAATAGTGATTGATACCTGGAACACCTCGGTTCCTGGAAAATCTGCTATGGATATTTGGATGAACAAGAGTAAACTTTATAGGAAAAAAGCTAGAGGGTGGAGTATTAACGTTGAGGCAGACGCTAAGAAGAAGAAGCGAGAACTTTTGCTTGAATTTGACATTCTTGACGTTTTTTCTGAAAGAAACCAGATTGATAGTAGGGATAAGCTTAGGATAGAAGAAATTAAGAAAGAACTCGCTTTGATCTGGAGTAAGGAGGAATCTGCCTTGTGGCAACGCTCCAGAGATCGTCGTATTGTAGACGGGGACAAGAATAACGCGTACTTTCATGCGATGGCCAATCACCGACATAGGAAAAATCATTAATCCGAGTTGGTTGGAGACAATGGTCCAGTGTATACTACTCAGGAAATGTTAGGGTGGCTACCTCTTATTACAAAAACCTATTTGGCTTTGAAAATAAACACAATATTTGTCTGGGTCCTTCCTTTTGGGAGGAAGATGAATTAGTTACACAGGAGGAGAATGTCTCCTGCAAAAAAACTTTTCTGAGGAAGAAATCAAGGAGGTAATTTTTGGGTCTTATGCCCATGGTGCCCCTGGCCCTGATGGGCTGTCCTTTTTGTTCTATCAAACATTTTGGGGAGTGATCAAATCTGATTTCATGGCCCTAGTCAGAGACTTCGAGACGGGGGAGTTAGACTTGCAACGTTTGAATTTTGCCCTTATTGTTCTTATCCCAAAAGAGGTTGATGCCAGGGAGATGAAGAAGTTTCGTCCTATTAGTCTGAGCAATTGTGGGATAAAAATCTTTTCTAAAGCTATGAAAAATAGGGTGTCCCCTATGGGATGCAGGTTGATCTCCTCGAATCAAACGGCTTTTATTAAAGGGAGATATATTTTAGAGAGCGTGGTTATGGCCCATGAAGTGATTCATGAGGTTAAAAAGTCAGGCTCTCAAGGCTTAGTTCTTAAACTATACTACGAGAAGGCATATGATAGGGTTAGCTGGGATTTTTTATTTGATATTCTTCACTCGAGAGGTTTTGGTCCTAAGTGGATTGCTTGGATTAAGAGCACTCTCGTAAATAGCACATTCAGTGTTAGAATTAGTCACACCACTGCCCCCTACTTTGTAGGGGGGAAAGGTCTCAAACAAGGAGATCCACACTCTCCCTTGTTGTTTAACCTCGTTGCTGATGTCTTTACTAAGATGCTAAAAAAAGCAGCTTCTCAAAATCTCATTTCTGGGCTTCTGCCCCAGGTGATCCCGGGAGGTGTGGTTAGTCTGCAATATGCAGATGACACCATACTCTTCTTGGAAAACAATACTCAGAAAGCTAGAAACTTTAAATAGTTTTTGTCTTGCTTTGAAAAATTGTCTGGGATGAAAATCAATTTCCACAAGAGTGACCTCATGACTATAAATATAGATGATGTGACTGCTAGTGAATTTGCCCAAATCTTCTGTTGTAAAAAAGGTTCGTTTCCTATTAAATATTTGGGGGTGCCTCTGCACTATGATAAACTGAAGAGAGAGGATCTCCAACCTATCATTGATAGGATCATCAGAGGTATCTCTGGCTGGCTAGGGAGATACCTTACTTATAAAGGGAAGATCATTTTACTTTGTGCTTGTGTGGTTAGTATTCCGGCTTACTTGATGTCTGTGATCAAATTCCCTAAATGGGCAATCAATGCCATTAATTCACAAATGGCCCATTTCTTTTGGGGGAACATGGGAGACCAACACAAGTACCATTTGGCTAGCTGGGGGTTTATTACTAGAAAGAGAAAGAATTTGGTGGATTGGGGATAGCCAATATTAAAGAGTATAATATGGCATTATTAGCTTCCTAGGGTAAAAGATTCTTCAATAACCCTGAGTCTGACTGGGCTAAACTCCTCTTACATAAATATAGAGTGAATTCTCCTAATCTCCTTTGGGCTAAAAGTGAGGGGGGTCTACTTTTTGGAAAAGCATTACTTGGGCCTTGGCAGCTGCAAAAACATTTTATAGATGGAGGTTGGGAAATGGAAAGCTCATCAGTTTTTGGCATGATGTGTGGGTGGGGGATTATCCCCTTAAAACACAGTTTTGGGACCTTTTTACCATTTGTCAAACGGGTAGCACTGTAGCCGAGGTTTGGGATGGGAATGAGTTGAGATTAACATTCAGGAGGTGCGTTGACACTGTGGGGATGAACCGTTGGGTTCAACTTGTCTGCATGATCAGGGGATGCCCTCCATCGGATGAAGTGGAAACTCCAATTTGGAGATTAGAATCCAATGGCTCTTTCTCAGTTAAATGCTTTTACAAACAAATCAATTTTGGTGGAGTTGCTGTTAACTTTGGTACAAAAATGTGGAAAATTTTATGTCCTCAAAATATTCATATCTTCTTATGTCTTTGCATTCACAACAAGATTCTTACTAGGGACAATCTTGCAAAGAGAATGGAGGTGGAAGATCCATCCTGCTTGTTCTGTTCCGAACCTGAAACTGTACAACACTTGATGTTTGATTGTGTGGTTGCCCAACAAGTTTGGAAACTTGTGGCAGAAATTTTTAATACTGATATCATATCATGCTTTGATAGAGTTATGTCCTTCTGGCATATGCATAAAGAGAAAGCTGTTTTTAATCTGGTAACAACTGCTGCCTTATGGAGCTTATGGAGATTGAGAAACGAATTTTGTTTTCAGGGGCGCAGATGGAGAAGTGTGAAATGCATTCTTGCAAAACTAAGCTGCTATATTCACCAGTGGAAAGTTCTCTGCGGCGATGGACAAGCAACTCTCCTGCTACGATGCATCCTGCTGCTGGACAAGTGTCGTGGGAAACTCCTCCGGATCGCCTGGAGATGAGACTGGGGGAGACCAACTGAAGAATCAGGGCGCTGGGAGATCTTCTTATGTTTTTCCCTGTTTTTTTTGCTGTTGGTATCCTGTAAGTTTTGAGCTAGACCAGTTTGGGCTCTGTGGCTAAGTACTAACTCTGATGGCCTTAGCCTTTATCATTCGAGGTAGTTCTTTTTGTCGAAGTTAGATGTCATTCCTTTGTAGGCGAAGAACTGGTTGCTTTTCTGCTTCAATAAAATGGGGCAGCGGGGGGGGGGGGGGACCCCCTTTCATTCAATTTTTTTTAATTTGTTTATATTTTGAAATATTCTAAATACATATAATTTAATAATTAATTTACTTCAAATTTTAAAAGCACTCATTGCACGTTACGAAAAGTTAAAGCAGTGCAAAAAATGTTTGTTCTCGGAAATTTTCAGAAATATTTGTATTATTACAGATATTTTTCTCACATTTAAATTATGGAAAAATGTTTCTAAAGTTTGTTCATGACATTTAAAACAATAAAAAATGTGAAAATTTTGTTCTAGTAGGTTGCAAAAACTGTTCATGTCATTCAAAAACATTACTCATCACATTAAAAAATATTCATGCATTTTAAATATATGTTAATAACATTATTAAAAATATATTATACAATGTAAAAAATGCTCAAATAATTCAATAGAAATGTTTCCTACCACTAGTATATCTTTATTACATTTAATAAAATGTTTTGACGCTTCAAAAATGATTGCACATTTTTAAAAAATATTAGCAGAAGTAATATATTTAGCCTCCGAGTCCTTAAAAAAATGATTGCACATCTGTGATAATAGCACACATATTATCCAAACTCTTGATTTCCACAGAAACATCTCCCGGATCTGAATCTGATTGATGAAGAAAAGAAGCTGGTCCAATTGTAGCGAAAATGTGTGATTAATTTGGGATTGAAATTTAGACTTTTTTCTTGGGGTATTCATATTTTAGTTCTTCACCAACAAACAGTCATATATATAGTCAACAAATAAAAGTGGACCAAAATACATTTCACATATAACAAGTGGCTTAGAGACATGAATCACTTATAGGTAATGATTTCGTTTTTTGCGAGCTTTGTGTGCGTCAGTCCTGCTGACCGGTTGCGTCAATGGCACTGGATCTCCGGTCGCTGGCTGGGTTCGGTCAGGATGTAATTTAAATTTCCGGGTGTAATTTACATGCCAAGAGTTATTCCCAGACGGACAGAGATCTCTAACTTTTACGGGTGTAAGTGGAGAAAAACGAGGATCCAAGCAGGGCCCGAGGTTGATTTTTTAGCCAGTTCCGGAGTTAATGTTGATTCTTAGACAAATCAGAGAGTTCAGGCTTGTACTCTTCAACTTCACCGTCCCACAAAAAAAGCTTCATCAAGCAACCTTTGATACACACAAACCAATCTTGTGATTTTTATTCAACACATGTTAGTTCCTTATAAACTCCCTCCTTCCGCAAAAGCTTGTCCCTCAAATGGAGGTATCTAACATCAAATTAGTGCTAGATACACCCATTTGAGGGACAAGTTTTTTCGGACGGATGGGGTATATCACATGATCCAAAGTTGTACAGAATTAAACAAATGCTTTATTCTAAAGCTAACCTGCTTGTGTCTTCTAATAATATGCTAATTGGTGCGTGCGTGCGTGCTCGCTCAAACGGAAGGAATAACATACCAGAAATATATTACAGCGGAATCACAGATCATCCAGTAATAAAACTACTCTCAAGTTGCATACTCATTTTCATGCAGCAACATCACAAATATATCACGATGCTGTTACGAATCATCATCTAGTAATCCTACTGCTCAAGTTCTAGGTGGCAGATCATTAGACCATATATCCACCAACTTATACTCCCTCCGTCCCAAAATTCTTATCTTAGATTTGCATAGATACGGATGTATCTAATACTAAACATGACTTGATACATCCATATTTAGACAAATCTAAGACAAGAATTTCGGTACGGAGGGAGTATACGTCTTGGTTCTCCATCAAACAAGATGCACTTTTTCTTTTTCCTTCTGGGCTGCTCCACTTGCTTGACCACACCCTCAAGTCAGGTTTCCCGCCTTAGTCCTTTGGCTTCTGCACAACCTCAAGTCAGGTTTCCCGCCTTAGTCCTTTGGCTTCTGCACACCCTCACGCCGGAGCACGACTGGCCTGCGCACACCGTCACGCAGGCTGCTGAGCTCGACTGGCCTGCGCACACCCTCAGTGGTATAGAGATTTCCGTCTGTTCCAGCACGGCCAGCAATGGCACAGAGAGTGGCCCCAATATTAACAAAAACAAATGTCGGCATAATCCAACTGCAGATCTTATCAACCCTTTTTATGTGGCGCCTACAGGTAAGAATTATTATACATCAACTCCTGTTAGCAGAGGAGAAACAGAGGAAATATCTATATGTCTGCATATGCTTGATAGATATTGTACCATTGAGGGTCATGTGGTCTCGGCTCGACTTGGGTACAGAGAGACCTGAACAGAAGTTTGTCCACCCGGGAAGCCGCAGAATTGGCTTTGGCGAGGGCAATGAGATCGAACAGCTCCTCTTTCTTCTGCTGGATTTGCGACGAAAGGTATCCCCGGGGGGTTTCGTAACGCTGGAAACACAAAAGCAGCATTGAGAATTGACAACTAAATAACCTTGACAAGAGATGTCACAAAAAAGAGATGTGGTTGACTATGGCAGCATATATCAATCTAATTTCCAAGCAAAAGGGAATTCAGTTGTACTGTCCATTTCATAGTACTCCCTCCGTCCCAAAATTCTTGTCTTAGATTTGTCAAAATACGGATGTATCAAGTCACGTTTTAGTATTAGATACATCCGTATCTAGACAAATCTAAGACAAGAATTTTGGGACGGAGGGAGTAATTAGTAAGAGCACACACACACACAATCATGCTAGGCATTTGATCATCTACCAACGGTACAGCAAAATATCAAACTAGCTGGAGGCCAAAAGATGCCAATTTTTATCAAAGCATTCATGCTAGGCAGTTGATCATCGACCGATGGCACAGCAAAAGAATAAACAAGTTGGAGACCACAAAGATGTTCTTTTTGTTTACCAAAAATAATATCAAGGCATTAATGCTAGGCAGTTGATCATCTAGCAATGGAAATCAATCAAAAAAGATGCTAGTATGGAGGCCAAACGACATTTGTTTTTAACAAAATATCAAGGTATTCAATTATTCATGCTAGGCAGTTGATCATCGACCGATGGCACAGCAAAAGAAAAAACCAAGTTATGAGACCAAAAAGATGTCGTTTTGGTTTACCAAAAATAATATCAATGCACTAATACTAGGTAGTTGTTCATCAAGCCATGGAAATCAATCAAAAAAAGATGCTTGTGCATCCCTGTGATATAATGGATGATGATAGGATGGAGACGAAACAATGTTGATTTTTAACAAGAAATGTCAAGGTATTCATGCCAGAGAGTTGATCATGTACCAATGGCAGAGCAAAAGAATAAAACAAGTTGGAGACCACAAAGATGTCGTTTTGATTTTACCAAAAATAACATCAGGGCACTAATGATAGGCAGTTGATCATCTAGCAATGGAAATCAATCGAAGAAGATGCTTGTGCGCCCCTGTGATTTAATAGATGATGATAGGATGGAGACCAAACAATGTTGATTTAAAATAAATAAATATATAAAGGCATTCGTGCTAGGCAGTTGATCGTCGACAGATGGCACGGCAAAAGAATAAAAAAAAAAGTTGGAGACCAAAAAGGCGTCCTTTTTTATTGACGAAAAATAACATCCAAGGAAATAATGCTAGGCAGTTGATCATCTAGCAATGGAAATCAATCAAAAAAAGATGCCTGTGCGCCCCTGTGATTTAATAGATGATGATAGGATGGAGACGAAACAATGTTGATTTTTAACAAGAAATATCAAGGTATTCATGCTAGGAGTTGATCGTGTACCAATGGCAGAGCAAAAATATAAAACAAGTTGGAGACCACAAAGATGTCGTTTGATTTTACCAAAAATAACATCAGGGCACTAATGATAGGCAGTTGATCATCTAGCAACGGAAATCAATCAAAGAAGATGCTTGTGCGCCCCTGTGATTTAATAGATGATGATAGGATGGAGACCGAACAATGTTGATTTTTAACAAGAAATATCAAGGTATTCATGCTAGGGAGTTGATCATGTACCAATGGCAGAGCAAAAATATAAAACAAGTTGGAGACCAAACGATGTTGATTTTTCCCAAAATATCAAGGCAGTCATGCTAGGCAGTTGATCATCTGCCAATGGTACAGGAAAATACAGAACTAGTCGTAGATAAAAAGATGTCAGTTTTACCAAAATATCAGTGCATTCGTGCTAGGAAGTTGTTCACAAACCAATGGAGATCAATAAAAAAGATGCATCCCTGTGATACCATAATAGTAAGTACTCCTACGTACAGATAATACAGTATGGAGACAAGAACAGAGGACCTCCACCAATATAATCAGAGCAACAATCAGACGTCAAGCCACAGATCTAGCCGGATATGGGATACCTGGTGGGTGTGGAGGAGCCGGCGAAGGCCTCCGCCTGGAAGCACCGCCGGACGCAGGGTCCTCGTCGCTGCTGCGCGGAGGGAAGCCGCCATCGTCGCAGGCCTGCAAACAAGCAGGCATCAATCGCCCAAGCCCCGAGATATCAAGCCGGGTTGGAGCCTACCCAAGCCCCGAGATATCAAGCCGGGTTGGAGCCTACCTTGCGGATCGGGGGATTGGAGCCTACCTTGCGGATCGGAAGTGGTTAGGGTTAGGGTTCCTCGCTCGCTCGCCTTCCGCCGCCGAGAAGGGGACGCGATCGTGCAGTGCGGAGCTATCTGTCTATCTTTTTTTTTTTAGGAAAAAGCTATCTGTCTATCTTATTACCGGAAGGGGGCTGCGCCAGTAATAATACAGTAGCCTCACGAGCAGGCCTAGCCCATCAGTAAGAATCAGACCCACTAAAAAAATATTACCCTATATGGACCCCTAAAAAAAATATTACCCTATATGGAAAAGCAAAAAATGCTTCATACCTAAATAAAAATTGTGAAAATCTTTTTTAAATAAACTTGACTACTATTGTACTCGGAAAAAATATTATCGAGGAGAAGAATTTTCCCTGAAGTCAACGAGGGTTTTTCCTTCGCGAAAAATTATATACTAGTGTGACAGAAATTCAAGTTTATTAAAACAACAAAACTTTTTCGTACTTTTTTGAAAACATATCGGGTGTGTACATATAAGCTCAAGAGCTCACCTGGGTTATTTTAGCCATTGGCCGGATAGGAAACTGATGGATGTGGGTAGAATGTACGTTGCACCAAACTCCTGTTGCATATTTTTGAATGTTCAACAAATTCTAAAAATAATGAAGCACTTTCACACAACATCTATCAATGTTGTCACAAATTTTCAAATCAAAATTTGAAACATGGTCTACGGTCCAAAAATGACAAATACATACCATAAGTTGGGCTTCAAATTTGGCCCATTATCAATATTGATGACAAACTTCACATTTATGTATCTTGAACTGTGTTTTGAATTTTGATTTGAATATTTTGTGGAAACACTGATTGATGTTACGTCAATGCGCTAGTTTTTCTTTCAAGATTTTTTGAACCATTTTAAAATTCAAAACCGGCATCTAGCGCACAGGTAGCACCACAAGGATGGATGAACTGGACACGCGGCGGATGATATCTGAACGAAAGATGGATAGGTCACACATTTCCAAATGATACCTTGTGCTACACGAAACCCAACCCGCACACCGCCCTTTCCTAACTTGAGGGATAATTCTTTTCCTTCGTGACTTTTCATGAGTACAATAGAAGGTCAAGTTTACTTCAAAAAAAAAATGGTTTTTTCGCTTAAATACTAAAAAACATCTCGGGTGTATATACACCCGGAGCCAAGGGTTGCCCGCCCCACTCACCCACTCAATTTGTCTCAGTATCCGTGAGCACTGCTATTTGAGCCACTCACGGGGATCTAAACCGATGGATCTGGGTGGAATGTATGGTGCACCAAACTCCTATTGCATATTTTTAAATGTTCAACAAATTCGGAAAGAATGCAGCACTTTCACACAACAACAATCAATGTTGTCACACATTTTCAAATCAAAATTTGAAACATAGGTTATGATACAAATATGACAAATACATACCATAAGTTGGGCTCCAGATTTGGCCCATTATCAATATTGATGACAAAATTCACATTTATGTTTCGAATATTGATTTGAATCTTTTGTGGAAACACTGATTAATGTTTGATTAATGTTACGTCAATGCACTAGTTCTTTTTTCCAGATTTTTCGAACCATTCTAAAATTCATAACCGGCATATGGCGCACAGGTAGCACCACAAGGATGGGTGGTCTGGACATGATCCCGACGGATGTTATCTGAACGAAATATGGACAGGTCACACATTTCCAAATGATACCTCGGGCTACACGAAACCCAACCCGCACACCGCCCTTTCCTAACTTGAGGGATAATTCTTTTCCTTCGTGATTTTTCATGAGTACAATAGAAGGTCAAGTTTACTTCAAAAAATATGGTTGCTCCATGCTACTTTATCTACTGTTTTGGACTATATTGGGCTTTATTTTCCACTTTTATATTATTTTTGGGACTAACCAATTAACCGGAGGACCAGCCCAGAATTGCTGTTTTTTGCCTATTTCTGTGTTTCGAAGAAACGGAATATCAAATGCAGTACAAACGGAATAAAACCTTCGGAACGTGATTTTCTCGCCGAACGTGATCCAGGAGACTTGGACCCTACTCCAAGAAGTGCCAGAGGCGGTCACGAGGTGGAGGCGCCTGGCGCGCTTCTACCTTGTGGGCCCCCGAGCTCCACCGACGCACTCCTTCCTCCTATATATACCTCACGCACTCCCGGCAGTCGGAGAAAGAGCAAAAACCTAATTCCACCGCCAGAACCTTCAGATCCACGAGATCCCATCTTGGGGCCTGTTCAAGCTCACGGGGGGGCATCTACCACGGAGGGCTTCTACATCAACACCATAGCCTCTCCGATGAAGTGTGAGTAGTTTACTTCAGACCTTCGGGTCCATAGCTAGTAGCTAGATGGCTTCTTCTCTCTTTTTGGATCTCAATACAATGTTCTCCCCCTCTCTTGTGGAGATCTATTCGATGTAATCTTCTTTTTGCGGTGTGTTTGTTGAGATAGATGAATTGTGGGTTTATGATCCAGTATTATCTATGAAAATATTTGAATCTTCTCTGAATTCTTTTATGTATGATTGAGTTATCTTTGCAAGTCTCTTCGAATTATCCTTTTTGGTTTGGCCAACTAGATTGGTAGTTCTTGCAATGGGAGAAGTGCTTAGCTTTGGGTTCAATCCTGCGGTGTCCTTACCCAGTGACAGAAAGGGTTGCAAGGCACGTCTTGTATTGTTGCCATCGAGGATAACAAGATGGGTTTTTTTTATCATATTGCATGAATTTATCCCTCTACATCATGTCATCTTGCTTAACGTGTTACTCTATTTTTAACTTAATACTCTAGATGCATGCTGGATAACGGTCGATGAGTGGAGTAATAGTAGTAGATGCAGAATCGTTTCGATCTACTTGTCTCGGACGTGATGCATATATACATGATCATTACCTAGATATACTCATAACTATGCTCAATTCTGTCAATTGCTCAACAGTAATTTGTTCACCCACCGTAGAATATCTATGCTCTCGAGAGAAGCCACTAGTGAAACCTATGGCCCCCGGGTCTATTCTCATCATATCAATCTCTATCGCTATCTCTATCGCTTTATTTACTTGCTTGTTTTTACTTTGCCTTTTACTTTTCACTTTGCATCTATCTATCAAAAATACCAAAAATATTATTTATCATCTCTATCAGATCTCACTCTCGTAAGTGACCGTGAAGGGATTGACAACCCCTAATCGCGTAGGTTGCGAGTAGCTATCGTTTTGTGTAGGTACGAGGGACTTGTGCGTGGTCTCCTACTGGATTGATACCTTGGTTCTCAAAAACTAAGGGAAATACTTACGCTACTTTGCTGCATCATCCTCTCCTCTTCGGGGAAAACGAACGCAGTGCTCAAGAGGTAGCAAGAAGAATTTCTGGCGCCGTTGCCGGGGAGGCTCACGCAAGCAAGTCAACAATACCAAGTACCCATCACAATCCCGATCTCTCGCATTACATTATTTGCCTCTCGTTTTCCTCTCCCCCACTTCACCCTTGCCATTTTATTCGCCCTCTCTTTCCCAATCTCCTCATCTCTTTTCCGTTTGCCTTTTTATTTGCATGTGTGTTAGATTACTTATTACCATGGCACAAGATAATACCAAATTGTGTGATTTCTCGAATATCAATAATAATGATTTCCTTAGTACTCTGATTGCTCCTCTTAATAATGATGAGTCTTGTGAAATCAATACCGCTTTTCTGAATCTTGTTATGAAAAATCAATTCGCCGGCCTTCCTAGTGAAGATGCCGCTACTCATCTAAACAATTTTGTTGATTTGTGTGATTTGCAAAAGAAGAAAGATGCGGATAATAATATTGTCAAATTGAAGTTATTTCCGTTTTCGCTTAGAGATCGTGCTAAGTTCTGGTTTTCATCTTTGCCTAAAAATATTATTGATTCTTGGAACAAGTGCAAAGATGCTTTTATCTCAATATTCTTGGAACATATCGGGTGTGTACATATAAACATGGTCTGCGGTCCAAAAATGACAAATACATACCATAAGTTGGGCTTCAAATTTGGCCCATTATCAATATTGATGACAAATTTCACATTTATGTATCTTGAACTGTGTTTTGAATTTTGATTTAAATATTTTGTGGAAACACTGATTGATGTTACGTCAATGCGCTAGTTTTTCTTTCAAGATTTTTTGAACCATTTTAAAATTCATAACCGGCATCTAGCGCACAGGTAGCACCACGAGGATGGATGAACTGGACACGTTCCCGGCGGATGTTATCTAAACGAAAGATGGATAGGTCACACATTTCCAAATGATACCTTGTGCTACACGAAACCCAACCCGCACACCGCCCTTTCCTAACTTCAGGGAAAATTCTTTTCCTTCGTGATTTTTCACGAGTACAATAGAAGGCCAAGTTTACTTCAAAAAATGGTTTTTTCCTTTAAATAATAAAAAACATCTCGGGCGTATATACACCCCGGAGCCAAGGGTTGCCCCGCCCCCACTCACCCACTCAATTTGTCTGTATCCAGTGAGCCTGCGCTATTTGAGCCACTCGCCGGATACGGAACCGATGGATCTGGGTAGAATGTATGGTGCACCAAACTCCGGTTGCATATTTTTAAATGTTCAACAAATTCTGGAAAGAATGCAGCACTTTCACACAACATCAATCAATGTTGTCACACATTTTCAAATCAAAATTTGAAACATAGGTCGCGATACAAATATGACAAATATATACCATAAGTTGGGCTCCAGATTTGGCCCATTATCAATATTGATGACAAATTTCACATTTATGTATCTTGAGCTATGTTTCGAATTTTCATTTGAATTTTTTGTGGAAACACTGATTAATGTTACGTCAGTGCGCTAGTTCTTTTTTCCAGATTTTTCAAACCATTCTAAAATTCATAACCGGCATTGGCGCACAGGTAGCACCACAAGGATGGGTGATCTAGACACGATCCCGACGGATGTTATCTGAACGAAATATGTACAGGTCACACATTTCCAAATGATACCTCGGGCTACACAAAACTCAACCCGCACACTGTAACACCCCCAGTGTCGTGCTACAGTAATCTCTGTTAATGGCGCCATGTCATCACTGTTACTGTTGCTAATCTCACGTTGATTCAAAACCAATTTAAATTCAATTTTTTTAAAATAAAGTCAAATAAATTATTCCTCCAAACAGTAAAACAAAAATGTTCGCTAGGTTGAAAATATTCACTGACTAAATGTCATGAGTGATTCAACATCATTTGAGATAGCTAAATTCCCCTAGGAATTAAAGTAGTTCCAAATCAGCATTTTTAAATGCTTTTCCAATTGTGAAAAATCCAAATCATTTCAAACTCCTCCCAAACTTTTTGTGGCAGGTGCCAAATATTGTAATGTATTTATTTGGCCAAGTCCCACATTTTTTAGAACTCCTTTTGGCAGCTCAAATATTGCATAGCATTTTTTTCTCTAAAAAGAAAAGAGCAAAAGAAAGGAAAAAGGGAGAGAGAGAGAAAAGGCCCCTGACCCCCCCCGGGCCTAACCCTCCAGGCTAAGCCCAACAGGCCATGTGGCCCACTACCCCTCCCCTGTCGTCTCCCACCTCCCACTGTTCGACCGGCCGGGCGCCTCGGCGCCACCCGACCACCTCGCCGGCCTCCCCGGGAGAGGATAAGGGCGACGCCTCGGGCTCCCCTTCCACTTGCTCTGCCACCCCACTCGCGCCAGTCCTTTCCCCTCGTCCGCTTCGCTGTCTCCCTCACACCCCAGATCCCCTTCCCATCGCATCCGAACGCCATGACCGCCATGGCAGCCGTCGCCCTCGCGGCCATCGTCCTCCACGCGCCCTTCCAACATGCCTGTTCGCTCCGCCGTCGTCCCCTACACCGCTTGCCACATCAAGTTGGAGCTCGGAGCCCCTGCAGTAACGGCGGCGACTTCATCTTCCTCCTCGGCCACCTCGGGTCGCCGTCGCTGTTCGTCATCATCGAGCCTTCCCCGCGCCCGCTAAGCACATCTGCAGGACCCCTGTGAGCATCTCTCTCCTTCCCCTCACACGCGCTCGATTTTGAGCTCTAGCAATTGATTCGCTGTCAGCCGAAAGCTTGCTCCGCCGCTCACCTCGCCGTCGCGGCCACAGCTCACGCCGCTGGCGTTTGAGCACATCGTCGTGCTCGACGTCTTCGTAGGAGGCCGTAGCACCCACCAGCTCTTCCCCTCGTGCCCCCATGCGTCTTTCCCATCGGTGTCGTTCTTCGGTCGCCGCTGCCGTCGACGCGGCACTCACCTCCGGCCACCCCCGGCTGCTCCCACCACCCCTGTTAGATGCGGCTCGCTCCACTCGTTCAGGCGAGCCCAAGCACGCCCGAAACCGTCGGCTGTGGCCCGTTTCCGGCGCGGTCCACGCGCCTCCGTCGTGCTTTTGGTCGTCGGCGGTGAACCACCGCCGCCCGCCGACGTGGCACACCTGGGCCCCACCCTTGGGTCATTGCCAGTGGGCCATGGGGGCCCCGTTGACTGGGTTCACCAAGTCAACATGCTGACTGGGCAGCCAGTGGCACTGACATGCGGGCCCCGCCACGTAATTAAGCTAATTAAAACGTTTTATAAGTAAAAGTAATTAGTTTAACCTAAAACACTCACTGACACCCGGGGCTGACATGTGGGTCCCAGTGTTCCCACTGGTCAGTTTGACCTGGTCAGCCGTTCTGTTGACTGCTGACGTCATCAGCACATCATGCTGACGTCATTTTATCTTTTCTATTTATATAAATAAATCCAGAATATGCTTTAATCTTTGAAAATTCATAGAAATTAAACCGTAACTCGGATGAAAATGTTTTCTATATGAAAGTTGCTCAGAAAAATCCAACGAATCCGAATACGCGGTCCGTTCATCTATCACATGCCCCTAGCATGCTGAACATGGAACATTCCCCCTCTGGTCATCTGTCTGACACATGTCCGGAACCGGGAATACATTCCCGGTTGATTTTTCCCCCTTCACCTATATCGTGTAGCTATACATTAAGTCACACCCGGCACAACATATTGCCACGTTACGCTTTGTGATGCTATGTTTGCTTTATATTTACTGTTTCTTCCCCCTCTTCTCTCCGATAGACCTTGAGACCGCTGCTGATGCCTCAGTGATCGACTACGTCGACGATGACCCCTCCTTCTTGTCCGAGCAACCAGGCAAGCCCCCCCCTTTGATCATCCCGATATCGCCCATTCCATTCTCTCATGCTTGCATTAGATTTTTCTATTGTTATTGTTTGCTCCTATTCTGATGCATAGCCTGCTTTTGTAACCTGCTTATTTTTACCTTACCTGCTTATCCTAAACTGCTTAGTATAGGTTAGTTAGTGATCCATCAGTGACCCCCACCTTGTCCTTGTTGCCCCTGCTTCATCATCGAAGACCCGATCAACGGGATCGAAGACCAGGCCCCAGCACCGCACATCACTTCCCCTTAGTTGCTCGACACTACTGGGTTACTATCGAGTGCCAAGGGTGAGACCTCATCAGCACTTCTGATGTCAACCCGGTAGTGTAGTTATTCGGTCGTGGTCATCGAGGGTGATTCCGCCTTAACCACTTCCGATACGACTCTGTCGTGCAACCCCTCAAGTGTGAACCTCGAGGGTGGATCCTCTTACATTCACCTTGATGATTACATAGAGTGAAATCCGTCGGGGGTGATTCCTCGGGTTTTCCCCTTTATGTTTGGACACACAGATACTTGGACTTTACAACTGTTACTTGGAAAGGCGGGTCGACCCTGAGGGGTACCCACGAGTGATGTGGAGACGGGTTGACCTGGAGGGTACCCGAGAATTGAATACAAGGCGTGGCCGGGCATTATTAGCCCTTGTCGCAAGTTCTCGAGATGGGGCGATGGGGTCACATCTTTCGTGAGTCTCTACTCGTGACCGCACTACCAACACACTAACGGTTTGGATATTTGATCCGAGGGGCCTCTGGCCTGATAGCACTAACCATCACGTGGGCATAGTATGGGCATTCTGCATCGTATACATCAGTCGAAGCTTAATAGACGTCAGCGACTGAGCGGCGCGCGCCGGGTTGGACTGGTAAGCACCTGCTTTTTTAAGGAGGTAGCTAGGTCTGCTCACCGGCCGCCCACGCAACGTGCAGGAGTTCCCGGGGAGATGGCCCATGACCCCTGGGGGCATAGGTTTAGTCCGGCGTGCTTGACCTCTCTATTAAGCCTAGGTCGGATTGCGGCGTATTGTTTGACCGAGGCCAGGCATGACCCAGGAAAGTGTTTCCGGCCAGAGTTAATCGAGCGTGGTGGGTAAGTTGGTGCACCCCTGCAGGGAAGAAAATATCTATTGATAGCCTGTCCTACGGTAACGGACCATCGGAGTTGTATCCCGATCGATACAACTAGAACTGGATACTTGTGATGAGAATTGGATGGTGATGAGAATTGGATTCTGATGACAATTGGATAGTATGGCTGTGGGATTTCTTTCTCGCAGGGAGTCAAGAAAGGATCTCTGGCCGAGGTTGATAACACTACTACTACTTTACTTTATGCTACTCTACTCCCTCCTGTTTGCTGCAAGATGGTGGTTTCCAGAAGATGCTAGTCTTCGATAGGACTAGGCCTTCTCTCTATTCTGGCATTTCTGCAGCCCAGTCCACATATACAGCCCTTCCTTTGATAATGTTGCATCTGTAGAGTAGATCTTTCCTTCGAGTACTTTGGATGAGTACTCACGGTTGCTTTGCTCCCTCTTTTCCCTTTTCCATTCTTCTCGAAGACGCAACCAGATGATTTGAGTCCAGAGCCGATGACACCTTTGACGATTGCTACTACCCGAGGGTGCCTACTACCCGTGACGGACGCCGACGACCAGGAGTAGTTAGGAGGCTCCCAGCAGAGGCCTTGCCTTTTCGATCAATGTTGCTTTTGTGCTAGCCTTCTTAAGGCAAACTTGTCTAACTTATGTATGTACTCGAGATATTGTTGCTTCACGACTCTTGTGTTTTGAGCTTATGTATTCGATCCTCGAGGCCCCGGCTTGTAATATAAAGCTTGTATTATTTTAATTTGTGTCTAGAGTTGTGTTGTGATATCTTCCCGTGAGTCCCTGATCTTGATCGTACACATTTGCGTGTATGATTAGTGTACGATTGAATCGGGGGCGTCACAAGTTGGTATCAGAGCCGACTGCCTGTAGGTAGCCCCCTTTCCAACTCCTTGGCCGAAGTTGAGTCTAGTCACTGAAAAACTTTTACTAACATTGGCTGTGTGTCTTACGAGCCCACGTCGCCATTGGGTGGTATTAGGATCTTTTACTCCTCACCTATACTCTGGGACTCTATTCTCTCTTCTATTCGGGTTAAATGAATTTACTAACTACATTAGGTTCTCGTAACGACTTTCCCCGGAGAGCCCCTTCATTCCGGATGGTTGCCTGCTTCACGAGAAGACTTCGAAGATAATCTCTGATCTACTCTCAAAAACTTGTGTCCATTTCTTTTGCAATCCCTTAACACCGTTGAATCCTTATGGATAACTGCGTAGCTCGGCGTTCATACTTCCATCCCTAGTTGTTCTTTTTATTACAAGATACCCGAAAGTATTCTTCGACTTTCGAGAATCTTTTTCCGACTGCCTTGCAGCTCTTTTCCACCCGAATAACCCTATGAATAATTTGTCACACTTTTCGGGGATTCGTTCATCCCCAGTTGTTCATATGTCTCACAAAATTCCTTGAATACTATTTGATCTTCCGATAATCCTCAGTAACCTATTGCTCCTATTTTTTCCTTATCGTCTTGCATTATGGTTAATTCCATATGTCTAACAATATTCTTTAAACTCCTATGAGATTGTCATTCTTATCCTATTGATTCGACATGTGCGTGAATGCACACATTCATTAGTTATTCCCTGGTAACTATTTATCCTTCTGGCTCAGACTCCACTCCGAGCATAAGCTGGTTCTCGGCAAATCAAACAATTAATGATTGTCGGTCTATGTATTTTCGACTTGCTTATCTTTTGACTAAAGCATCTGCTTCTAATTCCCCGAATTGGAAATCATAATTCCTTTGCATTTAAGCTTTGTAATTATTAGATATTTCCAAAATCCGATGCCTCTGCATTATTTCTTCTTCTGATTGAATATCGATACTCACATCAGCTCCGTTGTGGATCGTCGGATCCATTATTGGATTATCATTCGACAGTGTCCTTCATATTCAAAGAACCTCGTGAAGTTCTTTTCCATATACATAATGCCTTTGGTAATTGTATCCTCTCCTTTTGTCAACCATGCTCTGCTTTCGAGCTGGTGTTGTTTACTTCTGAAGTTTGTGGAATAGGATCCTAAGATGCCCCTATGGGTCGAACCTATGCCTCCCATAATCCGTTTGAACCCGGGAGTTTTAACGAGTCTTACTTTTGGTGTGTAGCCAGATAAAATTTCAACACTACAACTTTATCGAAAGCGAGAAGTGAATGGAAGGTTGTGCATTGGAGAAGTGGGAGTCGACCTTGAACTTTATGTTCATGCCCATGGAAACGATGTAGATCCTATCATGTAAGCTTCTTGTAATAATAACTTCCTTAATATAATATCATCTGGTCTCTGGGATTTGTTCTTTTGCAATCATGGTTCTGGCCATATTGTTCATCTTTGATCCCATTTCTCGAACAAGTTAAAGTACTTGCCTTCTGTAGATCATTTCACCTGTCAAGTATCTATTCTACTCTACCTTCGAGTATTACCCTCTGGTATATCGAGAGTATCAAACAATTGTGTTGCTTCCTATGAGTCTTCATCTGGTATTGCTCCTCAGCGGTTTCAGATTGCCCCGGGTTCCGAGTTATTAGTCACTTGAGAACACCGATAAGTGAATCGATCCCGCACTCTGATTCAATAACTCTAAAGTAATTTTCATTGCTTACAAGATTAATAATCCTTCAAGTCATTCCTAGCCTGATTGGCTATATCATTATCGTGCTAAATTTTAACTGTGGTACCTGGTCGTTCTTCCCGGAGCACAACTTTCGACGACGAGCTAAGCTTACGTCGATCTTCCTCGTCATATCGTTTCTCCTTGAACAACAAGCTTGATTTTGAGTTTGTGTCGTACCCGTGGTTCCAGAAACCTTTTGCTTCATCATTCATTTGACTTGACGTCATCTCCAATCGATGACATCTTCCTAGAATCTCCCGACAAAATTTGTCGTGATCACTGTCAACACTTTGAATTCTTCAGAGATGTCAATCGAATTCATGTTGAGAAATACCATCCTTGCTCTTTGATGATTTGTGATATCATCGACGACGTCTTTGACTTTCTGCCAACACTGACCTGGTTGTGTTTGGTTATTCCTTACGTTCCAAGGTAATCTTGGGAATGTTCCTTTGTATCTCTTGTGATTTTTAGATCCAACCTTACTAGATACACCATATCAATGCTACCACGAAGCATGACTGTGGTATTCCAAATATCGACAAGAACATTGGTAGCACATTACCAAAGGTTCTGGATCTATCATCCAGACACCGTTGTATGGGTAAACCTCATAAACTCCTTGCCCCTTTGTCTAAATGGTTTAATACTTGGAGCCCTATCATGCTCTGCCTTTCCTTGGGAAAGTTATACTCCAATACTTGGGTATAAGCACATTTCCTTTCCATTGGTCTGATTATCATAATAATCACATTTTCCTTTCCATTGTTTTGTTTCACCTTTCTTGTAATCTAACTTGTCTGAACAGAGATAAATCTCTGCTTAAGTAAGCACCTCGGTATACAACTCTGTCAGTAAGACCCTGTTACTATTGTTGATGACATTCCGGTAACCACCAATGGGCGAGAACTTTGCCTAATGGTCCGCCTCGTTCCAACGAGCAGGAAAATAGTTCTCTCCGTCCCTCGCCCTTGGTACCAACGTTGTTGATAACATAACTGACAGTCTATCATCTGACATGCCTTGATATCGGCCCCCTTTCTACTTTTAACCCACATGGTGGGCTCATAACCCATAGTTCCACAGGATCAGAATCTGACTCTCCTGTATATCTTTGATTCTGAAATATTCTTACATTTGGCTTCGTATCATGTCACGAGCCACCTTTCGAGAGATGATCTATTCCCGATGCTCTGAACCCCTTCTCACACTTTGTTCAGGTATCGATCGTTTGTCCATTGGCTTGAAACTTCCTATTGTACCTTCATATTTTGCTCTCGATGTTTTCTTAAGTTTCAACTCGAGAGATACTTCTGCCACATTCCCTAAATTGTTCTCTAGATAATTAACCCTATAAGTGTCAGTTCTACTGAAGTTGCTCTTTACTTCCCCACCTAAATCTCGGGACGAGATTTCTTGTAGTGGAGGAGATTTGTAACACCCCCAGTGTCGTGCTACCGTAATCTCTGTTAATGGCGCCATGTCATCACTGTTACTGTTGCTAATCTCACGTTGATTCAAAACCAATTCAAATTCAATTTTTTTAAAATAAAGTCAAATAAATTATTCCTCCAAACAGTAAAACAAAAATGTTCGCTGGGTTGAAAATATTCACTGACTAAATGTCATGAGTGACTCAACTGTTGGAAATATGCCCTAGAGGCAATAAAAGGATTATTATTATATTTCCTTGTTCATGATAATTGCCTTTTATTCATGCTATAATTGTATCATCCGGAAATCGTAATACACGTGTGAATACATAGACCACAACATGTCCCTAGTGAGCCTCTAGTTTACTAGCTCGTTAATCAACAGATAGTCATGGTTTCCTAACTATGGACATTGGATGTCATTGATAATGAGATCACATCATTAGGAGAATGATGTGATGGACAAGACCCAATCCTAAGCATAGCACAAGATCGTGTAGTTCGTTTGCTAGAGCTTTTCCAATGTCAAGTATCTTTTCCTTAGACCATGAGATCGTGTAACTCCCGGATACTGTAGGAGTGCTTTGGGTGTACCAAACGTCACAACGTAACTGGGTGACTATAAAGGTATATTACGGGTATCTCCGAAAGTGTCTGTTGGGTTGACACAGATCGAGACTAGGATTTGTCACTCCGTATGACGGAGAGGTATCTCTGGGCCCACTCGGTAATGCATCATCATAATGAGCTCAAAGTGACCAAGTGTCTGGTCATGGGATCATGCATTACGGTACGAGTAAAGTGACTTGCCGGTAACGAGATTGAACGAGGTATTGGGATACCGACGATCGAATCTCGGGCAAGTAACATACCGATTGACAAAGGGAATTGTATACGGGGTTGCTTGAATCCTCGACATCGTGGTTCATCCGATGAGATCATCGAGGAGCATGTGGGAGACAACATGGGTATCCAGATCCCGCTGTTGGTTATTGACCGGAGAGCCGTCTCGGTCATGTCTACGTGTCTCCCGAACCCGTAGGGTCTACACACTTAAGGTTCGGTGACGCTAGGGTTGTAGAGATATTAGTATGCAGCAAACCGAAAGTTGTTCGGAGTCCCGGATGAGATCCCGGACGTCACGAAGAGTTCCGGAATGGTCCGGAGGTAAAGAATTATATATAGGAAGTGCTATTTCGGCCATCGGGAAAGTTTCGGGGGTCACCGGTATTATACCGGGACCACCGGAAGGGTCCCGGGGGTCCACCGGGTGGGGCCACCAATCCTGGAGGGCCCCGTGGGCTGAAGTGGGGAGGGGAACCAGCCCCTGGTGGGCTGGTGCGCCCCCCTTGGGCCCCCCTGCGCCTAGGGTTGGAAACCCTAGGGTGGGGGCGCCTCCACTTGCCTTGGGGGGCAAGCCACCCCCCTTGGTCGCCGCCCCCCTTGGAGATGGGATCTCCTAAGGCCGGCGCCCCCCGGGGTCCCTATATAAAGAGGGGGGAGGGAGGGCAGCCGCACCCTTGCACTTGGCGCCTCCCTTCCCCCTTGCTACACCTCTCCCTTCCGCAGACGCTTGGCGAAGCCCTGCCGGGATCCCTGCTGCATCCACCACCACACCGTCGTGCTGCTCGATCTTCATCAACCTCTCCTTCCCCCTTGTTGGATCAAGAAGGAGGAGACGTTATGTTGACCGTACGTGTGTTGAACGCGGAGGTGCCGTCCGTTCGGCGCTAGGATCTCCGGTGATTTGGATCACGACGAGTACGACTCCCTCAACCTCGTTCTCTTGAACGCTTCCGCTCGCGATCTACAAGGGTATGTAGATGCACTCCCCTCTCTCGTTGCTAGATGAACTCATAGATTGATCTTGGTGAACGTAGGAATTTTTTTATTTTATGCACGTTCCCCAACAGTGGCATCATGAGCTAGGTCTATGCGTAGTTCTCTTTGCACGAGTAGAACACAAATCTGTTGTGGGCGTAGATGTTGTCAACTTTCTTGCCACTACTAGTCTTATTTTGCTTCAGCGGTATTGTGGGATAAAGCGGCCCGGACCGACCTTACACGTACGCTTATGTGAGACAGGTTCCACCGACTGACATGCACTAGTTGCATAAGGTGGCTAGCGGGTGTCTGTCTCTCCCACTTTAGTTGGAGCGGATTCGATGAAAAGGGTCCTTATGAAGGGTAAATAGAAGTTGACAAATCACGTTGTGGCTTTTTTGTAGGTAAGAAAACGTTCTTGCTAGAACCCTATTGCAGCCACGTAAAAGATGCAACAACAATTAGAGGACGTCTAACTTGTTTTTGCAGCAATTGCTTTGTGATGTGATATGGCCAAAAGTTGTGATGAATGATGAATGAGATATTGTGATGTATGAGGTCATGTTCTTGTAATAGGAATCACGACTTGCATGTCGATGAGTATGACAACCGGCAGGAGCCATAGGAGTTGTCTTAATTATTGTATGACCTGCGTGTCAATGATTTAACGCCATGTAATTACTTTACTTTATTGCTAAAGCGTTAGGGGATCATGGTGTCATGTCGGTGACGAAGATGATCATGGAGCCCCGAAGATGGAGATCAAAGGAGCTATATGATATTGGCCATATCATGTCACTACTATTTGATTGCATGTGATGTTTATCAAGTTTTTGCATCTTGTTTACTTAGAACGACGGTAGTAAATAAGATGATCCCTCATAATAATTTCAAGAAAGTGTTCCCCCTAACCGTGCGCCGTTGCGATAGTTCGTTGTTTCGAAGCACCATGTGATGATCGGGTGTGATAGATTCTAATGTTCACATACAACGGGTGTAAGACAGATTTACACATGCAAAACACTTAGGTTAACTTGACGAGCCTAGCATGTACAGACATGGCCTCGGAACACAAGAGATCGAAAGGTCGAACATGAGTCGTATGAAAGATATGATCAACATGGAGATGTTCACCGATGATGACTAGTCCGTCTCACATGATGATCGGACACGGCCTAGTCGACTCGGATCATGTAACACTTAGAAGACTAGAGGGATGTGTAATCTGAGTGGGAGTTCATTAAATAATTTGAGTAGATGAACTTAATTATCATGAACTTAGTCTAAAATCTTTGCAAAAATGTCTTGTAGATCAAATGGCCAACGCTCATGTCAACTTGAACTTCAACGCGTTCCGAGAGAAAACCAAGCTGAAAGATGATGGCAGCAACTATACGGACTGGGTCCGGAACCTGAGGATCATCCTCATAGCTTCCAAGAAAGCATATGTCCTAGAAGCACCGCTAGGTGACCCACCTGCTCTCCCAGCACTGCAAGATGATTTGAACGTTTGGCAGACACGTGCTGATGATTACTCCCTCGTTCAGTGCGGCATGCTTTACAGCTTAGAACCGGGGCTCCAAAAGCGTTTTGAGCAACACGGAGCATATGAGATGTTCGAGGAGCTGAAAATGGGTTTCCAAGCTCACGCTCGGGTCGAGAGATATGAAGTCTCCGACAAGTTCTATAGTTGTAAGATGGAGGAAAATTGTTCTGTCAGTGAGCACATACTCAAAATGTCTGGGTTGCACAACCGCCTATCCTAGCTGGACATTAACCTCCCGGACGAGGCGGTCATTGACAGAATCCTTCAGTCGCTCCCACCGAGCTACAAGAGCTTTGTGATGAACTACAATATGCAGGGGATGGTGAAAACTATTCCTGTATTTTCAATGCTGAAGTCAGCAGAGGTAGAAATCAGAAAGGAACATCAAGTGTTGATGGTCAATAAAACCACCAAGTTCAAGAAAGGCAAGGGTAAGAAGAACTTCAAGAAGGACGGTAAGGATGTTGCAGCGCCCGGTAAGCCAGTTGCCGGGAAGAAGTAAAATAGTGGACCCAAGCCTGAAACTGAGTGGTTTTATTGCAAAGGGAAGGGTCACTGGAAGCGGAACTGCCCCAAATACTTAGCGGACAAGAAGGCCAGCAACACTAAAGGTATATGTGATATACATGTAATTGATGTGTGCCTTACCAGTGCTCGTAGTAGCTCCTGGGTATTTGATACCGGTGCCATTGCTCATATTTGTAACTCAAAACAGGAGTTGTGGAATAAGCGGAGACTGGTGAAGGACGAGGTGATGATGTGCGTCGGGAATGGTTCCAAGGTCGATGTGATCGCCGTCGGCACGCTACCTCTGCATTTACCTACGGGATTAGTTTTAAACCTCAATAATTGTTATTTAGTGCCAAGTTTGAGCATGAACATTGTATCTGGATCTCGTTTAATATGAGATGGCTACTCATTTAAATCCGAGAATAATGGTTGTTCTATTTATATGAGAGATATGTTTTATGGTCATGCCCCGGTGGTTAATGGTTTATTCTTAATGAATCTCGAACATAATGTTACACATATTCATAGTGTGAATACCAAAAAAAAAAATGTAAAGTTGATAACGATAGTCCCACATACTTGTGGCACTGCCGCCTTGGTCACATTGGTGTCAAGCACATGAAGAAGCTCCATGCTGATGGACTTTTAGAGTCTCTCGATTATGAATCATTTGACACATGCGAACCATGCCTCATGGGCAAAATGACCAAGACTCCGTTCTCCGGAACAATGGAGCGAGCAGCCAACTTATTGGAAATCATACATACCGATGTGTGCGGTCCAATGAGCATTGAGGATCGTGGATCGTTATGTTCTCACTCTCACTGATGACTTGAGTAGATATGGGTATGTCTACTTGATGAAACACAAGTCTGAGACCTTTGAAAAGTTCAAGGAATTTTAGAATGAGGTAGAGAATCAACGTGACCGAAAGATAAAGTTCTTACGATCAGATCGTGGAGGAGAATATTTGAGTCACAAATTTGGTACGCACTTAAGGAAATGTGGAATCGTTTCACAACTCACGCCGCCTGGAACACCTCAGCGTAACGGTGTGTCCGAACGTCGTAATCGCACTCTATTGGATATGGTACGATCTATGATGTCTCTTACCGATTTACCGCTATCATTTTGGGGATACGCTCTAGAGACAGCTACATTCACTTTAAATAGGGCTCCGTCTAAATCCGTTGAGACGACACCATATGAATTATGGTTTGGGAAGAAACCTAAGCTGTCGTTTCTAAAAGTTTGGGGATGCGATGCTTATGTCAAGAAACTTCAACCTGAAAAGCTCGAACCCAAGTCTGAAAAATGCATCTTCATAGGATACCCTAAGGAAACCATTGGGTATACCTTCTACCTTAGATCCGAAGGCAAGATCTTTGTTGCCAAGAACGAACCCTTTCTGGAAAAAGAGTTTCTCTCGAAAGGAGTAAGTGGGAGGAAAGTAGAACTCGATGAAGTACTACCTCTTGAACCGGAAAGTAGTGCAGCTCAGGAAAATGTCCCTGTGGTGCCTACACCGACAAGAGAGGAAATTAATGATGATGATCAAGGTACTTCGGATCAAGTTGCTACTGAACTTCGTAGGTCCACAAGGACACGTTCCACACCAGAGTGGTATGGCAACCCTGTCCTGAAAATCATGTTGTTAGACAACGGTGAACCTTCAAACTATGAAGAAGCAATGGCAGGCCCAGATTCCAACAAATGGCTTGAAGCCATGCAACCCGAGATAGGATCCATGTATGAAAACGAAGTATGGACTTTGACAGACTTGCCCGATGATCGGCGAACGACAGAAAACAAATGGATTTTTAAGAAGAAGACGGACGCGGATGGTAATGTTACCATCTATAAAGCTCGACTTTTCGCTAAGGGTTATCGACAAGTTCAAGGGGTTGACTACGATGAGACATTCTCTCCCGTAGCGAAGCTAAAGTCCGTCCGAATCATGTTAGCAATTGCCGCATACTATGATTATGAGATATGGCAGATGGACGTCAAAACGACATTCCTTAACGGACATCTTAAGGAAGAACTGTATATGATGCAGCCAGAAGGTTTTGTCGATCCTAAGAATGCTAACAAAGTGTGCAAGCTCCAGCGATCCATTTATGGGCTGGTGCAAGCATCGCGGAGTTGGAACATTCGCTTTGATGAGATGATCAAAGCGTTTGGGTTTATGCAGACTTATGGAGAAGCCTGCGTTTACAAGAAAGTGAGTGGGGGCTCTGTAGCATTTCTCATATTATATGTAGATGACATACTTTTGATGGGAAATGTTATAGAACTATTGGACAACATTAAGGCCTACTTGAATAAGTGTTTTTCAATGAAGGACCTTGGAGAAGCTGCTTACATATTAGGCATCAAGTGTTGGGGAACGTAGTAATTTCAAAATTTTCCTACGCACACGCAAGATCATGGTGATGCATAGCAACGAGAGGGGAGATTGTTGTCTACGTACCCTCGTAGACCCGAAGCGGAAGCGATCACAACGTAGAGGAAGTAGTCGTATGTTCTCCTCGCGATCCGACCGATCCGGCGCCGTTACTCGGCGCCCGAGTTCTTGACACACGTACAGCTCGATGGCGTCCCTCAGACTCCGATCCAGCCGAGTGTCGAGGAGAGTTCCGTCAAGACGACGGCGTGCAGGACGATCTTGATGTTTCATCGGTAGCGAGGCTTCGCCTAAGCTTCGCGACAGTATAACCGAGGTGGAATATGGTGGAGGGGCACCGACACGGCTAAGGAACGATCCGTAGATCTAACTTGTGTGTCTAGGGTGCCCCCTGCCCCGTGATATAAAGGAGGGAGGGGGAGGCCGGCCGGCCTAGAGAGGGCGCGCCGAGGAGTCCTACTCTCACAGGAGTAGGACTCCCCTTTCCTAGTTGGATTAGGTTTGGGGAGGGGAAGAGGAGAGGGGCCGCCCCTTCCTTGTCCTATTCGGACTGGGGGAGAGGGCGTGCCACCCTTGGCCGGTCCTCCTCTTCTCCTCGAGGCCCACCGAGGCCCATTTACCCCGGGGTTCCGGTAACCTCCCGGTACTCCGGTAAATTCCTGTTTTCGCCCGGAACCATTCTGAACTCCAAACATAGGCTTCCAATATATCAATCTTTATGTCTCGACCATTTCGAGACTCCTCGTCATGTCCGTGATCACATCCGGGACTCGAACTTCTTGGTACATCAAAATACATAAACTCATAATAAGTGTTATCGAAACCTTATGCGTGCGGACCCTACGGTTCGAGAACAATGTAGACATGACCTAGAACTATTCACGGTCAATAACCAATAGCGGGACCTGGATGCCCATATTGGTTCCTACATATTCTACGAAGATCTTTATCGGTCAGACCGCATAACAACATATGTTGTTCCCTTTGTCATCGGTATGTTACTTGCCCGAGATTCGATCGTCGGTATCCAATACCTAGTTCAATCTCGTTACTGGCAAGTCTCTTTACTCGTTCCGTAATACATCATCTCATAACTAACTCATTAGTTGTAGTGCTTGCAAGGCTTGATGATGTGCATTACCGAGAGGGCCCAGAGATACCTCTCCGACAATCGGAGTGACAAAACCTAATCTCGAAATCGCCAACCCAACATCCGCCTTTGGAGACACCTGTAGTACTCCTTTATAATCACCCGATTCGTTGTGACGTTTGGTAGTACCAAAGTGTTCCTCCGTAAACGGAGTTGCATAATCTCATAGTTATAGGAACATGTATAAGTCATGAAGGAAGCAATAGCAACATACTAAGCGATCGTGTGCTAAGCTAACGGAATGGGTCATGTCAATCAGATCATTCAACTAATGATGTGACCTTGTTAATCAAATAACAACTCCTTGTTCATGGTTAGGAAACATAACCATCTTTGATTAACAAGCTAGTCAAGTAGAGGCATACTAGTGACACTCTGTTTGTCTATATATTCACACATGTATTATGTTTCCGGTTAATACAATTCTAGCATGAATAATAAACATTTATCATGATATGAGGAAATATATAATAACTTTATTATTGCCTCTAGGGCATATTTCCTTCATCTCCCACTTGCACTAGAGTCAATAATCTAGATCACATCACCATGTGATTAACATCGATAGTTCACATCATCATGTGATTAACACCCATAGTTCACATCGCCATGTGACCAACACCCAAAGGGTTTACTAGATTCATAATCTAGTTCACATTGCTATGTGAGTAACACCCAAAGAGTACTAAGGTGTGATCATGTTTTGCTTGTGAGAGAGTCTTAGTCAACGGGTCTTTCACATTCAGATCCGTTATGTATTTTGCAATTTTTCTATGTCTACAATGCTCTTGCGAAGCTACTCTAGCTAATTGCTCCCACTTTCAATATGTATCTAGATCGAGACTTAGAGTCATCGGATCGGTGTCAAAACTTGCATCGATGTAATCCTTTACTTACGAACCTTTTGTCACTTCCATAATCGAGAAACATATCCTTATTCTACTAAGGATAATTTTGACCGCTGTCGATGATCTACTCCTAGATCACTATTGTACTCCTCGCCAAAATCAGTGCAGGGTATACAATAGATCTGGTACACAGACATGGCATACTTTATAGAACCTATGGCCAAGGCATAGGGAATGACTTTCATTCTCTTTCTATCTTCCGCCGTGGTCGGGTTTTGAGTCTTACTCAATTTCACACCTTGTAACACATGCAAGAACTCTTTCTTTGATCTGTTCCATTTTGAACTACTTCAAAATCTTGTCAAGGTATGTACTCATTGAAAAACTTATCAAGCATCTTGATCTATCTCTATAGATCTTGATGCTCAATATGTAAGCAGCTTCACCGAGGTCTTTCTTTGAAAAACTTCTTTCAAACACTCCTTTGTGCTTTACAGAATAATTCTATATTATTTCTGATCCACAATATGTCATACACATACTTATCGAAATGTTGTAGTGCTCCCACTCACTTTCTTGTAAATCTGAGCTTCACCATAAGTTCAGACAAAACTATATGCTTTGATCAACTCATCAAAGCATATATTCCAACTCCGAGATGCTTGCACCAGTCCATAGATGGATCATTGGAGCTTGCACACTTTGTTAGCTCCTTTGGATCGAAAAAAACTTCTGGTTGCATCATATACAACTCTTCCCCGTAAAACCATTCAGAATGCAGTTTTACATCCATTTGCCAAATTTCATAAATTATGGTAATTGCTAACATGATTCGGACAGACTTAAGCATCGCTACTGCTTGAGAAAATCTCATTGTAGTCAACATCTTGAACTTTGTCGAAAACCTTTTGCAACAAGTCGAGCTTTGTAGATAGTAACACTACTATCAACGTCCGTCTTCCTCTTGAAGATCCATTTATTTTCTATGGTTTGCGATCATCGGGCAAATCCATCAAAGTCCATACTTTGTTCTCATACATGGATCATATCTCGATTTCATGGCCTCAAACCATTTTGCGGAATCTGGGCTCATCATCGCTTCCTCATAGTTCGTAGGTTTGTCATGGTCAAGTAACACGACCTCCGAACAGGATTGCCGTACCACTCAGTGCGAATCTCACTCTGTTTTACCTACGAGGTTCGGTAGTAACTTGATCTGAAGTTACATGATCATCATCATTAACTTCCTCACTAATTGGTATAGTAGTCACAAGAACAGATTTCGTGATGAACTACTTTCCAATAAGGAACATGTACTGATTACCTCATCAAGTTCTACTTTCCTCCCACTCACTTCTTTCGAGAGAAACTCCTTCTCTAGAAAGGATCCATCTTAAGCAACGAATATCTTGCCTTCGGATCTGTGATAGAAGGTGTACCCAACAATTTCCTTTGGGTATACTATGAAGACGCACTTCTCCGATTTGGGTTTGAGCTTATCAGGATGAAACTTTTTCACATAAGCATCGCAGCCCCAAACTTTAAGAAACGATAACTTTGGTTTCTTGCTAAACCACAGTTCATATAGTGTCGTCTCAACGGATTTAGATGGTGCCCTATTTAACGTGAATGCAGCTGTCTCTAATGCATGATCCCAAGACGATATTGGTAAATCGGTAAGAAACATCATAGATTGTACTACATCCAATAAAGTACGGTTATGACGTTCGGACACACCATAATATTGTGGTGTTCCATGTGGCGTGAGCTGTGAAACTATTCCACATTGTTTTAATTGAAGACCAAACTCGTAACTCAAATATTCGTCTCCGCGATCAGATCGCAGAAACTTTATTTTCTTGTTACGATGATTTTTCCACTTCACTCTGAAATTCTTTGAACCTTTCAACTATTTCAGACTTATGTTTCATCAAGTAGATATACCCATATCTGCTCAAATCATCTTGTGAAGGTCAGAAAATAACGATACTTGCCACGAGCATCAACACTCATTGGATCGCATACATCGGTATGTATTATTTCCAATAAGTCAAGAGCTTGTTCCATTGTTCCGGAGAACGGAGTTTTAGTCATCTTGCCCAAAAGGCATGGTTCGCAAGCATCAAGTGATTCATAATCAAGTGATTCCAAAATCCCATCAGCATGGAGTTTTTTCATGCGCTTTACACCAATATGACATAAACGGCAGTGCCACAAATAAGTTGCACTATCATTATTAACTTTGCATCTTTTGGTTTCAATATTATGAATATGTGTATCACTACGATCGAGATCCAATGAACCATTTTCATTGGGCGTGTAACCATATAAGGTTTTATTCATGTAAACAGAACAACAGTTTATTCTCTTACTTAAATGAATAACCGTTTTGCAATAAACACGATCAAATCATATTCATGCTCAACACAAACACCAAATAACATTTATTTAGGTTCAACACTAATCCCGAAAGTATAGGGAGTGTGCGATGATGATCATATCAATCTTGAAACTACTTTCAACACACATCATCACTTCACCCTTAACTAGTTTCATTTATTCGCAACTCCGTTTGAGTTACTACTCTTAGCAACCGAACCAGTACCAAATACCGAGGGGTTGCTATAAACACTAGTAAAGCACACATCAAACACCTGTATATCAAATATACCCTTTTTCACTTTGCCATCCTTCTTATCCACCAAATATTTAGGGCAGTTCCGCTTCCAGTGACCATTTCCTTTGCAGTGTAAGCACTCGGTTTCAGGCTATGGTTCAGCTTTGGGCTTCTTCGTGGGAGTGACAACTTGCTTGTCAATCTACTTGAAGTTTCCCTTTGCCCTTTTCTTGAAACTAGTGATCTTGTCAACCATCAACACTTGATGCTCTTTCTTGATTTCTACCTTCATCGATTTCAACATCACGAAGAGCTCGGGAATCATTTTCGTCATCCCTTGCATACTATAGTTCATCACGAAGTTCTACTAACTTGGTGATGGTGACTAGAGAATCTGTCAATCACTATCTTATCGGAAGATTAACTCCCACTTGATTCAAGCGATTGAAGTACCTGCATAATCTGAGCACATGCTCACTAGTTGAGCGATTCTCCTCCATCTTTTAGCTATAGAACTTGTTGGAGACTTCATATCTCTCAACTCGGTATTTGCTTGAAATATTTAACTTCAATTCTGGAACATCTCATATGGTCCATGATGTTCAAAACATCTTTGAAGTCCCGATTCTAAACCATAAAGCATGGTGCACAAAACTATCAAGTAGTCATCATATTGAGCTAGCCAAACGCTCATAACGCCTCGCATCCGCTGCTCTCTGCAATAGGTCATCACTTAGCGGTGCATCAAGGACATAATTCTTCTGCAAGCAATGAGGATAAACCTCGGATCACGGATCCAATCCGCATCATTGCTACTAACATTTTTCAACACAATTTTCTCCAGGAACATATCAAAATAAACATATGAAAGCAACAACGCAAGCTATTGATCTTACAACATAATTTGCAAAATACTACCGGGACTAAGTTCATGATAAATTTAAGTTCAATTAATCATATTACTTAAGAACTCCCACTTAGATAGACATCTCTCTAGTCATCTAAGTGATCACGTGATCCAAATCAACTAAACCATAACCGATCATCACGTGAAATGGAGTAGTTTTCAATGGTGAACATCTTATGTTGATCATATCTACTATATGATTCACGCCGACCTTTCGGTCTCCGTGTTCGAGGCCATATCTGCATATGCTAGGCTCGTCAAGTATAACCCGAGTATTCTGCGTGTGCAAAACTGGCTTGCACCCGTTGTAGATGGACGAGAGCTTATCACACCCGATCATCACGTGGGTGTCAGGCACGATTTAACTTTGGCAGCGGTGCATACTGGGAGAACACTTCTTGATAATTTAGTGAGAGATCATCTTATAATGCTACCGTCAATCAAAGCAAGATAAGATGCATAAAGGATAAACATCACATGCAAATCAATATAAGTGATATGATATGGTCATCATCATCTTGTGCTTCGTGATCTTCATCTCCGGAGCACCACCATGATCACCATCGTCACCGCGCGACACCTTGATCTCCATCGTAGCATCGTTGTCGTCTCGCCAAACTTATGCTTCTCGACTATCGCTACCGCTTAGTGATAAAGTAAAGCATTACAGAAGCGATTGCATTGCATACAATAAAGCGACAACCATATGGCTCCCGCCATTGCCGATAACCGGTTACAAAACATGATCATCTCATATAGCATCACGTCTTGACCATATCACATCACAACATGCCCTGCAAAAACAAGTTAGACGTCCTCTACTTTGTTGTTGCAAATTTTACGTGGCTGCTACGGGCTTAAGCAAGAACCGGTCTCACCTACGCATCAAAACCACAACGATACTTCGTCAAATAGACTCCGTTTTAACCTTCTCAAGGACCGGGCGTAGCCACACTCGGTTCAACTAAAGTGAGAGAGACAGCACCCACCGGTCACCTTTAAGCAACGAGTGCTCGCAGCGGTGAAACCAGTCTCGCGAAGCGTCACGCGTAATGTCGGTCAGGCCGCTTCATCTCACAATACCGCTGAACCAAAGTATGACATGCTGGTAGGAAGTATGACTTGTATCGCCCACAACTCACTTGTGTTCTACTCGTGCAAAACATCAAACCATAAAACCTAGGCTCGGATGCCTTTGTTGGGGAACGTAGTAATTTCAAAAATTTCCTACGCACACGCAAGATCATGGTGATGCATAGCAACGAGAGGGGAGATTGTTGTCTACGCCCTCGTGAGACCCAAGCGGAAGCGATCACAACGTAGAGGAAGTAGTCGATGTTCTCCTCGCGATCCGACCGATCCCGGCTGTTACTCCGGCGCCCGAGTTCTTGACACACGACAGCTCGATGACGTCCCTCGACTCGATCCAGCCGAGTGTCGAGGGAGAGTTCGTCACAAGACGACGGCGTGGTGGCGATCTTGATGTTTCACGGCGCAGGGCTTCGCCTAAGCTTGCGACAGTATAACCGAGGTGGAATATGGTGGAGGGGGCACCGACACGGCTAAGGAACGATCCGTAGATCTAACTTGTGTGTCTAGGGTGCCCCCTGCCCCGTATATAAAGGAGGAGGGGGAGGCCGGCCGGCCTAGAGAGGCGCAGGAGGAGTCCTACTCCTACCGGGAGTAGGACTCCCCCTTCCTAGTTGGATTAGGTTTGGGGGGGGAAGAGAGAGAGGGCGCCCCCTTCCTTGTCCTATTCGGACTGGGGGAGGGGAGAGGGCTGCCACCCCTTGGCCGGCCCTCCTCTTCTCCCTCGAGGCCCACCGAGGCCCATTTACCCCGGGGTTCCGTAACCTCCGGTACTCGGTAAATTCTGTTTTACCGGAACCATTCCGAACTCCAAACATAGGCTTCCAATATATCAATCTTTATGTCTCGACCATTTCGAGACTCCTCGTCATGTCCGTGATCACATCCGGGACTCGAACTTCTTGGTACATCAAAATACACAAACTCATAATATAACCGCCATCGAAACCTTAAGCGTGCGGACCCTACGGTTTGAGAACAATGTAGACATGACCGAGACACGTCTCCGGTCAATAACCAATAGCGGGACCTGGATGCCCATATTGGTTCCTACATATTCTACGAAGATCTTTATCGGTCGACCGCATAACAACATACGTTGTTCCCTTTGTCATCGGTATGTTACTTGCCCGAGATTCGATCGTCGGTATCCAATACCTAGTTCAATCTCGTTACCGCAAGTCTCTTTACTCGTTCCGTAATACATCATCTCATAACTAACTCATTAGTTGTAGTGCTTGCAAGGCTTCAGATGATGTGCATTACCGAGAGGGCCAGAGATACCTCTCCGAGCAATCGGAGTGACAAAACCTAATCTCGAATACGCCAACCCAACATCCGCCTTTGGAGACACCTGTAGTATTCCTTTATAATCACCCGATTACGTTGTGACGTTTGGTAGCACCAAAGTGTTCCTCCGTAAACGGAGTTGCATAATCTCATAGTTATAGGAACATGTATAAGTCATGGATAAAAGCAGTAGCAACATACTAAACGATCGTGTGCTAAGCTAATGGAATGGGTCATGTCAATAAGATCATTCAACTAATGATGTGACCTTGTTAATCAAATAACAACCCTTTGTTCATGGTTAGGAAACATAACCATCTTTGATTAACAAGCTAGTCTAGTAGAGGCATACTAGTGACACTCTGTTAGTTTATACACTCACACATGTATTATGTTTCCGGTTAATACAATTCTAGCATGAATAATAAACATTTATCATGATATGAGGAAATATATAATAACTTTATTATTGCCTCTAGGGCATATTTCCTTCATCAAGATCTATAGGGATAGATCGAGACGCCTCATAGGTCTTTCACAAAGCACATACCTTGATAAGATATTGAAGAAGTTCAATATGGATCAGTCCAAGAAAGGGTTCTTGCCTGTATTGCAAGGTGTGAGATTGAGCTCGGCACAATGCCCGACCATGGCAGAAGATAAAAAAGAGATGAGTGTCATCCCCTATGCCTCAGCCATAGGATCTATTATGTATGCCATGCTGTGTACCAGACCTGATGTAAACCTTGCCGTAAGTTTGGTAGGAAGGTACCAAAGTAATCCCGGCAAGGAATACTGGACAGCTGTCAAGAATATCCTAAAGTACCTGAAAAGGACAAAGGACATGTTTCTCGTCTATGGAGGTGATGAAGATCTCGTCGTAAAGGGTTACGTCGATGCTAGCTTCGACACAGACCTGGATGACTCTAAGTCACAAACCGGATACGTGTATATGTTGAATCGTGGAGCAGTAAGCTAGTGCAGTTGCAAGCAGAGCATCGTGGCGGGATCTACATGTGAAGCGGAGTACATGGTAGCCTCGGAGGCAGCGCATGAAGCAATATGGATGAATGAGTTCATCACCGACCTAGGAGTCATACCCAATGCGTCGGGGCCGATCACTCTCTTCGTGACAACATGGAGCTATTGCCCTTGCCAAGGAGCCTGGTTTCACAAGAAGACCAGCACATCAAGCGTCGTTTCAACTCCATCCGTGAAAATGTTCAAGATGGAGACATAGATATTTGCAAAGTACATACGGATCTGAATGTCGCAGATCCGCTGACTAAACCTCTTCCATGAAAGCAAAACATGATCAACACCGTAACTCTATGGGTGTTCGATTCATCACAATGTAACTAGATTATTGACTCTAGTGCAAGTGGGAGACTGTTGGAAATATGCTCGAGAGGCAATAATAAAAGGATTATTATTATATTTCCTTGTTCATGATAATTGTCTTTTATTCATGCTATAATTGTATTATCCGGAAATCATAATACACGTGTGAATACATAGACCACAACATGTCCCTAATGAGCCTCTAGTTGACTAGCTCGTTAATCAACAGATAGTCATGGTTTCCTGACTATGGACATTGGATGTCATTGATAACGAGATCACATGATTAGGAGAATGATGTGATGGACAAGACCCAATCCTAAGCATAGCACAAGATCGTGTAGTTCGTTTGCTAGAGCTTTTCCAATGTCAAGTATCTTTTCCTTAGACCATGACATCGTGTAACTCCCGGATACCGTAGGAGTGCTTTGGGTGTACCAAACGTCACAACGTAACTGGATGACTATAAAGGTATACTACGGGTATCTCCGAAAGTGTCTGTTGGGTTGACACGGATCGAGACTGGGATTTGTCACTCCGTATGACGGAGAGGTATCTCTGGGCCTACTCGGTAATGCATCATCATAATGAGCTCAAAGTGACCAAGTGTCTGGTCATGGGATCATGCATTACGGTACGAGTAAAGTGACTTGCCGGTAACGAGATTGAACGAGGTATTGGGATACCGACGGTCGAATCTCGGGCAAGTAACATACCGATTGACAAAGGGAATTGTATACAGGGTTGCTTGAATCCTCGACATCGTGGTTCATCCGATGAGATCATCGAGGAGCATGTGGGAGACAACATGGGTATCCAGATCCCGTTGTTGGTTATTGACCGGAGAGCCGTCTTGGTCATGTCTACGTGTCTCCCGAACCCGTAGGGTCTACACACTTAAGGTTCGGTGACGCTAGGGTTGTAGAGATATTAGTATGCAGCAAACCGAAAGTTGTTCGGAGTCCCGGATGAGATCCCGGATGTCATGAGGAGTTCTAGAATGATCCGGAGGTAAAGAATTATATATAGGAAGTGCTGTTTCGGCCATCGGGAAAGTTTCCGGGGTCATCGGTTTTATACCGGGACCACCGAAAGGGTCCCGGGGGTCCACGGGTGGGGCCACCTATCCCGGAGGGCCCCGTGGGCTGAAGTGGGGAGGGGAACCAGCCCCTGGTGGGCTGGTGCGCCCCCCTTGGGCCCCCCTGCGCCTAGGGTTGGAAACCCTAGGGTGGGGGGGGGGGGCGCCTCCACTTGCCTTGGGGGTCAAGCCACCCCCCTTGGCCGCCGCCCCCCTTGGAGATGGGATCTCCTAGGGCCGGCGCCCCCCATGGAGTCCCTATATAAAGAGGGGGGAGGGAGGGCAGCCGCACCCTTGCACTTGGTGCCTCCCTTCCCCCTTGCTACACCTCTCCCTTCTGCAGACGCTTGGCGAAGCCCTGCCGGGATCCCTGCTGCATCCATTACCACGCCGTCGTGCTGCTGGATCTTCATCAACCTATCCTTCCCCCTTGTTGGATCAAGAAGGAGGAGACATCACGTTGACCGTACGTGTGTTGAACGTGGAGGTGCCGTCCGTTCGGCGCTAGGATCTCCGGTGATTTGGATCACGACGAGTACGACTCCCTCAACCTCGTTCTCTTGAACGCTTCCGCTCGCGATCTACAAGGGTATGTAGATGCACTCCTCTCTCTCGTTGCTAGATGAACTCATAGATTGATCTTGGTGAACGTAGGAATTTTTTTATTTTATGCAACGTTCCCCAACATCAACATCATTTGAGATAGCTAAATTCCCTAGGAATTAAAGCAGTTCCAAATCAGCATTTTTAAATGCTTTTGAAGTTGTGAAAAATCCAAATCATTTCAAACTCCTCCCAAACTTTTTGTGGCAGGTGCCAAATATTGTAATGTATTTATTTGGCCAAGTCCCACATTTTTCAGAACTCCTTTTGGTAGCTCAAATATTGCATATCATTTTTTCTGTAAAAAGAAAAGAGCAAAAGAAAGGAAAAAGGGAGAGAGAGAGAGAGAGAGAAAAGGCCCCTGACCCCTCCCGGGCCTAACCCTCCGGGCTAAGCCCAACATGCCATGTGGCCCACTACCCCTCCCCTATTGTCTCCCACCTCCCACTGTTCGACCGACGGGCGCCTCGGCGCCACCCGCACCTCGTCGGCCTCGCCGGGAGAGGATAAGGGCGACGCCTCGGGCTCCCCTTCCACTTGCTCTGCCACCCCACTCGCGCAAGTTGAGGTTGTCCTGGACTAGGGGGTGTCTGGACAGCCGGACTATCATCGTCCGCCGGACTCCAAGACTACGAAGATACAAGATTGAAGACTCCGTCCCGTGTCCGGATGGGACTTTCCTTGGGATGGAAGGCAAGCTTGGCGATACGGATATGTAGATCTCCTACCTTTGTAACCGACTCTGTGTAACCCTAGCCTTCTCCGGTGTCTATATAAACCGGAGGGCTTTAGTCCGTAGGACACAACATACATTACAACAATCATACCATAGGCTAGCTTTAGGGTTTAGCCTCCTTGATCTCGTGGTAGATCCACTCTTGTACTACCCATATCATCAATATTAATCAAGCAGGACGTAGGGTTTTACCTCCATCGAGAGGGCCCGAACCTGGGTAAAACATCGTGTCCCTTTTCTCCTGTTACCATCCGCCTAGACGCACAGTTCGGGACCCCCTACCCAAGATCCGCCGGTTTTGACACCGACATTGGTGCTTTCATTGAGAGTTCCTCTGTGTCGTCACCGATAGGAAGGATGCCTCCACCCGTCTTCAAAGACGGTATTTTCGCCAAAGGGGCCTTGGCCGCCGGCCAAACGATCCGGCTAGGTGGTTTTCTTATGACCGCCTGTCCAGCCACTGCTTCAACAATGACTTCTCAAGTCGTCAAAAGCAATCTTCGCGTCAGCTCGGAATCCGCCGAGCAATTGGTTCCAATAGAGCTCTCGTCTGTTAACGAGCTCTTGGATCGTATCGCCGCCCTGGGAGTCTTTAGAGACTACAATCAGATTGGGCTTAAAACCGATCTGAGAGAGATTAACTCTCCCCAGGCCACCCACCACGTCGCAGTGGTAGAGGAACAATGCGGCGACTCTTCGCCTATATTGAAAACTAGTCACGTCCGGATTCCCGAACCCTCCATGCCGGATTTCCGCGGAGGGACGGACTTCGATCGAGCATTGAACTTAAAATCATGCATCGTTCCGGACTCGCTGGATCGTGTCCAGCAATCCAAGCTTCCGAATTCGGAAACTCCTCGGCCTTTAAGCCCCAAGATGGGCAGGGATCCGGATTTTAGTCCACCCGCCCGCCCAGATATATGCGATCTATCTCTAATACGGCAAGAGCCCGCTGAAACAGTACATCACTACTGGGCCAGATTCCTCCTGGTTATGGACAGGATAAAGGACTGCCAGAGGAAAACGCAATCTCAATCTTTTGCAATAATTGCACGGACATGGGAATATTGAACGCCATCGGCCGTCGGAAAATTATACGCTTCGCCGATCTAGCGTCCATAGTACGAAAGTACTGTGCGATGGAGAGTTTCCGGAAAACCGAAAACCAATTTTGGGATAATCCGGCCCCGAACACAACCCCAGTCCGCAACAAAAGGGTACATCACACTCAGGCCCCAGATGCAAAAACCAAAAAGCAAAAACCCCATAAAGGGCACGGAACCGTACTGGAGGGATGGCTCAATGGACCTTGTAAGCTTCATAATACAGCGGGAGCCATCCCAACACATAGCTGTCGAGCATGTTGGATATTACGGCAGGTGGCCAAAAGTGGCGAGGAGCTTCTAGCCCCGGAAAACCGCTCCAACAATACCGGTACGGTATCGACAGTCTTCGAGACCTTCGCATCAAACAATATGCAAAAACGAACAATCCGCGGCCTCGCCGAAGTCTACCAAGTAGCAACAGCAAATCCATGGAGCGACACAGCTATCACCTTCAACGCCAGCGACGAACCTAAATTCCGAACAGCCCGAGCACCAGCCGCACTGGTACTTAGTCCCATAGTGAACGGCTTTCGACTTACAAAGGTCCTCATGGATGGCGGCAGCGGATTAAACCTCCTCTACGAGGAAACTCTACAAAAAATGGAAATAGACTGGAGCCGTATTGAGCGAAGCAGCACAACCTTCAGAGGAATAATCCCTAGCCGGGAAGCGCGCTGCACCGGAAAAATCACACTCGATGTGGTGTTCGGCTCACCGGACAATTACAGATCCGAAGAAGTCACGTTCCAAGTGGCCCCGTTCAACAACGGATATCACGCTATATTAGGACGAGACATTCACAATTTTTCAAGCGATTACCTCATTACGGGTACATGAAGCTCAAAATGCAGGGCCGCAGAATAATCACTCGCTAGTGATCCGGACATAGCACTCGCTACCGAAAACAAGACAGCCGCACTAGCCCCCGAGGCACTATCCGAAGCCTTAGCAGCAGAAGAACTCACCGCGCTGCACTCTACGGTGAACATGGACGATGTGATACTCGATAAAAGATCCAAGTCCACCTCCTTCAAACCAGCAGATGAAATAATAAAATTCCAGGTCCATCCAACGGACCCAACAAAGACGGCCTCCATTGGGGCACAATTGAACCCCGAAGTAGACACCGCACTGCGCGAATTCCTTCGGGAAAATTGGGACATTTTCGCCTGGCATCCTTCAGATATGCCCGGAATCCCACGCAGTTGATGAACACAGCCTAAACATCCTAAAGGATTTTAGCCGACCAAACAGCTCTTCGACGATTTTCCAACCCAAAAGACAGGCAATGGGAGAAGAGCTAGCCAAACTATTGGAAGCCGGATTCATCAGAGATATCAAACATCCGGATTGGCTAGCAAATCTAGTAATGGTACCAAAGAAGGACAAATCCTGGCGCCTCTGTGTCGATTTTAAAGACCTCAATAAGGCTTGCCCAAAGGATCCCTTCCCTCTCCCCCGCATCAACCAAATTATTGATGCTACCGCAGGGCACGATTCGTTGTGCTTCTCCGACGCATACTCTGGCTACCATCAAATCAAGATGGCGGAAGCAGACCAAGCCGCAACAGCATTCATCACTCCATACAGACCATTCTGCTTCAACACGATGCCTTTCGGACTTAAAAACGCCGGCGCAACATATCAGCGCATGATTCAAACATGTCTGGCTACCCAGATCGGCAAAATAGTCGAGGCATACGTAGACGACGTAGTTGTCAAAACAAAACACGTCGAAACCCTAGTAGACGATTTGAGGCTCACGTTCGACAACCTCGAGCATATGACATCAAGTGAATCCGGAAAATGTGTTTTGCGCATCACCGGAAAGCTGCTGGGCTTCATCGTATCCGTAGAGGAATTGAAGCAAACCCGGCTAAAATCCGAGCTCTGTCACAGTTGGACATTCCAAAAGACCTCAAACAAATACAAAAATTAACAGGATGCGTGGCAGCTCTAAGCCGCTTTATCTCCCGTCTAGGAGAAAAGGCATTGCCCCTCTATCGCCTCCTCAGGCGCACCGAACACTTCGAGTGGACTGATGCTACCACTGCCGGACTCGAAGAAATAAAGGCCATCTTGGCAACAAATCCGGTCCTGGCCGCGCCCAATCTGGGCGAACCAATGTTGTTATACATCGCAGCAACGCATCAACTTGTAAGCGCGGTACTCGTCGTCGAACGAGAGACAGAAGGGCACAAATTCCCTCTTCAAAAACCAGTGTATTATGTATCCATTGTGTTAACCCCCTGCAAGTCCCGTTACCCACACTATCAGAAGATAGCGTATGCGGTGTTCATGGCACCCCGGAAGCTTCGACACTACTTTCAAGAGTGTTTGATAACAGTGGCCTCTGAAGTACCACTCAACGACATTATAAATAACCGCGACGCAACGGGCAGGATTGCAAAATGGGCCATTGAGCTCTTACCATTCGATATAACTTACAAACCTCGGCGAGCTATAAAGTCACAAGTTTTGGCCGACTTTGTCGCCGAATGGACCGAAGCCGAACTCCCTAAAGAGTACGGCGCATACTCCAATTGGATTATGCACTTCGACGGCTCTAAAATGTTGGCCGGACTGGGGGCTGGCGTTGTCTTGACGTCCCCAACCGGGGACGTAGTCCAATACGTACTTCAAATAATGTACACGGACTCCAACAACGCAGCCGAATACGAGGCCCTTTTACACGGTCTCCGGATGGCAATCTCCATGGGCATTCAACGCCTAGAGGTGCGCGGGGGTTCAAACCTTGCAATATCCCAAATAAATGGAGATTTCGATGATCCAAAAATGGCAGCATATCGCAATGCTGTCTTAAAAATGTCAGCTCGGTTCGAAGGACTCGAATTCCATCACATAGCTCGAGATAATAACCAAGCGGCCGACGTACTGGCACGCATCGGTGCAAAACGTGACGCTGTCCCTCCAAATATCTTCCTGGAGCGGCTCTTCAAGCCATCCGTACTATGGGAAGAGGAGTCCGGGAATGACAAACCGGAAACAATGGCGCCAACCGGCGATTCAGCCGATGACATAACACCTTCAGCCCACGACATAATGGCGGTAATCGCCCCGTGGACAGAACCTTTCCTAGCTTATTTGCTCAGACAGGAACTTCCCGAAGACCAAAATGAGGCCCGCTGCATAGTCCGGCGATCGAAAGCCTACAAGGTCCATGAGGGAGAACTGTATAAGAAAAGTACAACCGGAGTCCTTCAAAGGTGTATCTCCGAAGAAGAAGGGCGAAACCTCCTGGCTGAAATTCATGCCGGACTAGGCGGACACCACGCAGCAGCCCGGGCTCTTGTAGGAAAGGCATTCCGTACAGGATTTTATTGGCCGACAGCCCGGGCAGATGCCCAGACTTAGTCCGAGATGCGAGGTTGTCGGCTCTTTTCTAATCGAGCCATATGCCACCCACCGCCCTCAAAACTATACCCATTACCGGCCGTCATGGTCCGGGGCTTGATATGGTTGGACCCCTTAAAGAGGGAACCCACAAGCAAAGGTATCTATTGGTCATGGTGGATAAATTCACCAAATGGATAGAGGCCAAACCGGTCAAAACGGCAGAGTCCGGACCAGTGATAGACTTTATATCCGGGGTCGTGCACTGTTACGGTGTCCCCCACAGCATCATCACCGACAACGGCACGAACTTCACGGCCGACGAGGTTAAGTCATGGTGCAAAAATATGGGCATCAAGGTCGACTATGCTTCAGTCTATCACCCTCAAACCAACGGTCAAGTGGAACGAGCGAATGGTCTAATAATGAGCGGAATTAAACCCAGACTAGTGCGGTCACTTACTAAATCCAACACGCACTGGGTTGAGGAGCTCGACTCCGTACTCTGGGGTCTGCGGACAACGCCTAACCGTACTACCAGATTCACACCATTTTTTATGGTATACGGTGCAAAGGCAGTCCTGCCCTGCGATATAATTCATGACTCACCTCGAGTGCGCATGTACGAAGAAAGAGAAGCCGAGTTGGATCGGTAGGACAGCTTGGACACATTGGAGGAAGAACGTGACGTCGCCAAGGCTCGTTCCGCATTTTATCAGCAGCAGGCCCGAAGATATCAAAGCAGAGAAGTATGGGCCAAGACTTACAACCTTGGCGAACTAGTTCTCGCTGCCGGACAAGAAAAGGACAAGCTCAAGCCCAAATGGGAGGGCCCTTCATTATCGATCAAGTCCGACCGGCGGAGCGCACCGTCTTCAAATCGTCGAATAACCGACTCGAGCGAACCCATGGAACGCAGCCGCCTCCAAGATTCCATGCCTAGCGCCGACTAAGAGTTCGCCCCTTCCTCCGTTCCAATTTTCACACTTCGGCTGTCTTTTGTTTCTCTTTCCTCTCATAACCTTTTTACTAAAACGACCCTAAGGGCCTACTTTTGCATTGTTCGCAAATGCTTGATGTGCCATCCGCACTCATTATACCTAGGGGCTTCTTTTCCAGAAGCTCAATTATAAGGGTTTCATGCCCAGCACATGTGTCAAGCTTCCACATGTACCTTTTATTCACCATTATATGCATCGATATGACTTAAGTTTTGGCCAAGCTGGGTTGCTGGCTCTGTGCTTACCCTACGTTCCCGATTGTTCGGCTAGGAGGTAAAGGAGCACCTCTGCGATTACTATTGCGGGTCACCGGATGTGTACCTCAGACTGGGTGAAGCCGAAAGCTAGCGTTCTTAAGGGAATATTCGGTCGGTGATTTAAAAGATGATTTTTTACCTACTCATTTATCCGCCCCCAGATGTTTTTCTGCTTTTTTCGCAGTCCGGACATGAACTTTAGTTCATGCCTCCCAGGGAAAGGAATCCTTAACGGAACTATTCTCCCTGGAAGATGTTTCTTACTAACCATGTAATATAACATAACTAGTTGGGCACTTGTCTGATAAAGCACTAATGACCCCTACGCCTGGTCTCCATGCATACCCCGGTTGTTTCTTAACCAAAAAGGTATTCGGACACACTCCGGACTCTAGGGTCCCGAGGTTGAAGCGAAAAGGTCGGCAAAGACAAACGATCTACCACTACTAGGAAAAGGCATGCTAGTGGCGCACTGGTTTTTCATTCTAATGGCGCATGGCTGGTGCGCCACTGGCATCACGCCATTAGAATTTTTTTCTAATGGCGCACCACCAAGGCGCCATTAGAATCTGGTATTCTAATGGCGCATGTGAAGTGCGCCATTAGTCTCGCTCACGGTGCGCCACTATAATCTGCTATACTTACAACAAGAAGACATTGTAGTGCGCCATTAGTAACAACTTTTTAATTCTTTTCTTCTTAATCTCAGGTCACTATTTCACATATGAGATATTCAACACATATATATATACAACAAGCATCCATATAGCAATCATATCCAACACACAAGTTTCATCATATATACATACATAGCCAACAAATAGTTCAAATCGTTACAAAAGTTTCACATTGTTCATCCAACACCGTTATCCATCAATTCACAAAAGTTTCACATTGATACAAAATAAAAACACAAATGGAAAAGAAGCACCCCATCCACGCAAGCTTCCGTCAATTAAATCAAATCTGCAAAATGATAAACAAGAAGTTAGAAGAAGAAAAGAAGAAGACTAGAAGAATACTAGAAGAGGAAGAACACTAGAAGAAGAATAAGAAGAGTTTTGGAAAAGAAAAGAATAAGAAGAAGACTATAAGCTTATTATGTAAACTTGATCATTTTGTGCTAACATAAGTTATTTTGGAGCTAACCTATAGGAAACTAAGCATATAAGGTCTAAGTTAGTATATTAGAGCCAACTTAGGTAAAATGAAGCTAACCTATGTCATTTTGGAAAAGAAGAAGATTAAGAAAAGACTATAAGCTTATTATGTAAACTTGATCATTTTGTGCTAACATAAGTTATTTTGGAGCTAACCAATAGGAAACTAAGCATATAAGCTCTAAGTTAGTATATTAGAGCCAACTTAGGTAAAATGAAGCTAACCTATAGGAAACTAAGCATATTAGAGATAACATAGGTAACTAAGTATATATATATATCATTTTGGATAGCTAACCTATAGGAGATCTGACATACCTGACAAAGTAGGCAGTTCTTCTCCTTCTTCTCCTTCATCTCCCTGATGCGCCTAGAGCGGCGAGGCGGTGGAGGCAATGGAGGTAGTGGGATGTAGTCTTCACCACAATTGGCGTGGTCATGTCGCCCATTGTGGGATCGTCGGCGCCACCACCGGTGCGTGGTCATTGTCGAGCACCACCACCATCGCGAGGCCACCTTGAGCACGACCATCGCTAGGTCATCCTCAGCCACCTCCATCTCTTGCCCATGGTCAGCCACCACCATCTCTTGCCCTTGGTCGGCCACCACCAGCGCTTAGGTCATCCTCACTGATGCCCATCGTCATGATGTAGCTCCTCATCCTCACTCTGCTCCTCTTCTCCCGCACTCCATCCGGATCATCCTTCTTGTTGTCTATCTTTGGTGCAGAATCGCTGCTGCTTCGCTGCCTGACCCGAATCATTCTTGCTTCGCTACAGCCATAGTCGTCGCTGCTTTATTCAGCTTGATTCGCTTCGCTGCTCCTACCTGTCCAAAATGCAACAATGATCGTTAACAATTGATGTGAGACAAAGACAAATGTAGAGGAATAAGAAGAGGCGAACGCATCCGGCATCATCATCGGCAACAGACGCATGCGACACATAGTCTTGTTGTACACCTTCACGATGAGCATGTTGGCGCTCGTCAGACGAAGACAAGGAAGTACCCGGCTGCAGGTCGTGGCACGGTAGAAGTTCTCCCACCCACGAGACAAGTACATGTGGCCCTTCTTGATCGCCAATCGCACATCCCATCGCTCGCGAAACCCGCTGCCGGCTGTCGCAGCTTCACATTATTTGGCGAATCTTCACCCATCGGCATGTTCATAAACTGTCGGGCAGCCTCTGCGGTTTGGGAAAATGAGTGATGTAGCAAACAACAGATATCATAATGAGATGGGTGAAGGGAGATCTCTCGCTTTATATACCAGCGTCATGGATCCAGCTCAAGCCTCAAGTATGATAGTGAAGAACTGGAAGCATCCAACTCAGATCATGTGTCGCAGATCGCGGTGGCTGCTTCCGCCATCTCGATAAGCAGCAGAAGAGACCAATTAGTACCCTTACAACAGATCATAAAACATGCATTAGTCGCAAAAGTACCCCATATGTCCTATTTTTAGCAAAGTCATGCTAAAATTCACGGAAAATTTCAGCATGACCTTTGCTGAAAATAGGACATATGGAGTACCCGAATTTGCCGGAACGGAAGTTAATCAACATTCCGGCAAACTCAAGGGCCGGAACGGAAGTTAATCAAGTTGACAAAATTCCCAAGTAGTACAGCAGCAGCATCACAAGTAGTACCAATGAACATATAGTCCAAAGAGGTTGAAAAAGCTGAAGTTCTCGTAATGAAGAATCACACAACACAGACCTACATTATGATGATACATTTGGAGATTGCACATACAGTTTTCACATAAGCGTAATTGTTCGGAGATTGCACATATAGTTTTGACAGCACAACACCTATGACAACACATACAGTTTTTCATATTTGTAGATTGCACAAACAGTTTTCACATAGAGCAATGTTCTTTTCATTTCACCTTCCATTTTTTTGCAATTCAACTCACTTCCTTTTCTTAGAGTTCTCGCTCCCAAATGAAATGACACTTTGACATGGCTGCAATTTTCAAAGGTGTCTACTTATACGCAATTTTTACGTATGCGCTTAGGAGAAATAGGTTTCAAACTTCAGCTTGTTTTGTATAAGGAGACTAAAAACTATCTAAGGAGTTCTTCAAGTTCAAGTTACAGCCTGCATGACATTTTCCTACACAATGCTTGTTGTAAATAATTACTTAAAGTAAACACTTTTTATCTTAGCTTACTTACAATGTAATGCCTATCTTTACGGTTTTCCAATTCCTTTTGTTTCATTTTCAACAATGCTCGCTTTGTAATTAATAGCACTGTTCAAGAAATCAGATATGCAATCTCTGAGAGATATCTGCTGGCCATTGACCTTTGGTATACAAAACTGAATATGCTACTCTAGTTCCGGAGTTGGTTACTTAATTCTGTCCATTCCCATTGGTCCGGCTGACCTTCGGTAATAGCTACTTATACTTGTTGTTACAAGTTCTCGCTGTTATATATACTTACAAAGAGCCTTGCTAATGATACTAGCCCATGTGCTTGTGGGTGTGGTGTCCTATTTGCAGAAAAATACCATGTGTAAGTGGAGTGCAGTGTTTTGCGTAGCAGATGTTGATTGGGTGCTACCTGTCTATTTGCGAGAATCGGTGTTTTCTCAAGATTGGAACTTGAACATTTTCGATTAATGTAGCAAGAACATCAAGAACACGAACCCTTTTTGGGGGAAACATGGCAATCTATACACTCAGAAAATGAAGCATGCCTAAGCAAAAGCTTCATCACCTACTTCTCGAGAATCTGAGGAGTGGTACATTTTATTCAGGCTGCGAGGGGGAAGGAGGGAAGGGGGAGAGGTGAGGAATCACTGTGGGATAACGGCAGGCTGCGTGAGGAGGACGCCGATGTCGAGGAGGCAGCGGTGGCGGCGATCGAGGAGGCGGCGCGTCGAGGAGAAGGAGGCGCGTCGAGGTGCGCGGTCGAGAGGAGGATCTTGTCGAGGAGGTGGCGCGTCGAGGAGGAGGCGGTGGAGGCGGGCAGTGGAGGGTTCGGCCGGGTGGCGGGCCAAGGTGGTGGGGGCAGAGGTGGCGGCGGTTAGGAACCCTAGCTGTCGCGCTCGGGAGGGAGGTTGACGCAGCGGGCTGCTGGGCGAGGGGACGGGCGAAGGCGCGGGCGTGGCGGAGGGACGGTGCTCGGCTCGGGACGGCGAGGGAGGCGGCGCCGGTTCGGGACGGCAAGGAGGCGAGGGCGGCGAGGGGACGGCGAACACGGGGGGGCAGGGAGAGATTAGAGATATTTGGGGATTTAGTGTGGGGGAAACTTTCTAATGGCGCACCACCATATCATGCGCCATAAGTACGACTACTCTAATGGCGCACAAGCACGCGGTGCGCCATTAGAATTTTGTTCTAATCTAGCCCACTAGCCCTATCTACCACCTAACCCTATCCACAACAGAACACACCCACTAGCCCGACTGGTCAGCACGCAGCACACACACCAGGAGTCCCTGGGTTCGATTCCCAGGCTCCCCAATATTTTTTATGCATTTTAAATGCTGTTTTTATATTTATTTGTGTTTAAATATGTTCAAACTTGTTTAAATCATAACTGTAATATTTTTTATCCATTTTAAATGCTATTTTTTATATTTATTTGTGTTTATCAAACTTGTTTAAATTATAACAGTGTAATATTTTTTATAAAAATAGTAAAAAAAATTAAAAATATGTTCAAAATGTGCGGGTTGCTGGGCGGGCGGGCAGTGCTCGGCGGTGGAGCGGGGAGGTTGCGATGGGTGGAGCTAGCGGGAGGGTGCTTGGTGCGATCGAGATGGAGGATCGAGATCGAGATGGGGGATCGAGATCGAGATGGAGGGGGATCTGAGAATATGCATTTTAAATATGTTCAAACTTGTGTTTAAATATGTTCAAACTTGTTTAAATCATAACAGTAATATTTTTTATGCATTTTAAATGCTGTTTTTTATATTTATTTGTGTTTATCAAACTTGTTTAAATTATAATAGTGTAATATTTTTTATAAAAATAGTAAAAAAATTAAAAATATGTTCAAAATGTGCTTGTGCTTGTGGGGCGGGGCAGTGCTCGGCGGTGGAGCGGGGGAGGTTGCGATGGGTGGAGCTAAGCGGGAGGTCTTGAGTCGATCGAGATGGAGGATCGAGATCGAGATGGAGGGGATCGAGATCGAGATGGAGGGGATCTGAGAATGGCGCACATCCCGTCCGGTGCGCCATTAGAAGTTATATATAGTAATGGCGCATTGTTTACCTCATGCGCCATTAGTATGTATGGGAAAATGAAAAAAAAAGAATTATACTAATGGCGACGCTGTCCGCGCGGCGCCATTAGTGCCTTCCACTCTAATGGCGTGATCGAGGAACAAAGCGCCATTAGTATATAGTAGTGGCGCACTGCATCCACGGTGCGCCATTAGAATCAATCCTATCTATAGCCCTTTTCCTAGTAGTGTACAGTCCGGCTAGAGGGCATTTCACATGTCACTTTAAAGGAAAACATACATTGTCAAATTTACTGATTGTATTCCTCCTCAATCCCGTCTAACAGGCTGTCTAACTTACAGTCCCGTTGGGAAAATTTAGCAGCCAACTCTACTTGGCTGTATACTAAACTCACAGGGATCTCCTTCCCATCGGGCCCCACTGGTCCAACTTCGGCCATGTGGTTGGGATCCGCCTTCTTGTAACGCGTCTTCACCATGGCCCAAGCCTCCCTGGCACCTTGACGACAAGCCGAAATCTTCCACAAGTGGAAGCGCTGACGCACTCCCTGAAGCTTCTCCGCAAGCTCCCCAAGGCCCTCGGGTAGGGAGAGGGCTGGCCATAAGGCCTGGGCGACGCCGCTCATTGCCTGCTGAACTCGTTCGAGCAGTTGCAACAGCTCGGGAAGTTGATCACCCGTTGATATGGGCATCTCCTCCGCAGGGCGACCTGTGTGTATACCTACAAGACATATTGTGTCAATTTACTTCCTCGCCGAACTCTTCTTTTCAAAGGAGTCCGCTCAAGCACTTACTATAAATGCCGCGACGAAGCCGCTGATTTTCCTTAACGGAGCTGGACAGCCCGGCTCGAGTGCCTTTCAGCTCTTCTCCGAGCTTGACGTTGGCATCCTGGAGCTGGTTCCTTTCTTGTTGCACCCTATTCAGCACCCTCTCGCCAGCCTTTAGTTGGCGCAGTAATTCTTGCCTGTCCGGATCTTGTCCGGCGGCACCTGCAATGTCACTATTAGACTTGCGCGCACGCTACACAGCGCTTATATTTATTAATAAAAATGTGTTACCAGGAGGGGCCTCTGCGTCTCCTCCTGCGGCAGCAAGTGCGGCCTCAAGTTGGGCCTTGCATTCTTGCAGCTCCTGAGACAGCTGGGCATTCTTCTCGGTAAGAGCCTGCGTTTCAAATGATCCTTAAATCAGTTAACATAACTACTTTAAGTCTCGGGGCTACTGGTATATATAACCATTAAAATTCCCTCACCCGTATGTCTTTCACATACCGCTCCGTGGCTCGTAAACCATCTTGAGCGGCACGGAGGTGCGCGTCCCCTGCGTTAAAGGCGCTCAATGCCTCGGGGAGAAGCACGCACTAAACACTCTTGTCCGCGGCGCCTATGGTTCATGGCGCTCTCCACCTCGCACTTGATGGCGGACGATCTGTTGGTGTCCTCCGCTGGAGGAGGATCCGCCCGCGTCTTGCGCTTGCCTCCCTCCGTGCCGGGCGCCGGAGCCTGGCCGTATAGGTTGATCGGCAACTTTCGCGCACCCGAGTCCGGGCGGGCGCTTTTTCTCCTATAAAGATCATGAGAACTCAGACGCTTCCTAGGAACGTTGCTCTGAAAATTTAAATACGAGCTATACCTTTGCGGCGACGTTTCAGTCCGTGCCGTGCTCCTTTTCCGCCTGCTGATCCGGACTGACCTTTGTTGGTCAGCCGCCGCGGGCTCGGCTTCCCGCCTTGAAGGCGCTTCCTGTAAAACACCATCGTTCGCGAAGGTCAGAAATGGGCAAGGAAGAGATAATGGTGTCCGGACCTCGATCACAGTCACCTGGGAAGCCGGATACAGTCCGGGGTAGTCCGCTATAATGGCGACCAAAGCGTTGTCCATGCTGAGCTGGTGAAACACCCCGTCGATCAGCTCCACCTTGATGTCCGGATCCTCTTCGGAGGCCGGATCCAGGGATCTTTCTGGATCCTCGGGTTGCGGAGCGGGACTTACCATGTCCTCCACAGTCCGGCGTAGATCCTGCGCCGAAGACATAATGTAAGAAGCCTAAACTTCGAAAGCATGGGTCGAGCCCTTAAAAGTGTTCGCTTACCCAGCCTCTAGGGTTGTTCGTGGAAAAGCCATTCAAAGGGTTCGTTTGAAGGAAGCCCTCCTTCTCCCCCTTGTACAGACTGGATAGGATCTACACCAGATCCTCGGTCGAATCCGGCCCTTCGCGGCCATGACGGGTGGCATCATCTTCCCCGTTGAAATCCCACATGGGGTGGCCTCTGTATTTCAATGGTTGTACTCCCCGCATGATGCATGTCGCCATGATTCCGATCATGGTCAACCCGAATGGGCCAAGAATCTTATTCGCCCATCAAGTAATGGACGCTCTTGTCTTCCTTCAATCGGGGCTCCGTGGGCGCCACTGAGGCGTTCTTCAGAGGAGCAGCATTAAACCGGAGGCCAATCCGATCGGGTCCGCAGCGGAGCGCCTCCTATGTAAACCACTCAAGGCCAGTCTTGGACGCCTTCTTGGGAGTACCGGATGGGTATCCAGTCCCAAGAATGCGCCATATTTCGTGCCACCCACTTGATATATGGATCCTCGTGAGAACGGGCACGAGGCGTAACAGCCTCTTCCACAATGCAAAATGGGGCTCGATGCCCAGGAATAGCTCAGAAGAGCTACGTAGTCCATGATATGCGCAGGGATGAGGTGGGCGAGGTGGTGGAGCCGAGTCCGAGAACTCTGTGAGCCCGCGGAGAAACGGATGTATGGGGAATCCGAGTCCCCTTATCAGATAAGGGACGAAGCATACCCGCTCCCCTTTGTTGGACTTGGGGTAGCCTCCACTTGCCTCCCACCTTGGTAGGTGACCAGCCCGGCTCGAACCGGGACCATGAAGGCCGGAGGGAGATATCCCCCCGCTTGGAGCTTCACTAGCTCGTTGTGTGGAGCAGAGCACCTCCTCCATTCCTGGCGGTGGGCTGGGGCGCGAGAAGAGGAGCCGCGTCGATGGTCCATGATGGAATGGATTTTAGGTCAAGGGCGCCCGATGAAGTATTCGGAAGGAAGATGGTGTGGTTTGATCTGGATTTTTGCCTCTTTGTAGGCGGATGACTTGCACGACTAGGGGTGAAACATAAAAGACACCTCGGCTTTTCGATTCGCATGCGACGCGTGGAAGAAGGCCATTATTGGCTGTAGAAGCCAAGAAACACAAGATTTATGATGAAGCGGACAATCGCTCGGCAGTGCATGGAACTTGAAGGAGAACCCGCTTTGCAACGCCAAGACTATATACGACCGGACTTATCGCCATTGAAGCCTGGTTCGGGGCTACTTGAGGAGTCTCTAGGGGTGTCTGACAGCCAGACTATCATCGTCCGCCGGACTCCAAGACTCTGAAGATACAAGATTGAAGACTCCGCCCCGTGTCCGGATGGGACTTTCCTTGGCGTGAAAGGCAAGCTTGGCGACACGGATATGTAGATCTCCTACCTTTGTAACCGACTGTAACCCTAGCCTTCTCCGGTGTCTATATAAACCGGAGGGCTTTAGTCCGTAGGACACAACATACATTACAACAATCATACCATAGGCTAGCTTTAGGGTTTAGCCTCCTTGATCTCGTGGTAGATCCACTCTTGTACTACCCATATCATCAATATTAATCAAGCAGGACGTAGGGTTTTACCTCCATCGAGAGGGCCCGAACCTGGGTAAAACATCGTGTCCCTTGTCTCCTGTTACCATCCGCCTAGACGCACAGTTTGGGACCCCCTACCCGAGATCCACCGGTTTTGACACTGACACCAGTCCTTTCCCCTCGCCCACTTCGGTCTCTCCCTCACACCCCAGATCCCCTCCCCATCGCATCCAAACGCCACGGCCGCCATGGCCGCCGTCGCCCTCGCGACCACCGTCCTCCACGCACCCTTCAAACATGCCTGTTCGCTCCGCCGTCGTCCCCTACACCGCCTAACACATCAAGTTGGAGCTCGGAGCCCCTGCAGTGACGGCGGCGACTTCATCTTCCTCCTCGGCCACCTCGGATCGCCGTCGCTGTTCGTCGTCATCGAGCCTTCCCCGCGCCCGCTAAGCACATCTGCAGGACCCCTGTGAGCATCTCTCTCCTTCCCCTCACTCCACGCGCTTGATTTTGAGCTCTAGCAATCGATTCTCTATTGGCCGACAGCTTGCTCCGCCGCTCACCTCGCCGTCGCGGCCACAGCTCACGTCGCTGGCGTCTGAGCACATCATCGTGCTCGACGTCTTCGTAGGAGGCCATAGCACCCACCAGCTCTTCCCCTCGTGCCCCCATGCGTCTTTCCCATTGGTGTCGTTCTCCGGTCGCCGCTGCCGTCGATGCGGCACTCACCTCCGGCCACCCCCGGCTGCTCCCACCACCCCTGTTAGATGCGGCTCGCTCCGCTCGTTCAGGCGAGCCCAAGCACGCCCGAAATCGTCGCCTGTGGCCCGTTTCCGGCGCGGTCCGCGCGCCTCCGTCGTGCTTTTGGTCGTCGGCGGTGAACCACTGCCGCCCGCCGACGTGGCACACCTGGGGCCCACCCTTGGGTCATTGCCAGTGGGCCATGGGGCCCCATTGACTGGGTTGACCCAGTCAACATGCTGACTGGGCAGCCCAGAGGCACTGACATGCGGGCCCCACCACATAATTAAGCTAATTAAAATGTTTTATAAGTAAAAGTAATTAGTTTAACCTAAAACACTCACTGACACCCGGGTCCCACACCCCTAATTGATCCTGCTAGTTTAGTTAATCCATTGTTAAGCCAACGGAGGCTGACATGTGGGTCCCAGTGTTCCCACTGGTCAGTTTGAACTGGTCAGCCGTTCTGTTGACTGCTGACGTCATCAGCACATCATGCTGACATCATTTTATCTTTTCTGTTTATATAAATAAATCCAGAATATGCTTTAATCTTTGAAAATTCATAGAAATTAAGCCGTAACTCGGATGAAAATGTTTTCTATATGAAAGTTGCTCAGAAAAATCCAATGAATCCAAATACGCAATCCGTTCATCTGTCACATGCCCCTAGCATGCTGAACATGGAATATTCCCCCTCCGGTCATCTATCTGACACAGGTCTGGAACCGGGAATACATTCCCGGTTGATTTTTTTCCCCTTCACCTATATCATGTAGCCATACGTTAAGGCACACCCGGCACACCATATTGCCACGTTATGCTTTGTGATGCTATGTTTGCTTTATATTTACTGTTTCTTCCCCCTCTTCTCTCTGATAGACCTTGAGACCGCTGCTGATGCCTCTGTGATCGACTACGTCGACGACGACCCCTCCTTGTCTGAGCAACCAGGCAAGCCCCCACCCTTTGATCATCCTGATATCGCCCATTCCATTCTCTCATGCTTGCATTAGATTTTTCTATTGTTATTGTTTGCTCCTATTCTGATGCATGGCCTGCTTTTGTAACCTGCTTATTGTTACCTTACCTGCTTATCCTAAACTGCTTAGTATAGGTTGGTTAGTGATCCATCAGTGAACCCCACCTTGTCCTTGTTGCCCCTGCTTCATCATCGAAGACCCGATCAATGGAATCGAAGACCAGGCCCCGGCACCGCACATCACTTCCCCTTAGTTGCTCGACACTACTGGGTTACTATCGAGAGCCGAGGGTGAGACCTCATCAGCACTTCTGATGTTAACCCGGTAGTGTAGTTATTCGGTCATGGTCATCGAGGGTGATTCCGCCTTAACCACTTCTGATACGACTCTGTCGTGCAACCCCTCAAGTGTGAACCTCGAGGGTGGATCCTCTTACGTTCACCTTGATGATTACATCGAGTGAAATCCACCGGGGGTGATTCCTCGGGTTTTCCCCTTGATGTTTGGACACACAAATACTTGAACTTTACAACTGTTACTTGGAAAGGCGGGTCGACCTTGAGGGGTACCCGCGAGTGATGTGAAGACGGGTTGACCTGGAGTTACCCGAGAATTGAATACGAGGCGTGGCCGGGCATTCTTAGCCCTTGCCGCAAGTTCTCGTGATGGGGCGACGGGGTCACATCTTTCGTGAGTCTCTGCTCGTGACCGCACTACCAACACACTAACGGTTTGGATATTTGATCCGAGGGGCCTCTGCTCTGATAGCACTAACCATCACGTGGGCATAGTATGGGCATTCTGCGTCGTATACATCAGTCGAAGCTTAATAGACGTCAGCGACTGAGCGGCGTGCGCCGGGTTGGATTGGTAAGCACCTGCTTTTTTTAAGGAGGTAGCTAGATCTGCTCACCGGCCGCCAACGCAACATGCAGGAGTTCCCGGGGAGATGGCCCATGACCCTTGGGGGCATAGGTTTAGTCCGGCGTGCTTGACCTCTCGATTAAGCCTAGGTCGGTTTGCAGCGTATTGTTTGGCCGAGGCCGGGCATGACCCAGGAAAGTGTGTCCGGCTGGAGTTAATCGAGCGTGGTGGGTAAGTTGGTGCACCCCTGTAGGGAAGAAAACATCTATCGATAGCCTGTCCTACGGTAAAGGACCCTCGGAGTTGTATCCCGGTCGATACAACTAGAACTGGATACTTGTGATGAGAATTGGATGGTGATAAGAATTGGATTGTGATGGCAATTGGATAGTATGGCTCTGGGATTCTTTCTCGCAGGTAGTCGAGAAAGGATCTCTGGCCGAGGTTGATAACACTACTACTACTTTACTTTATGCTACTCTACTCCCTCCTGTTTGCTACAAGATGGTGGTTTCCAGAAGATGCTAGTCTTCGATAGGACTAGGCCTAATCTCTATTCTGGCATTTCTGCAGCCCAGTCCACATATACAACCTTCCTTTGATAATGTTGCATCTGTAGTGTAGATCCTTGCTTGCGAGTACTTTGGATGAGTACTCACGGTTGCTTTGCTCCCTCTTTTTCCCCTTTTCCATTCTTCTCGGATGACGCAACCAGATGACGGAGTCCAGGAGCCAGATCACACCTTTGACGACTGCTACTACCTCGAGGGTGCCTACTATCACGTGACGGACGCCGACGACCAGGAGTAGTTAGGAGGCTCCCAGGCAGGAGGCCTTGCCTTTTCGATCAATGTTGCTTTTGTGCTAGCCTTCTTAAGGCAAACTTGCCTAACTTATGTCTGTACTCAGATATTGTTGCTTCCGCTGACTCTTGTGTTTTCGAGCTTATGTATTCGAGCCCTCGAGGCCTCTGGCTTGTAATATAAAGCTTGTATTATTTTAATTGTGTCTAGAGTTGTGTTGTGATATCTTCCCGTGAGTCCCTGATCTTGATCGTACACATTTGCGTGTATGATTAGTGTACGATTGAATCAGGGGCGTCACACACACTGCCCTTTCCTAACTTTAGGGAAAATTCTTTTCCTTCGTGACTTTTCACGAGTACAATAGAAGGTCAAGTTTACTTCAAAAAAATTGGTTTTTTCTTCCTTAAATATTAAAAAACATCTTGGCCATATATACACCTCGGAGCCAATGGGTCCCCCGCCCCCACTCACCCACTCAATTTGTCTGTATCCGATGAACCTACTGTCACGCCCAAGATGCGACCCTATCCTAAAGGAACTCGAAGGTCCCACCAAGGATAGAAGCGCATCTTGAAGACGCTTTTGCAAGGTGGATATCATTACATCAACATTACATAATAGTGGGGATACATCCAATACATACAATGTCACAAGAATACAACAATACAACATACAAAACAACATCCGACTACGGATGAATCATAAACAGAAACTCAAACAATATCCACCCTGCTAGCCCAGGCTGCCGACCTGGAACCTATCCCCTGATCGAAGAAGAAGCAGAAGAAGAACTCCAAACAAGCAAACATCGCTCTCGCGTCATGATCATCGCATAACCTGTACCTGCAACTGTTGTTGTAGTAATCTGTGAGCCACGAGGACTCAGCAATCCCATTACCATGGGTATCAAGACTAGCAAAGCTTAATGGGAAAGGAAGGGGTAAAGTGGTGAGGTTGCAGCAGTGGCTAAGCATGATATGGTGGCTAACATACGCAAATAAGAGCGAGAAGAGAACAAGCGGAACGGTCGTGAAGCTAGCAATGATCAAGAGGTGATCCTGAACACCTACTTACGTCAAACATAACACAGAAACCGTGTTCACTTCCCGGACTCCGCCGAGAAGAGACCATCACGGCTACACACACGGTTGATGCATTTTAATTCGGATCTGGTGTCAAGTTATCTACAACCGGACATTAACAAATTCCCATCTGCCACATAACCGCGGGCACGGCTCTTGAAAGTTTATACCCTGCAGGGGTGTCCCAACTTAGCCCATGACAAGCTCTCGTGATAAACGAAGGAATAGACCTTCTCCCAGGAAGACCCGATCAGTCTCGGAATCCCGGTTTACAAGACATTTCGACAATGGTAAAACAAGACCAGCAAAACCGCCCGATGCGCCGACAATCCCGATAGGAGCTGCACATATCTCGTTCTCAGGGCAACACCGGATAAGCTAAGCGTACAAGTACCAACGAATCCAAGTTGCCAAGGAATGGTTCCGCACGGTGCTCTAGTTTGGACCAACACTTAGACAAGCATTGGCCCGGGGGGGCTATAATAAAGATGACCCTCGAGAGAGCGACTCCCAAGGGAAAAGTAGGTGGTGGTGAGGCAAATGGTAAAACCAAGGTTGGGCCTTGCTGGACAAGTTTTATTCAAAGCGAACTGTCAGGGGGGTCCCATAAATCACCCGACCGCGTTAGGAACGCAAAATCCGGGAACATAACACCGGTATGACGGAAACTAGGGCGGCAAGAGTGGAACAAAACACCAGGCATAAGGCCGAGCCTTCCACCCTTTACCAAGTATATAGATGCATTAATTAAATAAGAGATATTGTGATATCCCAACATAAACCCTGTCCACCATGGAGAAATCTTCAACTTCACCTGCAACTAGCAACGCTATAAGAGGGGCTGAGCAAAGCGGTAACATAGCCAAACAACGGTTTGCTAGGAAGGGTGTCAAAGGTTAGAGGTTCATGGCAATTTGGGAGGCTTGATGAGCAAATGATAGGTAACGCAGCATAGCGATAGAACGAAGCAAACTAGCATAGCAATGATAGTAGTGAGATCCAGGGTAGCGGTCATCTTGCCTGAAATCCCGCTAGGAAGAAGAACGAGTCCATGAAGAAGATGAAGCCACGAAGACGAACCACACGTAGACGAACGAATCCTCACGATCGCAACGAAACAGGAACTAACAAGAAGAAGCACACAATCATGGTAAAACACACCACACATGAACAAGGCATGATGCACAACAAGCATGATGCATGACAAGGCTACATGAAGCTACTCATGGCAAGAGATGATGCAAACAAGAACAATACATCAAGGCAAGTTTAAATGAGGCCGGGAACAACATATAACAATTTCGGTAAGTCCTCATATGCATATTTCGAAATTGGTCCAGAACTGAATAAACCTTATGTTCAAGTTGTTAAACAGCATGTTAAGATGCACCAAGATGATCTACACGAAATTCTAGTCAAGTTACATATAAAGTTCATTAGATTCGGAGCTACGGCCTAGAAGATATGAGCAAAACAAGTTAAACATGGCATTGATGCAAAATGCACCCAAACATCAAGAAAACACCTCAAAACATGGATGCAACATTATAATATGAAACTACATGCAAAATCAAGCAAGTTTCATATAGAGCACACTCAAAACGGAGCAACGGTGCAACACATACACTCTATACAAGTCATAGCAACAATCTGTCCAAAACAGCAACTAGGCATCTTGCAAGCATCAAAACAACATGCTACAGCACCCCAACATAATAACAAAAGGCATGGGCATGAAGTACAGGTAAAGCATAACAAAACATGAACACTGAGCTATCTCCAGAAACAACTAGAACCTGCTCCAAATGACAGGGAAAGATTGCAAATAATAACAGTTTCAGACTTTAGCAGAAATAACATCAGGTTGCAATGTTTAGAGCTATCAAACAACATGTTACAGGAATATATCATGGCAAACAAAGGCATGGAATGATACTACTAAATGCATAGAACAACAGTCCCTTACTGACCATGAGCCAAAAAGGATCAGAAGATAAGATGGCACCCATGTAAACATGACAAGTTATATTACAGATTTATACATGGCAGGAACAACAATAAGTAGGCATGTTCGTGAGCTTGAACCACTCACTACAGAGCAATACATGGCATGGAAAGGCAACCAACAGTAAGAAGACATGTTTATGAAGCTAAGCATGGCAAGAGCAAGTTCATAGGGTGCATGGATCACTAGGAAACAATCATGGAAACATAGAACTTAATGTTAACAGGCTGACAGCAACATCATTTAGCAAACTTTAGAGCAAGATAACAACATGTTCCAGCAGGCTATAATTGCAACCAAGGGCATGAATGGATAGAGCATGACATGTAGATCAAAACATGTTTATAGAACATCTCCAGATTATGCATACAATGATTCGTAGCAACATGTTAACATAGCAACAAAATGTAACAGAATCTGTCAGGAAAACAGCAACAACAACTACCCTACTTAACAAGCTTGATACACTCAACACACAACTCACAAAAAATACATGGTTGGCACCCCTGGAAAGATGGCATGGCATAGATCAACATACATGTAGACATCAACCTCATAGGATGCACACATCAATCATGGCAAAAATGATAAATGAGCAAGTTATAACAGTTTCAGCAGATTAACATCAACATGCACTCTTCCAACAGCATTTCGGGCATCAAGATGAGCTCAAATGAAAATGATGCAATGGAATGAAATGAAGTACTCATCGAGACAAACAATTTGACATATTATACGCATGAAATGGAGCTACGGATGCAGAGATACAGCAGGTCAAACATGGCATGATTATATGGAAAACAGGGGACTTAGTGGATTTCGGGGCAAGGGGAAAAAGTCAACCTCGTTGCACGGATTACGAGGTTTGCCGGAGGGCTCGCCGGATCTTTGCCGGAGATGGAGGAAGATGCCGGGGAGGGCCGGAGATGGCGGATCCGGCCGGATCCCGGCGGGGAACGGCGCGGGGAGGCGAGGGCGAGCTCGCCGGAGTTGGCGCCGGAGGTGACCGGGGCGGCCCGGGGAGGTGCAGATCCGGTCGCTCCCGACCGGATCCGGCACCGAAGAGAGGCGGCGCGGGGCGGAGGACGGCGGGGCGCGCGGTGGAGAGGCGGCGGGGATCGGGTTTCGGGGGGAAATGATCCGAAAATGGAGAGGGGAAGACGTTTTTGTAGGTGGAGGGAGCTAGGAGAGTCCAAATGAGGTGCGGTTTTCGGCCACGCGATCGTGATCGAACGACCGAGAGAATGGAAGAGACTTAGATGGGTTTTGGGCCACTTTTGAAGGGGTGTTGGGCTGCAAAGAGAAGGGGGCTTTACGGTTACCCGGTTAACCGTTGGAGTATCAAACGACCTCCAAATGGCACGAAACTTGACAGGCGGTCTACCGGTGCTATACCAAGGCCGCTTAGCAAACCTCGATCCATTCCGAGAACGTTTAACACCCACTCACAACAGGAGACAAAAGGGGAACGCCGGAGGACATAGGAGCGCCGGATTGCAAAACGAACAACGGGGAAAATGCTCGGATGCATGAGACGAACACGAAAGTGAAAAGAGATGCACATAATGACATGATATGAAATGCAGATGATGACATGGCAAAGTGCAACACGCAAGCACATGACATGGCAACGACGGCGAATAACTGGCGGACACCTGGCGCAACGAATCCGGGGCGTTACACCTACGCTATTTGAGCCACTGGCCGGATAGGAAACTGATGGATGTGGGTAGAATGTATGTTGCACCAAACTCCTGTTGCATATTTTGAATGTTCAACAAATTCTAAAAAGAATGAAGCACTTTCACACAACATCTATCAATGTTGTCACACATTTTCAAATCAAAATTTGAAACATGGGTTGCGGTCTAAAAATGACAAATATAGTTGGGCTCCAGATTTGGCCCATTATCAATATTGATGACAAATTTCACATTTATGTATCTTGAGCTATGTTTCGAATTTTGATTTGAATATTTTGTGGAAACATTGATTAATGTTACGTCAATGTGCTAGGTCTTTCTTCCAGATTTTTCAAACCATTCTAAAATTCATAACCGGCATATGGCGCACAGGTAGCACCACAAGGATGGGTGATCTAGACACGATCCCGGCGGATGTTATCTGAACGAAATATGGACAGGTCACACATTTCCAAATGATACCTCGGGCTACACAAAACCCAACCCGCACACCGCCCTTTCCTAACTTTAGGGAAAATTCTTTTCCTTCATGACTTTTCACGAGTACAATAGAAGGTCAAGTTTACTTCAAAAAATGGTTTTTTCTTCCTTAAATATTAAAAACATCTTGGCCATATATACACCTCGGAGCCAATGCCCCCCGCCCCCACTCACCCACTCAATTTGTCTGTATCCGGTGAACCTACGCTATTTGAGCCACTGGCCGGATAGGAAACTGATGGATGTGGGTAGAATATATGTTGCACCAAACTCCTGTTGCATATTTTGAATGTTCAACAAATTCTAGAAAGAATGAAGCACTTTCACACAACATCAATCAATGTCCTCACACATTTTCAAATCAAAATTTGAAACATAGGTTGCGATACAAATATGACAAATACATACCATAAGTTGGGCTCCAGATTTGGCCCATTATCAATATTGATGACAAATTTCACATTTATGTATCTTGAGCTGTGTTTTGAATTTTGATTTGAATTTTTTGTGGAAACACCGAGTTCCGTCAATGCGCTAGTTTTTCTTTCAAGATTTTTTGAACCATTTTAAAATTCATAACCGGCATCTGGCGCACAGGTAGCACCACAAGGATGGGTTATCGTCGAGTTTGTGCCGAATTCGAATCAAATCGCCGAGTTTACGCCAAGTTGGGGGTGATGCGGGGGCGATGACTGGGAACGCAATAGCCCCCACGCCTATAGTACGCACCGGCTCGGCCCCAGACGGCGCTTTTTCGGCGTCCTGAGGGCCGAACGGCTGGAGATGCTCTAGCACCAAGACACAACTAGATCTACCACTATAGAAGCCCTTGTTGGTGAGGTGGGGCCATCGTCGGCACAGTGTAGCTGTCGGGGAACAAAATTCGTAATCCTAAAAAAATAACCACAGCGCGCTGCAACACGTATCTGAGGTCCCCACTCCACGTACATTTTTTTCCACTTGTTCTTCTTTTAGAGTATTTTTTCCACTTGTTCGTTAACATACGTACGCGGTATGAAAAAAAATATGTGCATAAAATATAATAACCAAAACAAATGTTCTCCATTTAAAAACTGTCCTATAGAATCTTGGACAGGGGTTCCTCAGCCTCAATAGCTCGTTTCACCCTCCCTTTCTAGGAGGCCAAATCATTGCTGAACATGCCCTGGCATGATTGTTAATCTTTTTCATCTTCGAATCATCCCATGGTTGTTCTATGCTATCATACCAGTCGGGGAACTTGATCTCTTGTGCAACTTCGTCAGGAGCAACTGCCTGAAATGTTCTTTACTCCTTAAGTCATCGTCCTCGATGCTCGCGCATTCCCGTAGGATGCATCCTACTTGGTTCCCATAGCACTTGCGAGGTTCTTCCGGCTCTAATGGCTCAAACTTGTCAGGTGCCATCTTTGTGATCACTAGTCGTCCAATGCTGAGTTTGTTAGGTTTTTGTATCCTCTGCTTCTTCTGCTTCTTTTCGGCAGCGACATCGGCGTCGGTACCTTCCCCGCCGGTCTCGGCGCCGCCATCGGTGTCGGCGCTGTCGGTGTCGATGTGGGCGTCAACACCATCATCGAGGCCGACCTGCAAACCTTGACATTTTCTAAAAGAATTTCCACACATTTTCTAAAAGTGTTCATTCCAGTTAAAAAAATAGGTGATCCTAAAAGTTTTCATTCCATTTAAACTTCACACATTTTCTGTAAGAAATCGTGTATTTTTAAAAATAAACAGGAAATGGGATAAAAATAATATTTTAAGATAAAATAAAAAGGAAAGTAGAAAGTAAAAGAAATGTGAAAACCAAAATAATAAAAAGGAAAACGCTAAGCCCGAAACGATGGAACAGTAATGCAAATGGGCCGGGCCTGTGAAGGGCGTGCTTGGGCCGAATTGGGAAATGCGTATTTTGGCTTTGCACACGCCATGTAGGCGGTGTTATGCCTAAAATTTATACTCCTACTTATCGGTGTTTTTTTTTGGTGGAGAATCGGTGTTATTTGTTGAAGGCTGCCTTTTGTTTGTTTATTACTAGTAAGCATGCACGTGAAATTCACATGCATCGACAAGATGAGACATTGTCCCACAAAAATAAAAGACAAGACTTCATGCGTGCCTGCCTTGGCAAAGATGACATACTTAGTGCATGCTGATGCGTCTTTGTATCCTGATGAAGCATCGTGATAGTACCCAGGGATTACCTGTAAGTATCATTGTTTGCTGGGCCTGCTCGTTTGAACCAGCTATTTCCTCTTTCTTTTCTGATATTGATTTACAAGAGTTTGATTCAGGTTCTTGTGTTGTGAGTTTGATTTTGTGTTTCTGTTAGACAAGTACAGTAGGAGTACATCATAATCTTGTTGTAGTAAGATGGATATGCTTCATAGCTAACTACCAGCCTGAGTTTCCAAAGATTTTTCTTGTACACAGGTTTTACATGTCAAGTTGCAATAAGATGGATATGCTTCATATCTAACTGTCTGATTTTCCAAAGGATTTACATCCATCCGTCGTCGTGCCCATGACATGAACCAAAAACAAAATTGATAGTTCAAATGAAAATACAACCTTTTGTAGCAAACTAACTCACGTGGAAATTAATAAGAAATTCACATATAAAGCAGATGTATAAAAAAATTACATGACGCAACCGGATCATCTTCATCAGCTTTAAAGGTATATCCAGCGATGGCTTCCACATTTCATACGACTTGTAAGTAGGAGCATCAACATTTGGACATATATTAACAAACCGCCTTCTTGTGCCTACTCCTTGTGCATCTCCAGGCTACCAAATTTGATGAAGAAAATCAACTGTAAAGAACAATGTCCCGGGCCTGCTCTCTCTAGTGTTCCAACTTTGTTCTTAAATAACTATTTGGCCAAAACCTATGTAGCTCCTGGGCATGGTTTCTTTTGCTAGATATTGTTCACTTTTAACCTTATATATATATATATATATATATATATATATATATATATATATATATATATATATATATATATATATATATATATATATATATATATATATGGACATAGCATAACGATATTCCCCAAGATATGTGTTGATGTGTTTAACTCTCTTCCTTCTACTGGCATAATGTGAGAAAATTGCATGGTTCAGAAAAGTGATTCTTTCAGGGGATCTTGGTACTCCATATCTAAAACTAATATCAATGTTCCTATACATTGCATATCTATTTTTACTTATATCATTTACCGATGTAAGCTTTTGCAATTATATGTCAGTACATTCTTCATACTGAACCATGTCCAGAAAAAACCAACGCCTTGGATAGCTTAGAACTTGTATGTTGTATCATTCACACTGTGTAGGTGCCTTGCATCTCTCTGGGTGTACATTTAATTGTTGAGGTTCTTCCGCAAAACACAAAAAAGAACAAATACAATCAACTGTCATTGCAACATGGACGAAGCTGAATATTACTATGAACCAGTCACACAGATAAATTCAGAAATTCGTATGGGCCTGTCGGACGCATACCAGTGCAGCGTGTCGAGGCGGCGCGTCGAGCGCACCATGCGTGTGAAGGGGTCGTGGATCGACGGCGGAGGAAGGCGCTCATACGAATTGGCCTTCCAGATTATAGAAAATTAAGAAATGAGAGCATACCCCAACTGCCAGTATCTTGGTTGAAGAGAACATGAGTAGTGCATATATCCTTTTCCTCCAACCAATACCAATACCCCTCTGCTTGAGCACCATCACCAGGAACTCCCAGGACAGTGTCAAAAGCTTTCTCGGTGTTGAGCTTCATCATTAGAGCTTGCATTTTACCATATTTCATATTTTAACAATAAATGCCTCTGAAAACTCGAAGCTCAGAGTTCCTAGCAACAACCATATTAATAATTCTGAAAAGCTATTAGTTGTCAAAACTTCAGCAGAGAGCATGCAGAATTTTAATTAAATAAATGTAACAAACACATGGAACCAACATGACAGAAAAAGGACATTATTAACCATTGCTATGACCCCAATTTTTACTGTAATGCAATTATTGCTAAGTTGTGAGCGAAATCGATACTGTGTTGGAAAAATAAATGTTGAAGAGAACAAAACCAAAAGTTGGAAAAGAGAGCAAAGACGTGGATGGATCTTAAGGAAGTTTTTTTTCAGTTGCATTAAGTAAGGATCAAGAACAGGGCTCTAATTAATTCTAAGTTGTATGATAAATTTAGGTGAAACTGGCTTGTGTAAGAATAATATAAGCACCAAACCCATAATGAGAAGCGAAGCCAAACTTTTTAAATAAAAAAGGATGTTACATGCAACAGACTTATAAACTGAGGCATCATATTTGAAAATCTCAAATTACTAAGATAATATTTATTGCCTCTGTGAATGAATGACAAATAGGTCTGGAGTCAAGACCTGCTCTGCATGTTTGCATCTTCGCCTTGATGGTGGCCTTCTTGGTGTTGCCACATTACACGGTTTACGACATCTTGTGCTGAAGTGCTGATGTTAGAAGAAACAACACGAAACATATATAGAAAAAAGGATGGATACTTTACATGTAAATATTCAAAATAGTCCCTGGCTACTAACATTGCATTCTATTATTGTCGTGGATTTGTCACGGCAGATGTCCTAGCGTAAGGACTTAGTCGTGGAGCCATCGCTGCGGGTTTACTTGCAGGGGTTAAAGCGGACACAAAGACACAAGGGTTTTATACTAGTTCGGCCCCTTCGATGAAGGTAAAAGCCTACGTCTAGTTGTGATGGAATTGATGTAGTCTCGATGGCTAGGAGCAAACAAGCTTCGCTTAGGCTCGAGTTGTGGTTGTCGTCCTTGAACTGTCGCCGGTCGCCCCTTATATACACAGTGACACCTGCCGGTTCATAGAGTCCCAACCGGTTCATACTCGTATCCCGGTTGGTATCTCTCTATTCCTAACTTACAATACAAGTTATACATCAGGCCGGTTTACGGCTACAAGTTCTAAACCGACTATAGGCCTTGGGCCTTTCTCTGCTTATACCACTAACGGAGTTAACCCGGCCCAAGCTGGCCGGTTTACACCTAGTGGTAATATCCCCAACATTAGGCCCCAGATTGATTTGAAATGATTCATGTCAATCCTTCACAAAGCTTGTATCTTGGACATCTTCTGTTGTCTGGTAAATCGCCATGTCGTCATTATTTCGGTCCGTAAACCGCATGACGTCATCCTGAAATTCTATCCTTTATAATGCCTTCTTTAATAGCAGTTCCTGGATCCACGCGCTTGACCTAGCCTGGCTGCCTTATAAATAGGACCGAAGGGTCATTTCTTTCCTTCCTTCGTTTCCTCTTCTTCGTCTTCCTCGCGCCGCTGCTCTTGGAGCTCCACCATCGTCGTCGACCTCTGCTTCGTCCTAGGCCGCTGCATCAACCTCGAACGCGTGCAGTCTGCGGCCGCTTCGCGTCTTCTCCGTTCGGTGAGCCCCTTCTCGACTTAGATCTGTTTTTTAGGGTTCCAGCTTCGTACTGTGTTCTTCGTGCGTCTCCGTCTATCCTTTTAACTTTGAACCACACTGTGAATCTGTGCTATAGTAATAGCGATTCCTACGCGTCCGCTGCACTTTCTCATCTTAGGCCCATGGATCTTCTGCATATATATCTGTCACGTATTCCACTTCCGTTTCTGCTTTACCTCCGTGAAATATTTTCTGTTTTCTGTAGACCTGCGTTTGATCCGTAGCCATCATGGGATGTTGTGAAACTTGTTTCTGCAAACTGTCCATAGCTTCCATTATTTCCAAGGCCTAGATTAGGCGGTTTAACTCACCATAAGAAAAAGCTGCTAAACCGGCACAGGTACACCATTAGTCCCCTTGTTGAACCGCCAGAGCCCATCTGATATCATATCACAAAAAACCGATTTATAGACGCTGCCTCCGGTTTATGATAACTTTAGACCAATCACTTTGTAACAAGCACGCTCTTGAACCGGATCAATTACTTTTGTAGATCTTTATCATGGCCAAGCAAGTGTATGAATGCAACTGGGTTCCTTCTCGCGTCACCGAGTCACAGCTGAACGATCTGGTATCGATCGGCGCTTTGGATGACAAAAATACAGTCCACTGGAGGGTCCCTGGAGAGGAATGTCCTCCCACACCTCAGGAAGGAGAAGTTGTGGTCTTTGCAGATCACCTGGCCCGGGGCTTCAAGCCACCCGGTTCAAAATTTTACCGGGACGTGTTGGCCAATTTTCAGCTCCGTCCCCAAGACATTGGCCCCAACTCCGTCACCAACTTATGCCACTTTCAAGTACTATCTGAAGTATATCTGCAAGAAGAACCTTCTGTTGAATTGTTTAGAGACCTCTTCCATCTAAACCGTCGCACTGAATTCACCGACGGCCCCAATACAGAATTAGGTGGTATGGCTATTCAGAAAAGGAAGGAGATCACCTATCCCCACGTCAAACTCCATACTCACCCCAAAGAGTGGAATGCGACTTGGTTTTATTGCAAGGATACTTCTCCTGAAGGTGAAAATCCTTTACCTGGCTTTCGTCCACAGCGGCTAAGCAACACTCATCCGTTTCCTCAACGATTAAGCGCCAAAGATAGAAGCAAATACGCTCCACAATTGTCCAAGCTCCGAGCCTTTATGGCCAACGGTTTGACTGGAATTGATCTTGCACGCTCTTTGGTTATCCCGGGCATACCGCCTTTGAGCCGGCGTTCGGTTTGATGTGTCAAGACACTGGCAGCGCCGGCGACCCACTCCGACACACAAAACTTGAACTTTCGATGATGAAGTTACGGACTCAAGAAAAGGATCTGAATGAACCGAGCACCCTCGTGCTCAAACCGGTTTGGCTCCTCATCGCACCACCAACAAACCACTGCGGTAAGTTTCTGGTTGCTTCATCATTAAACCTGTTATTGCTTCATGTATCCAACATTTAATTACTTCTGATCCAGGGTGATAATCCGTTTTGGAGCAAGAAACTTCCCCAAGACAAAGCGGAGAAAACAGGGCGGCCAGGGCGGCCAAAAACAAAAATTGTCAAGAAATCAGCCCATAAGCGAAAGACCACTACTTCATCTGACCCGGCCATTGACGATGATGTGGGTAATCCGGAACTTGATTCTCTTGGCTTGCTTTTTACACGCCTTATTGATGATGATGCTTGTCAGGATGACGCTGAAGCCAGCAACGCAGGATTTGCTGAGGTAACTATTCTTTCTTTCGATTCAACAAATTTGCCTTTACCAAAATTTCGCCAGGCAAACCGGAAAGTTAATTTTTCTCACCCTCTTGCTTACTTGTGTCACATCCCTAGTTCTGGTATGCACTGAGCTAGCTAGTCATGTGTTGCATCATGTTTAAATTTCATGAAACTTGAAATGGGGATTGACTAAACCCTAGCACCAAATGAATTCAACTAGGGTCAAACTAAAATCTTTTTCATTGGACTCAAAATGCCCTCTAAAAATGTTCAACATTTCTGGTTTGAGGTGAAAGCATCTACCAAAAATGGTTTATATTTTTGCAGGACATATTGGGCTCTGAATTAAATCATACTCTATTTGCATTTGGGCATTTAAATGCTATTAAATATTTGAAATGCTCAGATAATCATAAACTAAAATGTTTACTGTAGGATATATTCCCAACAGTGAGCATGAGTAGTTTTATGATTTTTGAAAGAGTCTAAGTATTTTTAATAAGCCTTGAAGTTACAGAAATGAATAGAAAAACAGAAATAAAAGACAGAGGAGAGAAACCTTACCTGGACTTACCTCTGCAGCCCACCAGCCCACCTGCCAGCCCAGCCCACCGGGCGCGGTGCGATCATCGCCTACCTCTGCCAGAGAGGCGGAGGAGGGACAACGACGGCTGCTGCTGGCGCCACGCCACCAGCTGCTCGCTGCGTCGCTGGCCACCGCGACGCCTCGCGTCTTCTCCTCGGCGCCGCCCGACCCCTCGACCCCTCGCTCTCTCCCTCTCCTCGCTCCCCTCTCGTCTCGTTCTCCCACACGACGCCGAACGCAGCCGTCGCCGCCGCTTGCTGCTGCCGCGGCCACTGCCTCCCCCTTGCTTTTCTGACCAGCCCACGAGCTCCGCCTAGAACCCGAGCACCTCTCCGTCGATCCAAGCAAGGCCGGAGGACCCCAAGACGACGCCGCGACCCTTCTTCCCCGTCCACGGCCGCCGGATGCCGCCGCCCGATTCGTCGTCCACAGGGCCTCCCCGAGCTCGCCGTCTGCTTCAACCGACTCCCGTGAGCTCCTCTTTCTCCTCCCCTTCCCGCTTCGCTCTCGAGCACCACAAAGAACGGCACCGAAGCTCGGCCGCACCCGCCGCCGCCATCAAGACGTCGCCGCCGTGGCTACGCCCACGTTGGATCGATTCTCGAGCACGCCATCGTCTCCGCCGACTCGCACGAGCCCGTAGCACCTCCTCACGCGCCTCGCCGTGCCCCTAGCATCGGAGCCGACTCGTCTCGAACTCCGCGACCGCCAAGGTCATCGCCGGCGACAACTCCGCCACCCCAGCCCGCCACCACCACCACTAGATGCGGGAGCAAGGGCTCTCCATCGAGCCCAAGCACGGCCTCGCCTGCGTCTCTGTTGCGTGTTTCCGACGGCCGCCACCGTCTCGGGCCTCGCCCGGCGCCGAGACGCCGGCGGATTGACCTGCCGACCGGGGTTTGACCCGTTAACTCATCGACGTGTGGGCCCCTGGCCACTAACTAAACTAGGATTAGTATTAGTTTAACACTAACTAATTTTAGTTAGTTAACTAACTACTGACCAGTGGACCCCACTGGTCAGGTTTGACCTGGACCCGCCTGTTGACCTGCTGAGGTCAGCATGACCTAGTGCTGATGCAATAAATCATTTTCTGGTTTTAAAATAAATCAGGAAATTCCAGAAAATAGTATAAATTTCTAAAATTCATAGTAATTCAACCGTAACTCCAAATGAAATAATTTATATATGAAAAATGATCAGAAAAATCCAATCTATCCATCTGTACCATTTTCATGCATGTTAGAACAACTTTTGTTCACTGTTTAGCACAAATCATATAAATGGCATGTAAATATCCACATATGGAGTTTGAATTTGAATCCTGGATTCAAACCAACTTCATTTAACATGGTTGCTAGTTGCATTAGCTCAATCAACAGCATATTGCCATGACATTATCATGCATCATATTTGTTGCATTGCATTGATTATGTCCCTCTTTGTTTGCCGGTAATTGTCCCCTCTCGATAGACGTGGTTTCGACGACGAGTTCGATGACACCGATGAAGAACTATATTATCTTCAAAAGTGCCAGGCAAGCAAAACCCCCTTGTTCATTCCGATACAATCCCACTCTCTCGCCCTGCTCTCTTTTACTGCATTAGGACAACAACGATTCATCTGTTACTTGCTGCGGTAGCTGAACCCCTTTATCCTTTGCATGACCTGTCATTCCACAGTAATTAGATGAAACCCACTAGCATGAGTAGGAGTTGTTTGAGCCCTGTTGTGCCTACTCATTTATGTTTGTCTGTCATGCCTGCTATTGCTTAGAGTTGAGTCAGGTCTGATTCATCGGGAATGAATTAGAGGTGTGTGAACATGTCCTACTGCGTGTGAGCTAAATGTGTGAACACGATTTGGTAAAGGTATCGGTGAGAGGCCATGTAGGAGTACATGGTGGGTTGTCTCATTGAAGCCGTCCTTAGGAACTGAGTTCTTTGTTTGTGATCCATGATTCAGTTACTACCATGCATTGGGCCCTGAAATATGACCCCGCTCGACTTCTTATTCACCCTTGTCCTCTGTCCAGGAGTTGCAAGTAGTTTCTGGTGTTTGTAGTATGCTGGAGGCCGTGCGCAGTGCTGACCGTAGGGGTGGGCTGTGATGCGGTAGGCACGTGGCCGGGTAGACCGGGCGCCCGTTTGGTGTCACGGAACCCTGTTCACATCGTTTGGGGCTGTGAGCGAAACTTCGGCCGGATCTCCTCATAGATGGAACCCAAATAGGCGATAAACCTGGACTAGGGACTTGAGTGTCTAGGTAGGTCGTGGTCTACACCCACGTCGGCTTTCGCTTGAAGTCTGCCGAGCACATGTCGTGTGCAGACGCTAAGTGGTGGAAACATGTATGAAGAAGTACACCCCTGCAGGGTTAACATTATCTATTCGAATAGCCGTGTCCGCGGTAAAGGACTTCTGGTTTGCCTATAACAGTTCATAGACAATAAAAGTGGATACTCTAAAATACGCAAGATAAGCGTGAGTGCTATGGATGGCGTTCTCGTAGGGAGATGGGAGCGGATCCATAGTGGTGTATTGATATGGTGAATATGTGGACTCGTGTGCGCCACCTCAAAAGAGTTACTTGCAGTCGTAGTTCAGGATAGCCACCGAGTCAAAGCTGGCTTGCTGCAGTTAACCCCCACCATCCCCTTTGTTGATAATGATGCATATGTAGATAGTTCTGATGTAAGTCTTGCTGGGTACATTTGTACTCACGTTTGCCTATTTTATGTTTTTGCAGAGAGACGTCAGTCTTGCTAGTAGTTCCGCGTGGACTTCGACGTTTAGCTTGTTACCTCAGCTACGATCTTGTGCCCTTGGCAGGATCTGGTAGATAGTCAGGCTTTTCAGCCTTTTTCATTTATAGATGTCTGTACTCAGACATGATAGCTTCCGCTTGTGTTTTGACTTGTATGCTCTGAATGTTGGGTCATGAGACCCCTGTTTGTAATATCTCGCTCCTCGGAGCCTAATGAATAAATACTTGAGTCGTAGAGTCATGTTGTGATGCCATGTTGTATTTGCACATATCGAGCATATTGTGTGTATGTTATTGAAATGCTTGGTATGTGTGGGATCTGACTATCTAGTTGTTTATCTTTAGTAGCCTCTCTTACGGAAATGTCTCCTAGTGTCTCCACCGAGCCATGGTAGCTTGCTCTTGCCCGAGCACTTAGGCTGGCCGGCATGTGTCCCTCTTCGTTCTCGTGTCTCCGTCCCTTCGGGAAATGTCACGCGATGAATACCGCATCTGTTAGCCCGCCATGCCCGGTTTACCGGAGTCCTGCTAGCCTAGTGCTACAGCCCGGAACTTACTCGCTGATGACCGACACGTTCGATGCTGGGTCATGGATGCCTGTCCCTGTAAGTCTGTGCCACTTTGGGTTTACGACTAGCCATGTCAGCCCGGGCTCCTTATCATATGGATGCTAGCGACACTATCATATACGTGTGCCAAAAGGCGCAAACGGTCCCGGGCAAAGGTAAGGCGACACCCGTGGGAATACCGTGCGTGAGGCCGCAAAGTGATATGAGGTGTTACAGGCTAGATCAATGTGACATTGAGTCGGGGTCCTGACAGCTTGGATCCCAAATTTCTTATGAAGACACAGCAACATGAAGCTCGCCGCACAACCCGGCACAGTGGTCAGGTAGTTACCTCTGCCGGTTTACCAAACAACCCGGTTCGAAAGCGCCGCACCGAGGTTTCCGACCTTTTTATTGCTTTAAATTCCAAAGCGGGTTTCTTCCGTCAACCTCTTAATCCGTCCGACTCCGATTATCAGGTTACTTCCCATTCATCCTCTGGCGAATCCTCAGCCACTCAGCTACCACCGTTGAAAATAGCCGCCGGGTAAGTCAAACCGGCCATATGTTTTCTGATATATTCTGTAATGGATATGCCTTTTTCCTGACTCTTTGTCTCTTCAGAACCAAACCGAAACCCAGCAAGAAGGCCCGCTTGGACAAAACAGTTGAAGAGGCTGCCGCTTCAGATCATGAGAGAGCGCCGGATCTTGAAAATTTTGCCTCTGAAGATATTCCCAATGACCCTCCGGTTCAAGAGGAGGTTATTCCTGAAGAGAGGCCAGTCAATACTTCAACCTCTGCTGATCCACCTGCCAGCACCGTCCGGTTTGAGAAACCTCGCATCCTACTAAAACAGCCGTGCCACACAATCCGTCGAGTCGAAGATGATGACGTTGTGATTCTTGGTATGGGCTGCTCAACCGGGAATCCTGCAACCTTAACCCGCATCTTGTGAAAGAGGATTCTTCCACTTTGAATAAAGGAAAGTGGGATGTCGAGCTGGAAACATATGCTGCTTTAAGCGCCCAAGACCTTCATTCTGGCTATTTGAACCGGCTTTATACTAGCCGTGACTATGAAGCTAGCCTGGTAAAGTTAATGAGGGACAAGTTTGAGGTAACTCACTCCTTTCCTTATCACCAGTATATCAGTCCTTGTAGCCCCCAAGGGCCGGTTTGTAATCTTGATCAAACCGGGACTTGACTATATTTTCTTGATCCATTTTGAAATCTACCTGCATAACCACACGGGCCGGTTTAACTCTGCATACCTAAACCGGTACTTCAATAAAAACTGCCTGACGAAACATTGGTAGAATCAAATAGCCATTAGCCCCCAAGTGCCAAGTTGAATACTTGTATTGAGCTTGGGACTTTGCCATCTAGTAGCAGTATAAAAATCGAAGGTACATTAGCCCCCAAGTGTCAAGCATATAACTGTGTTGTGTGGTTGGGACTTTGACTTCCTTGAATTTCTGGCTGAACATACTGTCAATGCGCAGGCTGAGGTGAAAATCAAAGATGATCGGATTGCCGATTTACAAGCGGCTTTGAAAACCCAGCAGGCTGAAATAGAGAAGGCCAAGAAAGAGTTAACCAGTGCCTTGACCACTGCTGAACAAGTGAAGGTAAGTTTGAAGAAAGAGCAGGCAGTCTGGGCCACTGAAAAGGCCAATTTGATCAAACGGGCAGAAAATGCTGAAGCTGCCCTTAAACCGGTGGTAGATGATCTGACAGCCGTAAAGCGGCAAGTACATTCTATGACTGCAGCAATCTTTGGTAAGCTTCTTTTGAACAGTTGTGATGTGTTGCACCTGCTGTATCATTACTCCGGTTTGAAACTAACCGTTTATTGTTGTAGGCACACGCGTTGGGCACTTAGGAAATGATGTGCGGAAGAAACTGAAGGCTGTCTATACCTTGGTAGAACAGTTGTATACCGGAGCCCAGCGCATCATCACCACAGTGTCACATAACAATCCGGCACCTTCTTTGATTCAAGATACTCTGAACCGGCTGTCCATGCTTCCTGCCCGGATTGAAGAGGTGAAAAAATCTGCTGCTCGAACCGGAGCTATCAACGCCTTGATCCGAGCCAAGGCACTGGGTACCAGACTTTGATCCCGTGGAAGCAGCTCAAGGCTATCCCAGTGTGAAAGAAGATGGCTCGATTTGATGAAGAAGATTTACGGCAATAAACCGTGCAAGACGCCCGCTAGCTTGTCGATTGGCAAGAAGCCGACTTGGAGCATTATCAAGCACAATACAATGATCAAAACAAGCGAGTGTCCGCCCCAACCTTTGAAGCGGAAAACCTGATCCTCCAATCCGTAAGCATACTTACGCCCCGATATTGAACCGTCTTCTCGATCCACGAAGAGGCTGTTTTCAAGCGCTAATGGGAATCGACCGACCACTTGTGGATTTCCAGCCAATGGGTAGAGATGAAGAGGCTGAAGCGGCGGAGGATGAAGAGCAGGCTTGAACCGGTGGCCGGTTCAAACATCTGTTGTGGGTGGTTTGCCCAAAGAACAATGATCTCACTTGGGCACCGTGTTGCCTTGTAATAACTTTAGTTAAAACTTTCCGCCTAAATATGCCTTCGTGCATAAGTGAAACTTTTGTTTGATTCATATTTCCTGCAACCAGAAAAGTTGAACCTCGGTGGCGGTGATACCGCCAGCCGGTGTATGGTATTCAATATATATATATATATATCAAAAATCAATAAGTATGTGATACAAATACCTGCCGTATCTGGGCATGAAGCTGGCGTAGCCAAACTTGAAGCGGAGGCCTTAAAAACCATGACCGTCTGGGGAGAGAATAACTCCCATATAAACCGTGCTGAATCAGCACAAGCCCCCTTGTTATTCAATGATGATTAACAGGAAGAAGGTAAACCGGGCAGATAAAACTCCGGCGTAATACTAAACCATGTCCTGTCAGTTTGGAATTGACAGTTGAACCGGATAAAAATATTTGTCGGGTTAAAAACGCAACAACAAAAAATCGAATACCAATTATGTGAAAATATGGCAACAAAGGCAATAACTCTTTGCAAAAGAAAAGCTTCATTGAGCTGGTCAGATGGCATTACCATGGTCAGACGCAACCAAGCCCCCCGAAGGCGTAGCGATGGTGCCAGTCGGCCAGGTCCCCAAAAGACTCTTGGCGAGTACGCCGGCCAAGTGGCATGACATTGGTTCGGGTTCGACCAAGCCCCCAAATGACTCTGGCCCTATTGGCCGACCAAGAGGCGTGACCGGTTCAGACGTGACCGTGTCCCCAAATGATCTGGTGGCTTTCGCCTATCAAGAGGTGTTGCATTGGTTCGGACACGACCAAGCCCCCAAGTGATAAAAATAAATGTCAAGGGGTAAACCGGAGGCCGCTTTAAAAACAGAAGCACTCCATGTAACCACGCATGATAAGAAAGACAGAGACCCCGCTTTAGCTGAGGCTCCGGTTTTTATTATATCGAAGATAATATATACATTGTCATGATATGTACATAAACTGAGCCAATGACTCAAGTGTAGTAAGGCCGAAGATGAGCTATATTCCACGGCCTGTTGGTCTCCTCCTCTGATGTACGTGAGTCTTGACGCTCTCGAATATCAATCGATAGTATGATCCGTTGTGTAGATTCTGTCGACCACAAAAGGTCCTTCCCAAGGTGGGGATAACTTATGCATATCTGTCTGGTCTTGGATGAGGCGAAGCACCAAATCTCCTTCTTGAAAGGTTCTGGTTTTAACCCGGTGACTGTGATAACGACGAAGATCTTGCTGGTAAATCACCGAACGAGCAGCTGCCATATCACGCTCCTCATCCAATAGGTCCAAAGCGTCCTGCCGAGCCGTCTCGTTGTCCGCTTCAACATAAGCCGCTACACGGGGCGAATCGTGCCGGATATCACTGGGGAGAACTGCCTCCGCTCCGTAGACCATGAAGAACAGCGTATATCCAGTGGACCGGTTTGGCGTAGTGTTGATACTCCATAGCACCGATGGTAGCTCTTCAACCCAGCACCCTGGTGTTCTATGTAACGGAACCATAAGCCGAGGTTTGATGCCTCGTAAGATCTCTTGATTAGCTCGTTCTGCCTGCCCGTTGGACTGGGGATGAGCCACTGACGACACGTCAAGCCGGATATGCTCACGTTCACAGAACTCTTTCATAGCCCCCTTGGATAGATTAGTGCCATTGTCAGTAATGATACTGTGTGGAAAGCCAAACCGGAAAATCACCTTTTTGATGAACTGCACCGCTGTTGCTGCATCACACTTGCTGACAGGCTCCGCTTCAACCCACTTGGTAAATTTGTCCACTGCCACCAACAGGTGGGTCTTCTTATCCTTGGATCGCTTAAAGGGTCCAACCATATCCAGCCCCCAAGTTGCAAACGGCCACGTTATTGGGATCATCCTCAACTCTTGTGCCGGTACATGAGCACGCTCGAAAATTTCGACATCCATCACACCGCTTAACCAAGTCCTCCGTGATCGGCATGGGCAGTCAACCAGTAAAATCCGTGACGGAACGCCTTTGCCACCAGGGACTTTGAACCGGCGTGATGTCCACAATCCCCTTCATGGATTTCTCTTAAAATTTCACAGCCTTCCTCAGGGGAAACACAGCGTTGAAACGCCCCTAATACACTGCAATGATGTAACTCACCATTAAGAATCGTCATAGATTTGGAGCGCCGGATTATCTGCCTGGCCAGAATCTCATCTTCTGGCAACTCCCCTCGAGTCATATACGCAAGGAAAGGAATCGTCCAATCCGGAATAGTATGTAATGCTGCCACCAACTGAGCCTCCGGATCAGGAATAGCCAAATCCGCTTCACCAGGGAGCTGGACTGACGGGTTGTGCAAGACGTCCAAAAAGACATTAGGCGGGACCGGTTTACGCCGAGAACCCAACCGCTTAAAGCGTCCGCCGCCGTTCTTCCGGCGATCCACATGATCCACTTGATAACCCTTGAAGCAACCTGCGATATTATCCACTTCTCGACGATATGCGCCATAAGCGGGTCCTTAGAATCCCAAGTGCGGATACTTGCCGAGCTACCAGTCCGAAGTCACCAAAGCACTTAACCCGGCTTAAGTTCATCTCCTTAGCCATGGAGCAAGGCTTCAGTACTCAGCTGCATTATTAGTACAAGGAACATTAAACGGAGAACGAATAAAACTTATCACCTCGTGGGGAAGTTAAACGACTCCAGCCTCGAGCCTTCCAACCGCTCGATCCGTCGAAATGAATAGTCCAATATGTGTGATCCAGCTTCTCCTCTGGCGCTTGTAACTCCGTCCGGTCATTAATAAAATCAACAAGTGCTTGTGACTTCACCGCTGGCGTGGTATATACTTTAGTCCATGCGCCCAAGCTCGATGGCCCATTTTGCAATCCGCGATCGCCTCCGGTTCAGATGATATCACCCAAAGGAGCTGAACTAACCATCGTGATAGGGTGCCCTTGGAAATATTGCTTTCCGACCGCCATAAAAACACCATAGAGTAGCTTCTGCCAATGCGGATACCTTTGCTTGGACTCAATAAGCACCTCACTGATATAATAAACCGGCCGTTGAACCGGATACTCCTTGCCTCCTCCTTGCGCTCCACCACAATGGCCACGCCATCGCTCGAGCATTGGCTGTCACATATAACAACAGCGGTTCCTTGTCAACCGGAGCCGCAAGAACAAGCGGATTGGCCAATTGCGCTTTAGATCCTCAAATGCTTCGTCGCAGCGGACTCGATTTAAATTATCTCATCTTCCTCAAAGATCGGTATAAGGGATGGCCTTCTCCGAGGCGGCCGATAAACCGCTCAACGCAGCGATTCGCCCGCCAGACGCCGAACATCATTGATACACTTCGTTTAGCCAAGGAAGTAATAGCTTTAATTTTCTCCGGATTAGCCTCAATTCCTCTGTTAGACACCGTAAACCCCAATAACTTCGCTGCCGAACACCAAAAACACACTTTGCGGATTAAGCATCATCTTATAAATCGCAAGTTGTCGAAGGTTTCCTTCAAATCTTCCACCAGTGTCTCCTTTTGTCTTGATTTCACCACAATATCATCCACATAAGCATGTACATTGCGGCCGATCTGCATGCAGCAATTCATACACACCGCCGATAAGTAGCTCGGGCACTTTTGAGCCCAAAAGGCATAGATACATAGCGAAGGCTCCAAAGGGAGTTATAAACGTTGTCTTCTCCTGGTCCTTAACGCCATTTTGATCGATGATATCCAGTCGCATCCAAAAACTTAAATGCTCACATCCTGCCGTGGCATCAATAATCTGATCAATGCGGGGGAGGGCAAAAGGATCCGCTGGACAAGCTTTGTTAAGATCTGTGTAGTCCACACACATACGCCAGGTGCCATTTTTCTTAAGGACCAGCACCGGATTAGCAAGCCACTCTGGATGAAACACCTCAATGATAAAGCCAGCCGCCAAAAGCCTGGCTACTTCCTCTCCAATGGCTTTACGCCTTTCTTCGTTAAACCGGCGGAGGAACTGTTTCACCGGTTTATACTTAGGATCCACATTAAGTGTGTGCTCAGCGAGTTCCCTCGGTACACCTGGCATGTCAGACGGCTTCCATGCAAAGATATCCCGGTTCTCACGGATGAACTCGATGAGCGCGCTTTCCTATTTGGGATCCAGGTTGGCACTGACAGTGAACTACTTGGACGAATCGCCTGGCACGAAGTCAACAAGCTTGGTCTTAGCTGCCGATTTAAACTTCAAATTCGATTCATGCTCTGTAGTTGGTTTCTTTAAAGGGGTCATATCCGCCGGATCAACGTTGTCCTTATAGAACTTCAACTCCTCCGTGGCACAGACCGCCTCTGCATAAGCTGCATCACCTTCCTCACATTCCAAAGCAACTCGACGGCTTCCATGCACCGTTATCGTTCCTTTGTAACCCGCATTTTGAGCTGCAAGTAGATATAACAAGGTCGTGCCATGAACTTAGCATAAGCCGCCGCCCAAACAAGGCATGATATGGACTCGGATTTTCACCACTTCAAAAGTTAGCTTTTCGGATCGGAATCGTGCTTTCGTCTCAAAAGCCACATCCAAGGCTATCTTACCAACAGATAAGCAGATTTGCTCGGTACTACACCATGGAACACCGTATTGACGGTCGAGATCCTTGTCCGTTAGACCCATGCGACGGAAAGTTTCATAGTATAATATATTAATACTGCTTCCTCCATCCATAAGTACCTTAGTGAACTTATAGCCCCCACCTGAGGGTCTACCACCAATGCCAGCTGACCCGGATTATCAACCCGGGGGGGATGGTCCTCTCTGCTCCACACGATAGGCTGCTCTAACCAGCGTAAATAACGCGGCAAGGCCGGTTCAACAGAGTTTATTGCCCGTTTGTGAAGCTTCTGATCTCGCTTGTCCAAACTGGTTGTGAAAACATGATACTGCCCACTATTCAACTGCTTTGGTTGGCTCTGATAACCTGAATGCTGTTGCTGCTGCTGGCCACCCTGATTATTCTGACTATTGTGATTGCCTTGATTAGGCCCTGAACCAGAAGCTCCATCCCGACCCGCCCATGGAAACCGGATCTGAACCGCCACCGACCCTGGTCATACCGAAAGCATTGGAGTTTTGAACTCCTGCATAATATAACATCTTTCCAGAGATGGTTCGATGGGGACTCCTTCGTCCCGTGCTTGGGGCAAGGTTGATTCAACAAGTAATTCAAACGGCTTGTATTAGGATTTTGACCCCGATTCGCCTTGCCTCTGCGCCGCGGGCCTCTGTCCTGCGCATTAGTGTTGGCTACAAAATCCGGGTTGCCATCGGCCTTGCGCTTGCCTCCGTTTCCATGACCCGCCGGTTTATACTGCTGCCCCTTGGAGTTGCCGTTCTTCTTTCCCTTCCCTGCTTCATCATCATCAGCTTCAGGATCCTTGGTACTGTCCGAATCGGCATACTTTACCAAAGCGGCCATGAGGGTTCCCATGTCATTACAGAACCGCTTCATACGTCCCAATTTTAATTTCAAAGGCTCAAACCGGCAGTTGCCTTCTAATGTTAAGATCGCAGAGTCAGCGTTGATCCGGTCAGAGGAGTGCAAAATCTCGGAAACACGGCGTACCCAACGAGTTGTTGACTCCCCTTCCTCCTGGACACAAGCCGCCAGGTCTACTATGGACTTGGGCTGCTTACACGTATCCTTGAAGTTCTGAATAAACCGGGCCCGTAACTGGGCCCATGAACTGATAGAATTGGGCGGTAAGCTCTTCAACCAAGTACGGGCCGTGCCTTCCAGCATCATGGTGAAGTACTTTGCACATGCGGTCTCATCAACATCTAGCATCTCCATGGCCATCTCATAACTTTCAACCCATGCTTCAGGGGCCAGATCTGCGGTGTAATTTGGCACCTTGCGTGGGCCCTTAAAATCTTTAGGCAGACGCACATTGCGTAAAGCGGGGATTAAACAGGGCACCCCTAAAGCGGATGTGACTCCTGGTCCGGCGAAGGTGGTAGGGCGAACCGGTGTGTGTTGACCCGCGTCATCCTGTGCTGCTAACTCGGCCTCCCTGTGTGCTCGGGCCCGATCCACCACCTCCTGAGCATCACGAATGCCACCCATCTGGTGATTGCCTCGGGCCGCTTCACGGTCCGCGCTGTTTGATATGGCCGGTTCATCCATACGCTGCCTGTAGTTCGCTTGACGGGCGAGTGAATCCGATCACGGCCGTATGAATACGCCTCGCTGGATCGCGCAGTCCGAGAAGCTCCTTAACCCGGCGTGTCTCAACCGCTTGGGGAATCTCCTTCGACCGATCGCCTCCAATCGGCGGGCGCCGCAACAAGGTTGTCCATAGGGTTAGAATAATGACCGGGGTGTTCATGCGGCGGAGGAACCACCATGTTCTCGCCGGAGGCTCCATCAGCGTGGTTGGACCGTCGCTCCTGCTCCCGGTGCCTCAATCCGGTTTACCTCCTGTCGGCCGGGCGGGTTATCGGGTCCGCTCCCGGTCTCGAAGAGATTTCTAGGATCAAATCGATGGCAGCGCGATCTATACTTCCGCTTCAACACCTCCTGCGACGCACTCTGGTCAAGCATGAGTTTGTAAGCCTGTGCGTCTAGAGCGGCCCGCTCTGCGGCCATACGCTCCTTCTCTGACGCTAGATCCGCTTTGGCTTGTGTGATCTGCTCTTTCACCTTTGCAATTTCTGCATTATGAGCCTCCTGATCCGCCGGGTTGTCCTCCGCCATAAGCGCTGCTAGTGCATCAAACAGATCTGACAGAACTTGAACCGGCGGGCGCACCGGGCCTCCTGCCCCTGCTGCCGCTGCTGAACCGGAAAGCATCGCTGCTGCGGTTGAAGAGTGGTTCGCTGCCTGCGTACCGGCCATGAATACTCCAACCCGGTTGAACTGGCTTGGGGGGTCCGGAATACTGTCACCGTCGGAACAGCCCCTGATCATATCGCCCTGCAGCTGGTACAATGACTCGGTCTCTCCTGTTGAAGATTCATCGCCAGAATAAATGACGGTCTCACTACCGTGTTCTGAACCGGCGTCGTACTCTCCTCCGTGGATGACTCCAACGAAGACATGCTTCACGGCCGGTTTAACCTGGGCAGGTCGCGCACGCTGAGCCGTCTCGATGAGGTCGGTGCAGATGTCCGGCTCAGGCCCAGGCTCCCCGATCTTGCCGATGAAAACGTGTATGCCGCCGAAGGGGACCCGGTATCCGTACTCGATTGAATCGGCCTCGGGACCCCATCCGGCGTCGTCGATGTAGATCCGGCCGCGACGACTCTTGGTCATCCGGCCCACGACGTAGCCTTCGAGTCCTTTGAGCTTGCCCTCCAAGATCGTCAAACCATCGTGCGATAGCCCCACGGTGGGCGCCAACCGTCGTGGATTTGTCACGGCAGATGTCCTAGCGTAAGGACTTAGTCGTGGAGCCATCGCTACGGGTTTACTTGCGGGGTTAAAGCGGACACAAAGACACAAGGGTTTTATACTAGTTCGCCCCTTCGATGAAGGTAAAAGCCTACGCCTAGTTGTGATGGAATTGATGTAGTCTCGATGGCTAGGAGCAAACAAGCTTCGCCTAGGCTCGAGTTGTGGTTGTCGTCGTCTGAACCATCGCCGGTCGCCCCTTATATACACAGTGACGCCCGTCGGTTCATAGAGTCCCAACCGTTCATACTGTATCCCGTTGGTATCTCTATTCTAACTTACAATACAAGTTATACATCAGGCCGGTTTACGGCTACAAGTTCTAAACCGACTATAGGCCTTGGGCCTTTCTCTGCTTATACCACTAACGGAGTTAACCCGGCCCAAGCTGGCCGGTTTACACCTAGTGGTAATATCCCCAACAATTATCCTATAGGAACAGGTTCCCTTTAACTCGTGGCATGCAACAAACTTAATTAAAACATGGCATCATGGCCAATTCTTTGGTATTTCTTTGATAAGTAAAATCGATTACTTAACATGGTGAGATTTGACAGTGACTTAAGAAGCTTCACCTTGTCAGCAGTTGGAGTTGGTGCTCCCAGAACATTCGCACATGGAACTAGTGTTAAAAAAATCAGAATTTTGTCCAAACAGTCTTATTAATCCATCATCTACAAAGACAGGAAAAAGAAGTGACATGACCAGTACAGCTGAAACTTTTAGAACAATAATGCTTCTAACGAAGTTGAGAAAGCAAAACATCAAGGGCAAAAGTACAATCATGTCTAAGAAAAGCAAGCATGACATGAACAGAACTAACCAAATTCTGGAAGGTGTCATCTTTAGGACCAAATTATAGAGGAATAAAATATAATAGAACTTGAACACCATGTAATATCCTGTTCAAATCATAAATAAAGGGAATCAGTGACCTGAAAGCACCTCAGAGTAAGTGCTCAATAGTCGCATCTACATTCCCTCAATCCTCAACCATCTGCCGCCATTCATGTACATCACCTAAAATAAATCAAATTTGTCATAGAACATAAAGTATATCATACGGAGAGAGAGCATCCTAACTTGCATTCCAATGATACATTCCAACATGGCAGGATAACATTCAGAGAAACATATACTGAATTAATCTCATAGAAATTAAGAGAACCATGTACTGAATTAAGCCTCACGGGAAAGGATGTTGCTTGGTGGCTAAGGCCTCAAAGTGGCGGCGACAGCGGCGCGTGAATTATGATTATGAGTAGAATAAATGAACATAAACAATATGGTAGGAACTTACAAAGCAAATGAGTAATGGGATAGAATGAATGTGGAAATCTACTAACAACTAACAAGTTCACCCAATGCACCGTTATCTGTTTCAAGAAGAAAATGGTAAAATAGTTACAACTGAACGGAAGAGAAAATGCATGGATATAAAGGAAGGACATTAAAGGTCCAGATAACAAAATTGATATATTTATTTTGCATGCTTTCCAGAGAGAAAATACTTAACTGAAATCTGAATGTTTGAACCAAGCATAGTTAACAAAATGGTGATGATTATGTAATAATCAATTGCATATGATGGAGGTTATGTAATAACCAGGCACAATTAACATGGAAGGCTCAAATACCTCGACTATCAGGACCATCGCATCCTGAATCATCCGGCGACATGGTTCTTGGTATTAGTTCAACTTCTCGAATCCTTGGCACCAACTGTACAGTGGCAAATCAGTCAAAGCAGAGATTGGGGAACTCTGTAACTGGTTACACTGCATGTCAGTGCCAAATAGCCCTAAACTATTGATTTGGTAAAACTTCATTGTTGCACAATAGTTGCTTAGACGTCAGAACCAAATTAGAATGCCCCATGACTGACGAACAGTATAGTAGAACACAACATCTGGTATTGTAATTGGAGAGAGTCATTACATATTATCTCGTGATTCACCTTCCCTTTGGTCCCGGTGACATGTATGACCTTCATCCACACGATGACCTCCTCCAGCTCGAGAATCTAACCAAATTCACCCGCATCAGACAACACATTCCCTCATCGCGATTCAGGCGGAGCATGAGGAGGAGGGGACGAACCTGGAGGTAGCGGTCCATAAGGTCCCACTGGTTGCATGAGCTGCCGGTGTGTGCCCGCACGTTCTGCATGAGAGAGGAGAGCTTCCCCAAAACCTCGTCGTACTCCCCCTCCGTCGCGCCACCTACATCCCAATCCCCAACCCGTCGCACGTATCAGCCATCAGTATGGTACCCAACCCAATAGGAACCTGTAGGGTCGCGCTCCTCTCACCTGCCTGTGCGGCGGCGGTTGAGGACTCCAAGCTGAGCGGCTCGGACGGCTCCCACGGCAAAGGGCGCGGCGGCTCCCGCGGCGACCTGCGGCAGAAGGCGTGACGGGCGGCTCCGGTGATAGCTTGGGCGTCGGAGGGCGCGACGGGCGGCAGCTCCCGCAGCGAAGGGCGCGACGACGGACGGGAGGCTGAGGGAGGAACGGCGCCTGAGGAGGATCGATGGATTAGCGATCGATGCGGGTGTGCGGGAGGCTACGTGGGCGAGAGGTCGTGCGGGTGTGCGGTTTTTTTTTCGAACGGCACGGCAGAGTTAGCAATCGATGTGCCTTAATAAGTGGTTTTTTTTGCGTTAAACATGGAAGGATTTAGGACCATTAGATCTTATTGATTGATGGGTCTGATTATTTGGTTTTCCGCCCTCTCTTTCTTTTACATTTACAGGGGTAGTAGATATAGCCTGCCCAAACCTGGTTTTTGAAAAAATAAAATAAAAATAATAACGAGTATTGATGGTTTTGCCGCAAACCATCTGCCTGTCTCCGTACTATTCTCCTGCTAACATGTTGAGTGTTCTAGCCCGTTTATCATGTCACTTCCTAAAAAGATTAATCTGGCCAGATCAATCATGTTTGTTAACAAAAATCATCATCGGTCATAAATTAAAGCGCCAATGACAGTTCTAAGACCAGTTGCATAACATGAAGACACAACTAGATCCACCACTATACAAGAGCAACGATCTGACGACCCAACCTTGGTGAGGTGGGGCCATCGACAGCATAGTGTAGCTGCTAGGGAACGAAATTCTTAATCCTAAAAGACCTAACCACAGCGCTGCAACACAACTGGGGTCCCCACTCCTCCGGCGGCAGGAGCGACAAAGAAAAGAGGGGACCCGTGGGACGTAGGTTGCTGACTCGGCGGGCCCGCCTTTCTTTCGCGCCAAATTCGATAGCCCCGGCGCCCCCCGAGCGCTCCGGGTTCGGTATGGGTCCGCGACACCAATTTCGGCCCAACCCGGCGAAAAACAGGCTCCTGGGGGCGCGACTGGGCCAATTTTTTCACGCCGGCGCTAAAAAAAGGTCGAGGGAGGGGGGGGGGGGGCTTGTTGGGGGCGCGGCTGGAGTTGCTCTAACCACTGCGCTGCAACACGTATCTGAAGGTCCCCACTCCTCCGGCTGCTGGAGCAACAAACAAAAGAGGGGACACGTGGCCTCACCGGCGGAGAGGTGCCTGCTAGGGTTCTTATAGAGGGTCCAGCATGGAAAAGGAATGACTCATGTTTGTTGACAAAAGCTCATCGGTACTCAGTTAAACACTAACACTGCAGTAACCCTAATTGCGGCTGAACAAACGAGGTCATGCAGCATCTGCTGATAGAGTGTCCTTTCTCCCATGAAGTTTGTTCACACACTTATCACGAGGGAGTCGACTTCGACAGCTAAAGACAGAAATTTATCTGACATCCTTAAGCAGCAGCAGCAGCCCTACCCAAGCGGGTCACGACGCTGCTCTCCCCAATAACAGTGCATAAGACTCATTTTCACACAATTTACTCAAACAGATGCAGCAGCAGCCCAACCCGAGCAGGTCTGGACGCTGTTCTCGCCTATAAAAATGCAGACTCGTCTTCATAAAATTTACTCAAATGGGAAGTAGATGACATACCATGTCAGCGACATGACACATATCATACAATGCGATCACAGATCATCCAGTTATAATACTAAAGTTCTACGGTAAATTGCAAATCATAGACACAACTTTCACGAGACATGCATTTCGTTCACTCCACTTGCTTCTGCAGTTTCCTTTTGATTCGGTGTCGCTCCACTTGCTTGGCCACACTCTCAGGCACTTGGACGCCGGAGACTCTGCTCGCACTCGGCGCATAGCCACGGACGACATTGGCAACGCCTTTCATCACTTTCATCTTGCTTGTGCACTCCCTCAGCAGTAGCTAGGCCACCCAGAGTGACCGCACCAGCAACAAGAACAAACGCTGTCGCAGTCCACTCGGTCACCTTCTTGGCTGTAGTTATTGGGCGCCTGCAGGTTAGGTGGGATGAGATGGTAAGGAACATATATAGCAACTCCTGTAGCAGAGGAAAAACAGAACAAATATCTATGTCTACGTATGATTGATATTGTACCATCATCAAGTGTCATGCGGCCTGGGCTTGACTTGTGTGCACAGAGTCTTTGAGAACATACCTGTCTAGCTGGGAAGCCGCGCACAGCTCCTCTTTCTTCTGCTGGATTTGCGACCCACGGTATCCTTCCTTCAAGGCACAGGCGGGTGCGGGATGCTGGGAACACAGAATCAGCGTTCAGAATTGGTGACTAAACAACAGCCTTGACAAGAGACATGGTCTACCGTACAGCATATATCAATCTAATTCTACGCAAAAAAGGAATTCAGTTTTACTGTCCATTGATCATAATGGAGGATGCCGCCTTTACCATCATAGAAGTTGCTAGGCAGAAGCAGCGTTGAGAACAGATGACTAAACAAACAATCTTGACAAGATATGTGATCTACATACAGCGAACACACCTTATCTAAAACCAGTTGGAGACCAAAAGTTGTCTCTTTCTGCCAAAATATCGAGGCATTCATGCTAGGCAGTTGATCATCTGCCCCAATGGTACAAGAAAATACTCCTCCGTCCCAAAATTCCGCCTTAGATTTATCTAGATATGGATGTATCTTAGATTTGCCTAGTCACGTTTTAGTGTTAGATAAAACTAGAAACATCCGTATCTAGACAAATCTAAGACGAGAATTTTGGGACGGAGGCAATATAAAACTAGTTGGAGACCAAAAGATGTTGCTTTCTACAAAAATATCAAGGCACTCATGCTACGCATTTGATCATCTGCCGATGGCACAGAAAATTATAAAACTAGATGGAGACCAAAAGGATGGCGATTTTGCCAAAATACCAAGGCATTCATGTTAGTCAGTTGATCAAAAGATGTACAAAACTATTTGGAGACCAAAAGATGTAGGTTTTTACCAAGATATCACCAGATTCATGCTTAGGCAGTTGATCATCTACCAATGGCACAACAAAATACGTGCAAAACTAGGTGGAAACCAAACGATGCCAATGTTTTACCAAAATATCAAGGCACTCATGCTAGGCAATAGAAAAGATGCCTGTTTTAAGGATACCGGTGCATTCCTGCATATAATACTCCCTCCGTCCCAAAATAAGTGTCTCAACTTGATACAACTTGCTTTGGGATGGAGGGAGAAGATGATAGTATGGAGAAGCATGGAGGGCCTCCACCAATCAGAGCAAGAATCTAGTTGGAAATGAAAAAACCAAAAAAGATGCTGATTTTACCGGAGATGCGATAAAGAATCTAGTTGGAAGATGATCAGTTGCCAGGCAGAGGCGGCATTGAGAATTGATGACTAAACAACAATCTTGACCAGAGATGCGATCTACATACAGCGAAACACACCTTATATCTTGCACGGCAAAATATAAAACTAGCTGGAGACCAAAATACGTCGATTTCTACCAAAATATCAAGGAATTCATTTCATGCTAGGCAACTGGTCATCTACCAATGGCACAGAAAAATATAGAACTAATTTGAGACCAAAAGATGTTGATTTTGCCAAAATACCAAGGCAATCATGCCAGGCAGTTGATCATCTACCAATGTCACAGGAAAATACAAAACTAGTTGGAGAGCAAATGATGTTGATTTTTACCGGAATATCGACACACTCATGCTAGGCAGTTGATAATGTACCACTTGTACAGCAAAATACAAAGCTAGTTGGAAACCAATAGATGTCAGTTTTACCAAAATATCAACACATTCATGCTAGGCAGTTGATCATCTATCAATGGAAATCAATGAAAAATGTGCATCCCTGTGATATACTACTAATACTACTCCGTAGATAATAGCATGGAGAGAAGAACGAAGGACCCCACCAACCAGAGCAACAATCTACTACGTAGTTGGAAATAAAAAAGATGCTTGTATCAAGGATAGGCGTGCATCCCTATGACAGAGCAATTGATACAGACTAACGGAGGGCCTCCACCAATCGGAGCAAGAACGTCGGGCCACAGACCTTGGAAACACAGCAAGCCGGAGAGCGAAGGAGAAGGTACCTGCTCGGTGTGGACGAGCCGGCGAAGCCGCTCCCCTGGAAGCACCGCCGGGCGCAGGATCCTCGTGGCCGCCGCCGCCGCCGCGCGGAGAGACGCCGCCATCGTCGAAGCCCTGCAGACAAGCAGGCATCAATCGCCCCAAGAATCGAGAAATCCGGCCGGGTTGGAACCTACATTGCGGGTCGGAGCTACTGATTAGGGGTAGGGGTTGGATCCTACCTTGCGGATCGGAAGTGCTGGTTAGGGTTAGGGTTCCTCGCTCGCTCGCCCGCCGTCCGCCGCCGTCGTCGAGATGAAGAAGAGGTGGACTGAAATGATTTTCTTTTCTTTTCTGTGAGTGAAGCTACCTATTTACCAGGGGGAGAGGGCCGCGCCAGTGTACACTGAGACTGAGAGTAGCCTCACGAGCAGGCCCGGCCCATCTGTGAGAATGAGACCCACCCACCCCTTAGTCCAATTCCTTCTCTCTGTTTTTTTTTTTTTTTGCGGGTTTGAATTCCTTCTCTTTCTTTTTTCTCTTTTCTTTTCTTGCTCTTGTCGAAACTTTATTTTAATTATCCCAAATTCTAATAAGTGCAGCTGCACTTTTTAACATTCCCGAGCACACCCTGCCAGAGCCGCCGGATGCATCGCGATCGGACGCGATCTCGACTAGGTGGAACCTGGTCGGACTTAAACGTCAGCAGATATCTGGTCGGGGGGAAACGTCTAGCGCGTGGTGGGGCCCGCCATTATCTGTGTCTTCTCCACCTCTCCGCAACGTCACTCTCCCCCATTCGGTAGTGTGGGCGGTTTCTCCTTCCTCCTCGCCCAAATCGACGCAAATCGACAACGCGCCTGCCCAAATCCGCCTCGCCGCAGTCCAAATCGGTGCTCTCGGGGGTGGTTCGGCGGCGCGGGGTGGTCGGCGCTTCGAGTTGCTCTCCCGCGCGGCTCGTCAGCCGTGGGGGAGCTACTTTCGCAAGCGAGATCGGCGGACGGTTCACATAGCCTTTAATATTACTCCTCCGAATATTATCAGCACGTTATTTGGGACGTGGCTTGACGGGATGAGTCCCAAACGAGACACATTCGTGTAGGAGTATGTGCTTTATTATGAACTGTAGAAATGATTTGGTTTTTAACAGAACAACAAACATTTATTTTTTGCAGGTTATCTTCCGAGCCACTGCGTTGATCCGTATGTGGTCGCTACTCACTCCAACGGAGGCCATGGAGCGTATGGTTGCTGGATCTATCCGATGGGAGATGGTAGATCGGGCTATTTTCAACCGGTTTGGATGGCGGTTATGTAATAGGGTAGGCAATTAGTTTTCCTGTCTTTCTTATGCCAGCCGGTTGTGGCTTTACTTTTCTTTTTGTGCTCTTTGTGAGCATTTTTCGTTCTTTTGTTTGAGACTTGATGACTTGTGTTGAACCTATTTGCTTATTAATAAGTATGGTCATATGCATCGCTCTGATGCAGAGGTCGGGGAGCTCCCCTTTTCGAAAAAAGAAGTTTGGCAAGATTTTGGGAGTCTCGCCAGAATGAAGTTAATTTGTCAAGTAATTTGCATATCAACACACATTATAGCATAAATCTACAGCCGATTTTTTTCTGCAGTGTATGTCAACATTAGCATTACATAAGTTGAGGGACCATTAAATATACAAATATCACAAAGTTGGTGAAAAACTCGTACCATGTTTTTTCGTGAAGATACTATATGTTTTAAGCAATGAAGGACAATCAAAAGCATGTGTGGCCACTCAGGAATCAAGATCGTAATTGTCTAGGTCCTCCTTGCTCCACGTCTACCCAGTTATAGTTCAAGATCAAGAATTCTCGTCCATGTAGGCCCCAATAAAGTACCCATACATCTGAATTTATCATCTAACAAAGAACATTTGCATGCAAGAGACCGTTTCTACTAAACAGTTAGTGAAAATAGACACTCTACTCAATCGACAACAAGTGTTCCCCTAATATCAAACAGTGTTACAAAATATATTTTTATCCAAACCAATCTACAATCCTACCAACGAGGCATGTGTTCGATTTATCAAGCTCAATGATGCCCCTTCTACCACTCAAGCAATTTAGGAAACCGGGACCCAAATTACAATATGAGAACGATGTATAATACAAGTTGTGCGGAGGAACCCAATGTGAATCAATAATGATGTTCAAAGTATTATGAGATAACTCATTGAATTTTATATTCATAAAACCAAAAGAATGATCTTCTGATGTCACATCACTAAAGTTGTTCTTTCTGAGGTAAGTCAAATTGTAAGCATGCCAATATCCACATGTATCAAATCACTCAATTAGTTGCCATACATGTAAAGTTTGTTTAAGATAGTTAGGTTTTACAAAAATTGTAATGCCATGACAGTTATATTGGGTACTCCATCAAACTCAACTCTTGCAAGAAAAGTTGGGTACTTTGTCTACCACCTTAGTAAGTTCTGCCACACGTGACCATCGACACTACAAGAAATATGTCAACTTATGACCTTGACTATTGGTCACTGAAAGGTCATTGTTTTTCATTTGCGACCTATTTGTGACCAAAAACAGAAGGTCAAAAGCTAGCAGTCGTAAACTGAAATTAACGACCTTCTCTGTGAGAAGGTCGTAGACGTTTACGACCAAAACAGAATGTCGTTGAACCCATGACCTTTTGTTTTGGTCACTGGCTGTCTGCCCAGGCCACGTCAGATCCGACGTTGCTATATGACGTGGCAAAATTGCGACCAATTCAAAAGGTCGTTACTTAGAATCAGCCCGGTCCATTTCGGTGCTTTAGATGGGCCGAGCCCATTAATTCAGCCTTTTTAATATATTTTTTCTGTTAATTTTCGTTAGCTACATGGGCTTGGCCCAGTAATTCGGCCTTTTAAATTTCTTTGCCTATCCCTTTTGACAGATTTTTTGGTCTTGTTTTTTCTGGGCCATTTCTTTGCTGGGCCTCTCAAGTTTTCCTCTCAGAAATAATTGTTCAATATATCTTGGACTGGGCCGAAATAATTGATCCAATCCAACTTCTTTTATTATGCCATTTAAATACATTAAAACTGAGCATTTTTCCAGCCTTCTCAGGCCATCAATGATTTTGGCCTTTGATCTCGCCGTACGGACATTTCTGGCCGTTCGATCGACTGAACTTTGCGAATTGGGCCACTAGTCCTTAATGGCAGCTACTCCGGGAGAAAAATCTAAAGTCTGTGGTTAACTGGGCCTCCACCCATTACGCATTGCAGGCTTCCAGCCCATTCTCGCAGCGCCTCGTCCCCTTCCCCGACACCGCCGCCGCTGAAGGGATCTCAGGCAGCGACACCCTTCCCTCCTCTTGGTCGCTCACTAACAGTCGGAACCCGGCGACGATCTCCTCCGCCTCTCTGCACCGCGCCCCATGGCAACCCTAGCCTTTCGTCTCCGTAGAAAAAATCTCTTCGCTCGCATGCAGGAACCGCCAGCCGGGAGTGAGGAGGGATTTGTGCGTCTTGAGGTTGCGGAGGGGGTTCGATTCGGTGAGTCTGGGGCGCGGGGGCGGGCGGACGGGCCACTGGACCTGCGCCCACTGGTCGGCATCGACGACGGCGGGGACGCACGCGTAGGGCGGCAGCCTGAGTTGACGCCCATGGAGCGTGTTGAGCAGGTGCGTCTGTCTTTCTCCTCAGCTCTGATCTCCTTCATTGTCTAAATTCTGCCAATCTCCCCTCCTTTGAAAATCCCCTCTTTTGGATCTCCTCTGCTAGCGCCTCTACAGGTAAAGATTTATTGCTCATCGCATCATGTTTTCTGTTGTTAAATTAAGGTCGTTCTATTTGTTATACATTTTTCATTTGAAGCAATTATTAACATCATGATTTTTCACTGGTTGACAGGATTTGGCCGCATTTTTATTGATCTTCCCTGAATTTATCCTTCTCCTGTTTCCATTAGTTGACATGACACATAGAAGGTAAATTCTGGGTTCCATGTATATGATTGAAGCTGTTACATGCACAGTAGCTATTTACATTGTACTATCAATCTGCAGGTTAGGATCGTAACTTTCAAAGTTGTACTTTCTGAAAGTGTTGACTTCTTGGGTTGCTGATATATGTCAGTGAAATCCGAGGCGCCACTACAAACACAAAACAATGATTTTCTTTAGGAGATTATAAGCAGGTTTGTCTATAAGGCCAAGTTAACGGTAACTACAGTTAATGCCATATATTCCTAATAGACAAACCTGCTTATAGACAGTGGATGTTGCTTTTGGCACTTCTTGTGCTTATAGACAGTGGAGTACTAATTAGGTTCTGCACCACTTTGCAAGTCACTCACAAGGCATTGGGTGTTGCTTTTGGCATATTTGATCCTGGCCATGTTAGATATGTAAGTAAAACATTGCTGTATGTGAAAATTGAATAGTCAAATTACCATGCAATCAAATTTAAGACGTTTCATAGGATTATCTTTGCAAATTCACTATGAACATATAGAAAGTTTGACAGAACCACATGGTATTCTAAGATAAGAGCACAGCAGTAATTTAAGTGCATAGGTATATCTTTGCCTTATAATGTGTGTACTAACCGTGCATGTAAGGATGTGTTTTCTCCAGTGGCACACATACATTACATATCTTTAGTTATTGCGCTTATGGCCACCTAAAATTATTATGTGTGTATAAATTTCTTGTCATTGGCTCACTGCTAATCATATATATTTGTTTTTCAGTGTTACAAACAAATGTGAGGGAGATGATGATCCACGTATTGCCATGTAACATAGTGTCTTCTACCATATGCCGTGTGCCATTTTGACACGTAAACTATATGAATTTCTGTTGGGCCAGGACGATTAAAATAACTTTCTATGATTAATTCAATATATAGTATGAAATTTGTGTGGATAGGTAACTGCAGCTGCTCTTGTGCTACAACTCACCATGGTGACTGGTGCTTCACTATGAGACTGCAACCAGCTGATTGTGGTCGCCTTCCTGGCTTCCTCATGTTGGACGATCGAGGTGAACAATGCCTCTCACAGCCTCACTTCTAAGTTGATTATCTTAGTCGTATTTGAAGAAATTGGCATAGGTGTTTGTAAAATGTTGTGGAACCAGCGCGGATGATGAAGGTTGTTAAGAATTTTTTATATAATTTGCATTTAACCTTTGCTCAAGTAAAGAACTATTATTAAATGTGATTCCAATTATATGAGTAACAACAAATGGCTTCATTATTATTTACCATGTCTAACTATGTACTACCTCGACTCCAAAACGTCATATATTTAGCAATGGAGATAGTATATGCTAATAACAGTAGTTACTAGATGTCAGCCAAATAAATTCATCCATAGATCGGTTGAGCATCACTGGGTTTATTTTTCTTAAATATTTATATTGTTCTTTACTCAAGACCGATGCTACCGCGACCGCAATTGCCGGTGATTTCTGTACATATACTGAACCAACTAAAGTTGGCATTGATTTAAAAAAAACTAAAGTTGACATTGATTCTGTAACTTCTTCCTTGGTAAGAATAATGTGCACTCATCTTTGCATAGTTTGTATATAGTTAAGTTTGTAATGTACATGACCAAATGGGGCCACATTTCTCACCAAATAGTATTTGTATTGTCTTGCACTGTTATTTATACAAAATTTTCATTTGTATTGATCTGAACAGAAAGGTCACAGTTGCATTTTGGATCTGTATGTGTAGTACTTCCACTGATCTTTTTTCCTCTACAAATATACAGGGCACAAGCATTGGGAGTATCAAATGCACCAACTATTGAAGGAGCTCATCCATCCACTGAGAGCATTGCAGCTTTCCACATCTACTTTAGTTGCATCAGATACTTTATCCTTTAATTGTATTGCCAATGTCACTTACATATATGTAACTAAGAGAAATTAGCATTTTGTAAGGATGTCACACTATTACTATTTCACCGTGTTTCGCAGAGAAGCTTTGCGAAGATTAGTATAGTGATCAGCTTTATGGAATGCCATTTGTTCACTTTCCTTGTACGGTCACCTGTTGGCACATTCATGGTCATCAAATGCCTATGTTGTAGATTTATGATCCAATTCATGAGATGCTAGGAAAAACTTGTACATGGAACTAAGAGGATGGTAAATATGACCGGAAAATATACAAGATGATAGCTATATAGAATAATAAATATTAGCATAGGAATAAAAGTTCTTTTACTAAAAATAGGAAATTAGTTCTTCCATGTCTACCTATTTGTAAAATTACTATCACTCTATTGAATAATAAACGGGCGCAGCAACGCGCGCCAATCATGATCTAGTTGACATTACAACACATCACACTACAAGTTATCTTGGGCCTAGCCCAGTTCCGATACATTTTCAAAGCAATATGGAACATTCTACAGCAAAGAAAACAAAATATCTTTACATGCAATCATTCTAGCAGTACATATCTTTATGTCTAAGGAACCAGTAAGTGCCAAACAAAACTATTCTATAGCAAAGAAAAGAAAATAGATGACAAGACATCACAGAAGTTCCTATTGTCCTCCTCCTTCAACATTTGAAAACCTTCACCTGGCAGTAGATCAATCATGAGTGAGAAACAATACAACAGCAAAAAAATGTTCAGACGATGCAAAAAATAACAATCATAACACATGGTATTCGCGTACAGATTGTAAGTCATGGATCTATTACACATAGTTTTTGTGTTGTGGACTATCTTCATGCAATTGCTACTTGGTAAGGCATTACAATGCTCCAGGAAGTGTACCACACTACAGTCAACAGTCTACAGCATGCACAGCTAGGAATTGTAAGTCACATTGCATAGTCAGCAGAAGCATACTAACATCACAAAGGTAGGAGAGTATAAAGTGATGATCTAGATTGAGTTACCATCGGTGAGGAGGTCGATTATCTCCGTAGTGTGCTTGATGATGCGCACAGCCATGATCTTCTTGCCATTGCATCCATGCGCTCGATTATGGGGGTACCAATGCATCCAAGTAGAACAAAACCACCAACATTAACCCACAGCTTCAAGTACAAGCAAGTATATATCAAGGGACAGTGAAAACAAGTTGAGACAAACACTGTAAATATCTATTTCATGTCATGCAGAATTCAAACCGAATAAACCTATGCATACGAAGGTGAAATATTACAAAGAAAGCACTCATCAGGTAGCATGCATACAAAATCTCTGTGTTGGCAGTAGTAAATACTCTTTGTGTTGACAGTAGTAAATACTCTCTGTGTTAGCAGTAGTAAAACTCATGCAGTACCAAGTTAATAACTTTGAGTCAGAAAAGCTAGAAGTGTCTCTTAAGAGAGACCAAAACTTAGAATTAAGGCACATATCATATTCTGAACAGCATCAGCACAATGGCAGTAACAATTAACAGTAGTAGGACATCAATGGGGCACAACTTAGTTAACTGCAGACGGATGGATAGACAATTACCTTCTTGAGGCAGGGGCGAGCGTCCTTGAAGTCGAGGAAGATGAGCGTGAGGGCGGCGCTAATGGCACTCCAGGACATGTTGAGGCCGAGCAGCAGCGCCACAAGCATGCCCAAGGTGATGGTGTACATGTCGAATGTGATTTTCTCCCCAGATTCAGTGCATGGAACAGCTCCCTTCCGTTCCCAACAGCAGCAAGGTACTGGTGCTACTGTCGTGCAAAGAAAAATCTTGTAAGCATGATAGAAGGCTGGGATGGCAGGAAGTGAAAATCTTGTCTAACAACATGAGCAGAGCACTAGTTACAAGCATGATAGAAGGCTGGGTGAAGAATATACGAAACTGAACCAATCAATTCAATTCAAAGGGTGTATCTTGTGTAAATGATGCTAGCAATCTCAGTTTCATGCATATATATAGCAGAAATTTTATTAGATAATCCTAACTCCATACTTAACAGACCTTCATTCCTCAAAATACTCAACAGAGAGTATTCCCTACCACAAGCAGCAAGTTGAGCGGGGTTTGGGCGAGATCCAGCGAGGTGCAGGGCTGCTCGTTGGGTAACTAGTACCTGGATGTATGGAGTGAGGAGGGAGAGTTGCAGCATACTAATCTTGGGCGTGAAGAGTGGAAACTACCATATATTGCCCAAGAATTGAACCCAGCTTTGACATGCATGCTGCAATTCAACTCCATTGGTTGTCACAGAGATAACATGAGGCAGATGGATGATTAGTAAACATGCTGGGTGGCCAAGAAATGAACAGCATTTAAAATACTCCTACTACTATAGTAGTTAAGATGATGAGACAAAGGACAACAGCATGCAGAGTTCTTGATGCACCGGTGTGGCCCAACTCAGCTGCACCACACTGAGGCACTGTTGTTCCATCGAGCTCGACCATGTGCAGGCTTCATCATCGCCGTGGAGGTCCCGGTGGTCGTCCTGGTCCATGGAGTGTGAATCTTATTATTTCATTTCAGAGAACGTTAAACACAAATGGCATGTATATGGATCACTATGGACAAGCAAACTTCGCTAATAAATATGAACAAGGCCTACTATAGCATAGCAGGTAAGGAGTTAGATTAACTCAAGTATTGGTGACTAATAGACCTATTATTTCATTTCAGAGAAAGCCTGAAACACAAATGGCATGCATATAGATACCAAGGACAATCAAACTTAGCTAATAAATATGAACAAGGTCTACTATAGCATAGCAGGCAAGTATTGGTGACAAATAGACCTATATTAAGAGTAAACAGAACTAGCTCGGAAAACATCTCTATATTAAGAGTATCATGTGTGAATGTGATACAGTAAAAATTGCATGCTATGTACATCAAGTTAAAAGGCACAAGTTATACAGTAGCCTCAAGCAGAGCAAGTGTACAACAAGATGATAAAAGAATGCCCAATCATGGCATTTGATTTCACAAGAGAAGAATGTGTAAGGTGCAATTTGTGTACACTTTGTAATTCTATAATAATTTGTAGTGCACTGTGGCTAGAAGCCAAAGTACACTTGAAGCTATGAACTATGCAACAAGCCTGAAACTCCAACAACAAGAAGCAGAGTTGAGTTACTAGCCATCAGACAAGACTGGAACTCCCAGCATTTGCCTCTCAAAATTTTATATAAAGTGAAAATTCCCAGCAGGGTAGATAGACATATGCTATTGTTTAGAATTGCATGATAAATTGCGAGAAGTCTTCAAATACAGAGTCTTATGCAAAGTTATTACAATCAATATGATGTTGTCAAGGTCATCCAAGTACTTGCCCTTTTAGATGCATATATAGCTATATGTAGGAGAATAATAGAGTACTAGCCGCACCTGCTAGATGTATTTCAGAATAAGAGGTAAAAAATAGGTAAAAATACTGATGCAAGCTATGCTCTACAACAAGTGCAGAGCAGCTACACAAGAAAAATACAAGCCCACTGATACTAGTTGTGCACTTGTTTCTTCCATTCACCACTGATCTGATCTGTAGTGAAAGAGAAAGCACGGCCAAAAGAAGTTAAAAAATGTTATGAGTTGTAAGAGGATAGAGATGCCACAGGATCTGAGAACAATATCAGATCAGGTTGTTGAAGACGTTGATGACGATGTTGTCGTTGGTGACGGCGTCGATCTGCGGCCCCGAGAACTGCATGTTGATCAGGATCCCCTGCACCGCCACCAGCATCAGCCCAAGAACAGAGCAAGAGCAAGAGCAAGAGCAAGAGGAAGAGGAAGATCAGGATCCCCTGCACCGCCGCCAGTATCTGTCTACCGGGGGAGGGGGCCGCAGTAAGTGGCCTCACGGGCAGGCCCGGCCGTCTGTGAGAATGAACCCACTCATCCACTCTCTTTCGATCGAACTAGCGGCCCATCTGTGAGAATAAGACCCACTCACCCACTCATCCACTCTCTTTCGATCGAACTAGCGGATCATGCAACTATTATACATGAAATCTGTGACCATTTTTAACAAATCATGATATTTAAAAAAAGGTAATGTCTGTAAAAAAAACATGCATATTTGTAAAACTAAAAACCGTGGAGAAGTTGAAAAAAACCCAACAAATAACTGGAATAGCAAAAACCTGATATAAGATAGAAGGAAAACTACCCCCACCAAAAGAAAGATAGAAGGAAAACTAGTTCACCCTGATCAATATATGTGCCGACCAACGCCGGTCCGGCGGATTCCTCCCATTAACAGAGCAAGATGAGTGAATTTGGTCCCAAGCTACGGTGAAACAACAGCCGACCGAACCGGCTCCCATGCCGGCTGCCGCCAAAACTATCCTCCACCAGCGGAGCTCCTCCACAACACCACCACGGAGAAAGGAACAATGGCCGCCCCGTGAAGCCAAATGTTACCAGTAAATTAATCCCTGGGACCTCCTATACGACCCTCAATCTTTTCAGAAAAACCAGTTCATTGTACTGTTTGTCACAATGTCGCTATGATGGATAATCTCTCACTCCATTGGCCGACATGATTTTAGCTAGTTGGCATCCTTGTCAGTTTGTTTTTTTGCCACTTTTTTTTGGTTTCTTCGGTTATACCGTTTTCAGGTTGTTTTTTCTTTCTATTTTCATAAAAAAAATCGAATATTTAATTATTTGTTTCTAAAAGTGAATATTTCTTGAAATTTCTAAGCATTTTTTATCAAATCATGATATTTTTAAAAAAAATAAGGTTTGTAAAAAAACATGGATATTTTTAAAATAAAAACCATGGAAAATGATAAAAAAAATAACCAACAAATAACTGGAATAGCAACAACCTGATATAAGATCAAAGGAAAACTAGTTCACCCTGATCGATAGACGTGCCAACAAACGACAGTCTGGCGGAATCCTCCCTTTAACAGAGCAAGATGAGTGAATTTGGTCCCAAGCAACGGTAAAACAGCAGGCGACCGAACCGGCTCCCACGCGCGGCAAAACTGTGCTCAACCAGTGGAGTTCCTCCACAAGACCACCACGGAGAAAGGAACAATTGCCGCCCCGCGAAGCCGAACGCTACCACTAAATCTAATCCCTGGGAACTCTTAGATGACCCTGAATCTATTTAGAAAACCAGTTCACTACACTGTTTGTGAAAATGTCGCTATGGCGGGCAATCTCTCGCTCTATGGGCCGACATGATTGTCGCTAGTTTGCCTTGTCAATTAGTTTTTTCCTTGGTTTCTTTGGTTATCCCCTTTTTGGGTTATTTTTTCTTTATGTTTCATAAAAAGCCAAATATTTAAATATATATTTTGAAAAGTAATTATTTCTTGAATTTTTTGAGCATTTCTATCAAATCATGATATTTTAAAAAAGGTAACGCTTGTAAAAAAACATCCATATTTAAAAAAACTTGGGAAAAAAATTAACCAACAAATAACTGGAATAGCAACAACCTGATATAAGATCAAAGGAAAACTAGTTCACCCTGATCGATATACGTGCCAACCAACGACAGTCTCGCGGAATCCTCCCTTTAACTGAGCAAGATGAGTGAATTTGGTCCCAAACAATGGTGAAACAGCAGCCGACCAAACCGGCTCCCACGCGCGCCAAAACTGAGCTCAACCAGCGGAGCTCCTCCGCAAGACCACCACGGGGAAAGGAACAATGGCCGCCATGCACGCCAAAACTGTGCTCAAACAGCAGCTTGACACATTGCACTTGCTGATAATAGTTATATTTTAAGCATTGGAACATACGGTTTTAGTCCAGAATTTTTCATCGTTCCTAGTCCTATCTTGTTGGGAAAGCTCACTGGTGTTGTTATTATTGCTCTGCAGCTACATGTACAGTCTGTTCTGACCTATTATACTTTTATCTTGAGAATATGTTTGTTTTTCCAAGAACTAAGGCGTTCATTCTATCCTAATTTGAATTTTCATGTGGCTTTTAAATCCACCCAGTCTATTCAGCTGCAATTTGTTGATTTATTACTTGTTACACACACTGCAAGTTCGTGATTTTATACTTGTTGGTCCAACAAAAAATGATGATCAAATTTTATTTTCAGCCAAGGAAGAAGCTCGCTCCCAAGAGTAGAAAGTGAAGGTGAGCGAAATGATAAAAAATTATGAACTTTTGCCATGAACTGCTATGACAAACTGGTGTTATGGAATGTTGTCACTATTCTTTTTCTTTAGCCCAGATGATATATTCTTGTTTTATTTTATTCAAAGTCATGGAAAATGATTGTGCTGTTAAGTAGATTGTGGTGTTGTTAAGAAAATGGGTGGTGTTGTTGCATGCTACCCTTTGATGATCTTTGTTCATATGCCATTGACGCTTGGGATGAAGTGTCCTTTGAGCAAAAAAAAATACAATGTTTTTTTTTTTTTGCTTCCAGTAGTAGTTGATGCACTATATGGTTGTTCATGTTGTAGTAAAGATTGAGTTTTTTTCATGCGTGAAATTGTAGGATGTGAGAGCCATTAGTCATTTATATACGATGGAAGGAAACTAAAGCAAAAACCCCAACCTCTATGTGCGAAACACAATACTACATACGGGGAAGGGGTTTGAGACGGGGAAGAGGTTTGGTGGGAATTTGGTGAAGGAGAGGGATTCACCAAATCCCAGCCCCTTTAGCTGGGCTCAACCAGCGGAGCTCCTCCGCAACACCACCAACCCCGCCCAAGCTCGCCGCCAAGATGTCCCCAAACGGAGACACGGCGCTGTGAAGCACAAGTATGCTCTTTTCGCACGGTGTGCTTCACGCGAGGAAAAAACATACAGAGAAAAGAAACACTTCGAGGAACCCCTGCCGAAACGGCAACAATACCAAGCAATGCACATGGATTATAATAACTGTAACTGTCTCAAAAAATATTTATTGACATGCATGTTTCATCTGTACGTAGTCAGGCCAACCGAAGCACACGCCTCAGCCATCCATCCAAGAAAAGACTCACTTCTCAAAAAAAAAAAAAAAGCAGACTCATTCCTCATACAATTTACTCAAAAGGAAAGGCTCAAACGGGCAGGATAACATACCATGTCATGTCAGCAACATTAGACAGCGCAATCACAGATCATCCAGTAATAAAACTACTCAAGTTGTAGACTCATTTTCATACAATTTGCCCAAATGGGCAGGATAACATACCATGCAGCAACATCACAAATATCTTAGCATGCGGTTACGGATCATCATCTAGTAATCTTACTACTCAAGTTCTAGGTGGCAGATGATAGACCATATATTACAAGAGACATACATAACATAGTGCTGGAAAATAACTTATATCCGTCTTGGTTCTCCATCAAACAAGATGCATGTAATCTTCACTCCATTTGCTTGTGGCCTGCTCTACTTGCTTGACCACACCCTCAGTCAGGTTTGCCGCCTTACTCCTTTGGCTTGTGCACGCGGCGGAGCACGACTGGCCTGCGCACACCCTCATGCAGGCGGCCGGGCTCCACTGTCTTGCTCACGCCCTCACGCAGGCTGCCGAGCTCCACTGGCACGCGCACAGTCTCAGCAGTATAAAGATTTCTGTCTGTCCCAGCACTGCCAGCAATGGCACAGAGAGTGGCCCCAATGTTCACAAAAACAAATGTCGGCATAATCCAACTGCATATCTTATTGATCCTTTTTATGTGGCGCCTACAGGTAAGAATTATTATACATCAACTCCTGTAGCAGAGGAGAAACAGAGGAAATGTCTATGTCTGCATATGCTTGATAGATGCTGTACCATTGGGGGTCATGTGGTCTCGGCTCGACTTGGGTACAGAGAGTCCTGAACAGAAGTTTGTCCACCCGGGAAGCCGCAGAATTGGCATCGGCGAGGGCAATGAGATCGTACAGCTCCTCTTTCTTCTGCTGGATTTGCGACGAAAGGTATGCACGGGGGGTTTCGTAACGCTGGAAACACAAAAAGCGGCATTGAGAACTGACAGCTAAATAACCTTGACAAGAGATGTGGTTCACTGTTGCAGCATATATCAATCTAATTTCCAAGCAAAAGGGAATTCAGTTGTACTGACCATTTCATACTACTCCTTAGTAAGAGCACACACACACACACACACACACACACACACACAATCATGCTAGGCATTTGATCATCTACCAACGGTACAGCAAAATATCAAACTAGCTGGAGGCCAAAAGATGCCGATTTTAATCAAAAGCATTCATGCTAGGCAGTTGATCGTCGACCGATGGCAACGCAAAAGAATAAAACAAGTTGGAGACCAAAACGATGTCCTTTTTGTTTAGCAAAAATAATATCAAGGCATTTATGCTAGGCAGTTGATCATCTAACACTGGAAACCAATCAAAAAAGATGCCTGGGCATCCCTGTGATATAATAGAAGTTTTGTTCATAAAGATGTCGTTTTGTTCACCACAAAGATAAAACAAGTTGATCATTTTGTTCACCAAAGATGTCGTTTTGTTCACCAAAGATGTCGTTTTGCTCACCAAAGATAAACCAATCAAAAAAGATGCCTGGGCATCCCTGTGAAATATAAAACAAGTTGGAGACCACAAAGATGTCGTTTTGATTTTACCAAAAATAACATCAGGGCACTAATGATAGGCAGTTGATCATCTAGCAATGGAAATCAATCGAAGAAGATGCTTGTGCGCCCCTGTGATTTAATAGATGATGATAGGATGGAGACCAAACAATGTTGATTTAAAATAAATAAATATATAAAGGCATTCGTGCTAGGCAGTTGATCGTCGACAGATGGCACGGCAAAAGAATAAAAAAAAAAGTTGGAGACCAAAAAGGCGTCCTTTTTTATTGACGAAAAATAACATCCAAGGAAATAATGCTAGGCAGTTGATCATCTAGCAATGGAAATCAATCAAAAAAAGATGCCTGTGCGCCCCTGTGATTTAATAGATGATGATAGGATGGAGACGAAACAATGTTGATTTTTAACAAGAAATATCAAGGTATTCATGCTAGGGAGTTGATCGTGTACCAATGGCAGAGCAAAAATATAAAACAAGTTGGAGACCACAAAGATGTCGTTTTGATTTTACCAAAAATAACATCAGGGCACTAATGATAGGCAGTTGATCATCTAGCAACGGAAATCAATCAAAGAAGATGCTTGTGCGCCCCTGTGATTTAATAGATGATGATAGGATGGAGACCGAACAATGTTGATTTTTAACAAGAAATATCAAGGTATTCATGCTAGGGAGTTGATCATGTACCAATGGCAGAGCAAAAATATAAAACAAGTTGGAGACCAAACGATGTTGATTTTTCCCAAAATATCAAGGCAGTCATGCTAGGCAGTTGATCATCTGCCAATGGTACAGGAAAATACAGAACTAGTCGTAGATAAAAAGATGTCAGTTTTACCAAAATATCAGTGCATTCGTGCTAGGAAGTTGTTCACAAACCAATGGAGATCAATAAAAAAGATGCATCCCTGTGATACCATAATAGTAAGTACTCCTACGTACAGATAATACAGTATGGAGACAAGAACAGAGGACCTCCACCAATATAATCAGAGCAACAATCAGACGTCAAGCCACAGATCTAGCCGGATATGGGATACCTGGTGGGTGTGGAGGAGCCGGCGAAGGCCTCCGCCTGGAAGCACCGCCGGACGCAGGGTCCTCGTCGCTGCTGCGCGGAGGGAAGCCGCCATCGTCGCAGGCCTGCAAACAAGCAGGCATCAATCGCCCAAGCCCCGAGATATCAAGCCGGGTTGGAGCCTACCCAAGCCCCGAGATATCAAGCCGGGTTGGAGCCTACCTTGCGGATCGGGGGATTGGAGCCTACCTTGCGGATCGGAAGTGGTTAGGGTTAGGGTTCCTCGCTCGCTCGCCTTCCGCCGCCGAGAAGGGACGCGATCGTGCAGTGCGGAGCTATCTGTCTATCTTTTTTTTAGGAAAAAGCTATCTGTCTATCTTATTACCGGAAGGGGGCTGCGCCAGTAATAATACAGTAGCCTCACGAGCAGGCCTAGCCCATCAGTAAGAATCAGACCCACTAAAAAAATATTACCCTATATGGACCCCTAAAAAATATTACCCTATATGGAAAAGCAAAAATGCTTCATACCTAAATAAAAATTGTGAAAATCTTTTTTAAATAAACTTGACTACTATTGTACTCGGAAAAAATATTATCGAGGAGAAGAATTTTCCCTGAAGTCAACGAGGGTTTTTCCTTCGCGAAAAATTATATACTAGTGTGACAGAAATTCAAGTTTATTAAAACAACAAAACTTTTTCGTACTTTTTTGAAAACATATCGGGTGTGTACATATAAGCTCAAGAGCTCACCTGGGTTATTTTAGCCATTGGCCGGATAGGAAACTGATGGATGTGGGTAGAATGTACGTTGCACCAAACTCCTGTTGCATATTTTTGAATGTTCAACAAATTCTAAAAATAATGAAGCACTTTCACACAACATCTATCAATGTTGTCACAAATTTTCAAATCAAAATTTGAAACATGGTCTACGGTCCAAAAATGACAAATACATACCATAAGTTGGGCTTCAAATTTGGCCCATTATCAATATTGATGACAAACTTCACATTTATGTATCTTGAACTGTGTTTTGAATTTTGATTTGAATATTTTGTGGAAACACTGATTGATGTTACGTCAATGCGCTAGTTTTTCTTTCAAGATTTTTTGAACCATTTTAAAATTCAAAACCGGCATCTAGCGCACAGGTAGCACCACAAGGATGGATGAACTGGACACGTTGCCGGCGGATGATATCTGAACGAAAGATGGATAGGTCACACATTTCCAAATGATACCTTGTGCTACACGAAACCCAACCCGCACACCGCCCTTTCCTAACTTGAGGGATAATTCTTTTCCTTCGTGACTTTTCATGAGTACAATAGAAGGTCAAGTTTACTTCAAAAAAAAAATGGTTTTTTCGCTTAAATACTAAAAAACATCTCGGGTGTATATACACCCCGGAGCCAAGGGTTGCCCCGCCCCCACTCACCCACTCAATTTGTCTGTATCCGGTGAGCCTGTGCTATTTGAGCCACTCGCCGGATACGAAACTGATGGATCTGGGTGGAATGTATGGTGCACCAAACTCCTATTGCATATTTTTAAATGTTCAACAAATTCTGGAAAGAATGCAGCACTTTCACACAACAACAATCAATGTTGTCACACATTTTCAAATCAAAATTTGAAACATAGGTTGCGATACAAATATGACAAATACATACCATAAGTTGGGCTCCAGATTTGGCCCATTATCAATATTGATGACAAAATTCACATTTATGTTTCGAATATTGATTTGAATCTTTTGTGGAAACACTGATTAATGTTTGATTAATGTTACGTCAATGCACTAGTTCTTTTTTCCAGATTTTTCGAACCATTCTAAAATTCATAACCGGCATATGGCGCATAGGTAGCACCACAAGGATGGGTGGTCTGGACATGATCCCGACGGATGTTATCTGAACGAAATATGGACAGGTCACACATTTCCAAATGATACCTCGGGCTACACGAAACCCAACCCGCACACCGCCCTTTCCTAACTTTAGGGAAAATTCTTTTCCTTCGTGACTTTTCACGAGTACAATAGAAGGTCAAGTTTACTTCAAAAAATGGTTTTTTCTTCCTTAAATATTAAAAAACATCTTGGCCATATATACACCTTGGAGCCAAGGGGTCCCCTCGCCCCCACTCACCCACTCAATTTGTCTGTATCCGGTGAACCTACACTATTTGAGCCACTGGCCGGAAACGAAACTGATGGATGTGGGTAGAATGTATGTTGCACCAAACTCCTGTTGCGTATTTTGAATGTTCAACAAATTCAGAAAAGAATGAAGCACTTCCACACAGCATCTATCAATGTTGTCACAAATTTTCAAATCAAAATTTGAAACATGGTCTGAGGTCCAAAAATGACAAATACTTACCATAAGTTGGGCTCCAGATTTGGCCCATTATCAATATTGATGACAAATTTCACATTTATGTATCTTGAGCTATGTTTCGAATTTTGATTTGAAGTTTTGTGGAAACACTGATTAATGTTACGTCAATGCGCTAGTTCTTTTTTCCAGATTTTTCAAACCATTCTAAAATTCATAACCGGCATATGGCGCACAGGTAGCACCACAAGGATGGGTGATCTAGACACGACCCCGGCGGATGTTATCTGAACGAAATATGGACAGGTCACACATTTCCAAATGACACCTCGGGCTACACGAAACCCAACCCGCACACCGCCCTTTCCTAACTTCAGGGAAAATTCTTTTCGTTCGTGACTTTTCACGAGTACAATAGAAGGTCAAGTTTACTTCAAAAAAATGGTTTTTTCCTTTAAATATTAAAATACATCTCGGGCATATATACACCCCGAAGCCAAGGGTTGCCCCGCCCCCACTCACCCACTCAATTTGTCTGTATCCGGTGAGCCTGCGCTATTTGAGCCACTCGCCGAATACGAAACTGATGGATCTGGGTAGAATGTATGGTGCACAAAAGTCTTGTTGCATATTTTTAAATGTTCAACAAATTCTGGAAAGAATACATCACTTTCACACAACATCAATCAATGTTGTCACACATTTTCAAATCAAAATTTGAAACATAGGTTGCGATACAAATATGACAAGTAGATACCATAAGTTGGGCTCTAGATTTTGCCCATTATCAATATTGATGACAAATTTCAAATTTATGTATCTTGAGCTATGTTTCAAATTTTGATTTGAATTTTTTGTGGAAACACTGATTAATGTTACGTCAATGCGCTAGTTCTTTTTTTCAGATTTTTCAAACCATTCTAAAATTCATAACCGGCATATGGCGCACAGGTAGCACCACAAGGATGGGGTGATCTAGACACGATCCCGGCGGATGTTATCTGAACGAAATATGGACAGGTCACACATTTCCAAATGATACCTTGGGCTACACGAAACCCAACCCGCACACCGCCCTTTCCTAACTTCAGGGAAAATTCTTTTGCTTCCTGACTTTTCACGAGTACAATAGAAGGTCAAGTTTACTTCAAAAAATGGTTTTTTCTTCCTTAAATATTAAAAAAACATCTTGGCCATATATACACCTTGGAGCCAATGGGTGCCCCCGCCCCCACTCGCCCACTCAATTTGTCTGTATCCGGTGAACCTACGCTATTTGAGCCACTGGCAGGATAGGAAACTGATGGATGTGGGTAGAATGTATGTTGCACCAAACTCCTGGTGCATATTTTTAAATGTTCAACAACTTCCAAAAAGAATGAAGCACTTTCACACAACATCTATCAATGTTGTCACACATTTTCAAATCAAAATTTGAAACATGGGTTGCAGTCCAAAAATGACAAATACATACCATAAGTTGGGCTCCAGATTTGGCCAATTATCAATATTGATGAAAAATTTCACATTTATGTATCTTGAGCTATGTTTTGAATTTTGATTTGAATTTTTTGTGGAAACACTGATTAATGTTATGTCAATGCACTAGTTCTTTTTTCCAGATTTTTCAAACCATTCTAAAATTCATAACCGGCATATGGCGCACAGGTAGCACCACAAGGATGGGTGATCTAGACACGATCCCGGCGGATGTTATCTGAACGAAATATGGACAGGTCACACATTTCCAAATGATACCTCGGGCTACACGAAACCCAACCCGCACACCACGCATTCCTAACTTCAGGGAATTTTTTTTCCATCGTGACTTTTCAGGAGTACAATAGATGGTCAAGTTTACTTCAAAAAAATGGTTTTTTCCTTTAAATATTAAAATACATCTCGGGCGTATATACACCCCGAAGCCAAGGGTTTCCCCGCCCCCACTCACCCTCTCAATTTATCTGTATCCGGTGAGCCTGCGCTATTTGAGCCACTCGCCGGATACGAAACTGATGGATCTGGGTAGAATGTATGGTGCACCAAACTCTTGTTGCAGATTTTTAAATGTTCAACAAATTCTAGAAAGAATGCAGCACTTTCACACAACATCAATCAATGTTGTCACACATTTTCAAATCAAAATTTGAAACATAGGTTGCGATACAAATATGACAAATACATACCATAAGTTGGGCTCCAGATTTTGCCCATTATCAATATTGATGACAAATTTCAAATTTATGTATCTTGACCTATGTTTCGAATTTTGATTTGAATTTTTGTGGAAACACTGATTAATGTTACGTCAATGCGCTAGTTCTTTTTTCCAGATTTTTCAAACCATTCTAAAATTCATAACCGGCATATGGCGCACAGGTAGCACCACAAGGATGTGTGATCTAGACACGATCCCGGCGGATGTTATCTGAACGAAATATGGACAGGTCACACATTTCCAAATGATACCTCGGGCTACACGAAACCCAACCCGCACACCGCCCTTTCCTAACTTCAGCGAAAATTCTTTTCCTTCGTGACTTTTCACGAGTACAATAGAAGGTCAAGTTCACTTCAAAAAATGGTTTTTTCTTCCTTAAATATTAAAAAACATCTTGGCCATATATACACCTCGGACCCAATGGGTCGCCCTGCCCCACTCGCCCACTCAATTTGTCTGTATCCGGTGAACCTACGCTATTTGAGCCACTGGCCGGACAGGAAACTGATGGATGAGGGTAGAATGTATGTTGCACCAAACTCATGGTGCATATTTTTAAATGTTCAACAACTTCCAAAAAGAATGAAGCACTTTCACACAACATCTGTCAATGTTGTCACACATTTTCAAATCAAAATTTGAAACATGGGTCGCGGTCCAAAAATGACAAATACATACCATAAGTTGGGCTCCAGATTTGGCCAATTATCAATATTGATGACAAATTTCACATTTATGTATCTTGAGCTATGTTTCGAATTTTGATTTGAATTTTTTGTGGAAGCACTGACTAATGTTATGTCAATGCACTAGTTATTTTTTCTAGATTTTTCAAACCATTCTAAAATTCATAACCGGCATATGACGCACAGGTAGCACCACAAGGATGGGTGATCTAGACACGATCCCGGCGGATGTTATGAGAACGAAATATGGACAGGTCACACATTTCGAAATGACACCTCGGGCTACACGAAACCCAATCCGCACACCGCCCTTTCCTAACTTCAGGGAAATTTCTTTTCCTTAGTGACTTTTCACGAGTACAATAGAAGGTCAAGTTTACTTCAAAAATATGGTTTTTTCCTTTAAATATTAAAAAACATCTCGGGCGTATATACACCCCGGAGCCAAGGGTTGCCCCGCCCCCACTCACCCACTAAATTTGTCTGTATCCGGTGACCCTGCGCTATTTGAGCCACTTGCCGGATACGAAACTGATGGATGTGGGTAGAATGTATGGTGCACAAAAGTCTTGTCGCATATTTTTAAATGTTCAACAAATTCTGGAAAGAATGCATCACTTTCACACAACATCAATCAATGTTGTCACACATTTTCAAATCAAAATTTGAATCATAGGTTGCGATACAAATATGACAAGTACATACCATAAGTTTGGCTACAGATTTTGCCCATTATCAATATTGATGACAAATTTCAAATTTATGTATCTTGAGCTATGTTTCAAATTTTGATTTGAATTTTTTGTGGAAACACTGATTAATGTTACGTCAATGCGCTAGTTCTTTTTTCCAGATTTTTCAAACCATTCTAAAATTCATAACCGGCATATGGCGCACAGGTAGCACCACAAGGATGGGTGATCTAGACACGATCCCGGCGGATGTTATCTGAACGAAATATGGACAGGTCACACATTTCCAAATGATACCTTGGGCTACACGAAACCCAACCCGCACACCGCCCGTTCCTAACTTCAGCGAAAATTCTTTTGCTTCGTGACTTTTCACGAATACAATAGAAGGTCAAGTTTACTTCAAAAAATGGTTTTTTCTTCCTTAAATATTAAAAAAACATCTTGGCCATATATACACCTTGGAGGCAATGGGTGCCCCCGCCCCCACTCGGCCACTCAATTTGTCTGTATCCGGTGAACCTACGCTATTTGAGCCACTGGCCGAATAGGAAACTGATGGATGTGGGTAGAATGTATGTTGCACCAAACTCCTGGTGCATATTTTTAAATGTTCAACAACTTCCAAAAAGAATGAAGCACTTTCACACAACATCTATCAATGTTGTCACACATTTTCAAATCAAAATTTGAAACATGGGTTGCGGTCCAAAAATGACAAATACATACCATAAGTTGGGCTTCAGATTTGGCCAAATATCAATATTGATGAAAAATTTCACATTTATGTATCTTGAGCTATGTTTCGAATTTTGATTTGAATTTTTGTGGAAACACTGATTAATGTTATGTCAATGCACTAGTTCTTTTTTCCAGATTTTTCAAACCATTCTAAAATTCATAACCAGCATATGGCGCACAGGTAGCACCACAAGGATGGGTGATCTAGACACGATCCCGGCGGATGTTATCTGAACGAAATATGGACAGGTCACACATTTCCAAATGATACCTCGGGCTACACGAAACCCAACCCGCACACCACGCATTCCTAACTTCAGGGATTTTTTTTCCTTCATGACTTTTCAGGAGTACAATAGATGGTCAAGTTTAGTTCAAAAAAAATGGTTTTTTCCTTTAAATATTAAAATACATCTCGGGCGTATATACACCCCGAAGCCAAGGGTTGCCCCGCCCCCACTCACCCACTCAATTTATCTGTATCCGGTGAGCCTGCGCTATTTGAGCCACTCGCCGGATACGAAACTGATGGATCTGGGTAGAATGTATGGTGCACCAAACTCTTGTTGCAGATTTTTAAATGTTCAACAAATTCTGGAAAGAATGCAGCACTTTCACACAACATCAATCAATGTTGTCACACATTTTCAAATCAAAATTTGAAACATAGGTTGCGATACAAATAAGACAAATACATGCCATAAGTTGGGCTCCAGATTTTGCCCATTATCAATATTGATGACAAATTTCAAATTTATGTATCTTGAGCTATGTTTCAAATTTTGATTTGAATTTTTTGTGGAAACACTGATTAATGTTACGTCAATGCGCTAGTTCTTTTTTCCAGATTTTTCAAACCATTCTAAAATTCATAACCGGCATATGGCGCACAGGTAGCACCACAAGGATGGGTGATCTAGACACGATCCCGGCGGATGTTATCTGAACGAAATATGGACAGGTCACACATTTCCAAATGATACCTTGGGCTACATGAAACCCAACCCGCACACCGCCCTTTCCTAACTTCAGCGAAAATTCTTTTGCTTCGTGACTTTTCACGAATACAATAGAAGGTCAAGTTTACTTCAAAAAATGGTTTTTTCTTCCTTAAATATTAAAAAAACATCTTGGCCATATAGACACCTTGGAGCCAATGGGTGCCCCCGCCCCCACTCGCCCACTCAATTTGTCTGTATCCGGTGAACCTACGCTATTTGAGCCACTGGCCGAATAGGAAACTGATGGATGTGGGTAGAATGTATGTTGCACCAAACTCCTGGTGCATATTTTTAAATGTTCAACAACTTCCAAAAAGAATGAAGCACTTTCACACAACATCTATCAATGTTGTCACACATTTTCAAATCAAAATTTGAAACATGGGTTGCGGTCCAAAAATGACAAATACATACCATAAGTTGGGCTTCAGATTTGGCCAAATATCAATATTGATGAAAAATTTCACATTTATGTATCTTGAGCTATGTTTCGAATTTTGATTTGAATTTTTTGTGGAAACACTGATTAATGTTATGTCAATGCACTAGTTCTTTTTTCCAGATTTTTCAAACCATTCTAAAATTCATAACCGGCATATGGCGCACAGGTAGCACCACAAGGATGGGTGATCTAGACACGATCCCGGCGGATGTTATCTGAACGAAATATGGACAGGTCACACATTTCCAAATGATACCTCGGGCTACACGAAACCCAACCCGCACACCACGCATTCCTAACTTCAGGGAATTTTTTCCTTCATGACTTTTCAGGAGTACAATAGATGGTCAAGTTTACTTCAAAAAAATGGTTTTTTCCTTTAAATATTAAAATACATCTCGGCGATATACACCCGAAGCCAAGGGTTGCCCCGCCCCCACTCACCCACTCAATTTATCTGTATCCGGTGAGCCTGCGCTATTTGAGCCACTCGCCGGATATGAAACTGATGGATCTGGGTAGAATGTATGGTGCACCAAACTCTTGTTGCAGATTTTTAAATGTTCATCAAATTCTGGAAAGAATGCATCACTTTCACACAACATCAATCAATGTTGTCACACATTTTCAAATCAAAATTTGAAACATAGGTTGCGATTCAAATATGACAAATACATGCCATAAGTTGGGCTCCAGATTTTGCCCATTATCAATATTGATGACAAATTTCAAATTTATTTATCTTGAGCTATGTTTCAAATTTTGATTTGAATTTTTTGTGGAAACACTGATTAATGTTACGTCAATGCGCTAGTTCTTTTTTCCAGATTTTTCAAACCATTCTAAAATTCATAACCGGCATATGGCGCACAGGTAGCACCACAAGGATGGGTGATCTAGACACGATCCCGGCGGATGTTATCTGAACGAAATATGGACAGGTCACACATTTCCAAATGATACCTTGGGCTACACGAAACCCAACCCGCACACCGCCCTTTCCTAACTTCAGCGAAAATTCTTTTGCTTCGTGACTTTTCACGAATACAATAGAAGGTCAAGTTTACTTCAAAAAATGGTTTTTTCTTCCTTAAATATTAAAAAAACATCTTGGCCATATATACACCTTGGAGGCAATGGTGCCCCGCCCCCACTCGCCACTCAATTTGTCTCAGATCCGTGAACCACGCTATTTGAGCCATTGGCGAATAGGAAACTGATGGATGTGGGTAGAATGTATGTTGCACCAAACTCCTGGTGCATATTTTTAAATGTTCAACAACTTCCAAAAGAATGAAGCACTTTCACACAACATCTATCAATGTTGTCACACATTTTCAAATCAAAATTTGAAACATGGGTTGCGGTCCAAAAATGACAAATACATACCATAAGTTGGGCTTCAGATTTAGCCAAATATCAATATTGATGAAAAATTTCACATTTATGTATCTTGAGCTATGTTTCGAATTTTGATTTGAATTTTTTGTGGAAACACTGATTAATGTTATGTCAATGCACTAGTTCTTTTTTCCAGATTTTTCAAACCATTCTAAAATTCATAACCGGCATATGGCGCACGGGTAGCACCACAAGGATGGGTGATCTAGACACGATCCCGACGGATGTTATCTGAACGAAATATGGACAGGTCACACATTTCCAAATGATACCTCAGGCTACACGAAACCCAACCCGCACACCACGCATTCCTAACTTCAGGGAATTTTTTTCCTTCATGACTTTTCAGGAGTACAATAGATGGTCAAGTTTACTTCAAAAAAATGGTTTTTCCTTTAAATATTAAAATACATCTCGGGCGTATATACACCCCAAAGCCAAGGGTTGCCCTGCCCCCACTCACCCACTCAATTTATCTGTATCCGGTGAGCCTGCGCTATTTGAGCCACTCGCCGGATACGAAACTGATGGATCTGGGTAGAATGTATGGTGCACCAAACTCTTGTTGCAGATTTTTAAATGTTCAACAAATTCAGGAAAGAATGCAGCACTTTCACACAACATCAATCAATGTTGTCACACATTTTCAAATCAAAATTTGAAACAAAGGTTGCGATACAAATATGACAAATAAATGCCATAAGTTGGGCTCCAGATTTTGCCCATTATCAATATTGATGACAAATTTCAAATTTATGTATCTTGACCTATGTTTCGAATTTTGATTTGAATTTTTGTGGAAACACTAATTAATGTTACGTCAATGCGCTAGTTCTTTTTTCCAGATTTTTCAAACCATTCTAAAATTAATGACCGGCATATGGCGCACAGGTAGCACCACAAGGATGCGTGATCTAGACACGATCCCGACGGATGTTATGTGAACGAAATATGGACAAGTCACACATTTCGAAATGACACCTCGGGCTACACGAAACCCAACCCGCACACCGCCCTTTCCTAACTTCAGGGAAATTTCATTTCCTTAGTGACTTTTCACGAGTACAATAGAAGGTCAAGTTTACTTCAAAAATATGGTTTTTTCCTTAAAATATTAAAAAACATCTCGGGCGTATATACACCCCGGAGCCAAGGGTTGCGCCGCCCCCACTCATCCACTCAATTTGTCTGTATCCGGTGAGCCTGCACTATTTGAGCGACTCGCCGGATACGAAACTGATGGATCTGGGTAGAATGTATGGTGCACCAAACTCCTGTTGCATATTTTTAAATGTTCAACAAATTCTGGAAAGAATGCAGCACTTTTACACAACATCAATCAATGTTGTCACACATTTTCAAATCAAAATTTGAAACATAGGTTGCGATACAAATATGACAAATACAGACCATAAGTTGCGCTCCAGATTTGGCCCATTATCAATATTGATGACAAATTTCACATTTATGTATCTTGAGCTATGTTTCGAATTTTGATTTGAATTTTTTGTGGAAACACTGATTAATGTAACGTCAATGCGCCAGTTCTTTTTTCCAGATTTTTCAAACCATTCTAAAATTCATAACCGGCATATGGCGCACAGGTAGCACCACAAGGATGGGTGATCTAGACACGATCCCGGTGGATGTTATCTGAACGAAATATGGACAGGTCACACATTTCCAAATGATACCTCGGGCTACACGAAACCCAACCCGCACACTGCCCTTTCCTAACTTCAAGGAAAATTCTTTTCCTTCAGGACTTTTCACGAGTACAATAGAAGGTCAAGTTTACTTCAAAAATGGTTTTTTCTTCCTTAAATATTAAAAAAACATCTTGGCCATATATACACATCGGAGCCAATGGGCCCCCCGCCCCCACTCGCCCACTCAATTTGTCTGTATCCGGTGAACCTACGCTATTTGAGCCACTGGCCGGATAGGAAACTCATGGATGTGGGTAGAATGTATGTTGCACAAACTCCTGTTGCATATTTCGAATGTTCAACAAATTCTAAAAAGACTGAAGCACTTTCACACAACATCTATCAGTGTTGTCACACATTTTCAAATCAAAATTTGAAACATGGGTTGCGGTCCAAAAATGACAAATACATACCATAAGTTGGGCTCCAGATTTGGCCCATTATCAATATTGATGACAAATTTCACATTTATGTATCTTGAGCTATGTTTTGAATTTTGATTTGAATTTTTTGTGTAAACACTGATTAATGTTACGTCAATGCGCTAGTTCTTTTTTCGAGATTTTTCGAACCATTCTAAAATTCATAACCGGCATATGGCGCACAGGTAACACCACAAGGATGGGTGATCTAGACACGATCCCGGCGGATGTTATCTGAACGAAATATGGACAGGTCACACATTTCCAAATGATACCTCGGGATACACGAAACCCAACCCGCACACCGTCCTTTCCTAACTTCAGGGAAAATTCTTTTCCTTCGTGACTTTTCACGAGTACAATAGAAGGTCAAGTTTACTTCAAAAAATGGTTTTTTCTTCCTTAAATATTAAAAAAACATCTTGGCCATATATACACCTCGGAGCCATGGGTCCCCCCGCCCCTACTCAGCCACTCAATTTGTCTGTATCCGGTGAGCCTGCGCTATATGAGCCACTCGCCGGATATGAAACTGATGGATCTAGGTGGAATGTATGGTGCACCAAACTCCTGTTGCATATTTTTAAATGTTCAACAAATTCTGGAAAGAATGCAGCACTTTCACACAACATCAATCAATGTTGTCACACATTTTCAAATCAAAATTTGAAACATAGGTTGCGATACAAATATGACAAATACATACCATAAGTTGGGCTCCAGATTTGGCCCATTCTCAATATTGATGACAAATTTCACATTTATGTATCTTGAGCTATGTTTCGAATTTTGATTTGAATTTTTTGTGGAAACACTGATTAATGTTACGTCAATGCGCTAGTTCTTTTTTCTAGATTTTCAAACCATTCTAAAATTCATAACCGGCATATGGCGCATAGGTAGCACCACAAGGATGGGTGATCTAGACACGATCCCGGCGGATGTTATCTGAACGAAATATGGACAGGTCACACATTTCCAAATGATACCTCGGGCTACACGAAACCCAACCCGCACACCGCCCTTTCCTAACTTCAGGGAAACTTCTTTTCCTTCAGGACTTTTCACGAGTACAATAGAAGGTCAAGTTTACTTCAAAAAATGATTTTTTCTTCCTTCAATATTAAAGAAACATCTTGGCCATATATACACATCGGAGCCAATGGGCCCCCCCGCCCCCACTCGCCCACTCAATTTGTCTGTATCCGGTGAACCTATGCTATTTGAGCCACTGGCCGGATAGGAAACTCATGGATGTGGGTAGAATGTATGTTGCACCAAACTCCTGTTGCTTATTAGGAATGTTCAACAAATTCTAAAAAGAATGAAGCACTTTCACACAACATCTATCAATGTTGTCACACATTTTCAAATCAAAATTTGAAACATGGGTTGCGGTCCAAAAATGACAAATACAAACTATAAGTTGGGCTCCAGATTTGGCCCATTATCAATATTGATGACAAATTTCACATTTATGTATCTTGAGCTATGTTTCGAATTTTGATTTGAATTTTTTGTGGAAACACTGATTAATGTTACTTCAATGCGCTAGTTCTTTTTTCGAGATTTTTCGAACCATTCTAAAATTCATAACCGGCAAATGGCGCACAGGTAGCACCACAACGATGGGTGATCTAGACACGATCCCGTCGGATGTTATCTGAACAAAATATGGACAGGTCACACATTTCCAAATGATACCTCGGGATACACGAATCCCAACCCGCACACCGCCCTTTCCTAACTTCAGGGAAAATTCTTTTCCTTCGTGACTTTTCACGAGTACAATAGAAGGTCAAGTTTACTTCAAAAAATGGGTTTTCCTCCTTAAATATTAAAAGAATATCTTGGCCATATATACACCTCGGAGCCATGGGTCCCCCCGCCCGCACTCACCCACTCAATTTTTCTGTATCCGGTGAGCCTGCGCTATTTGAGCCACTTGCCGGATATGAAACTCATGGATCTGGGTAGAATGAATGGTGCACCAAACTCCTGTTGCATATTTTTAAATGTTCAACAAATTCTGGAAAGAATGCAGCACTTTCACACAACATCAATCAATGTTGTCACACATTTTCAAATCAAAATTTGAAACATAGGCTGCGATACAAATATGACAAATACATACCATAAGTTGGGCTCCAGATTTGGCCCATTATCAATATTGATGACAAATTTCACATTTATGTATCTTGAGCTGTGTTTCGAATTTTGATTTGAAGTTTTTGTGGAAACACCGATTAATGTTACGTGCGCTAGTTTTTCTTTCCAGATTTTTTGAACCATTTTAAATATCATAACCGGCATCTGGCGCACAAATAGCACCACAAGGATGGATGAACTGGACACGTTGCTGGCGGATGTTATCTGAACGAAAGATGGATAAGTCACACATTTCGAAAAGATACCTTGTGCTACACGAAACCCAACCCGCACACCCCCGTTTCCTAACTTGAGGGATAATTCTTTTCCTTCATGATTTTTCATGAGTACAATAGAAGGTCAAGTTTATTTCAAAAAAAAAATGGTTTTCCCTTGAATATTAAAAAAAACATCTCAGGTGTATATACACCCCGAAGCCAAGGGTTGCCCCGCCCCCACTCACCCACTCAATTTGTCTGTATCCGGTGAGCCTGCGCTATTTGAGCCACTCGCCGGATACGAAACTGATGGATCTGGGTGGAATGTATGGTGCACCAAACCCCTGTTGCATATTTTTAAATGTTCAACAAATTCTGGAAAGAATGCAGCACTCTCACACAACATCAATCAATGTTGCCACACATTTTCAAATCAAAATTTGAAACATAGGTTGCGATACAAATATGACAAATACATACCATAAGTTGGGCTCCAGACTTGGCCCATTATCAATATTGATGACAAATTTCACATTTATGTATCTTGAGCTATGTTTCGAATTTTAATTTGAGTTTTTTGTTTTAACACTGACTAATGTTACGTCAATGCGCTAGTTTTTCTTTCCAGATTTTTTTGAACCATTTTAAAATTCAATACCGGCATCTGGCGCATAGGTAGCACCACAAGGATGGATGAACTGGACACGTTGCCGGCGGATGTTATCTGAACGAAAGATGGATAGGTCACACATTTCCAAATGATACCTTGTGCTACACGAAACCCAACCCGCACCCCCCCTTTCCTAACTTGAGGGATAATTCTTTTCCTTCGTGATTTTTCATGAGTACAATACAAGGTCAAGTTTACTTCAAAAAAATGGTTTGTCCCTTAAATATTAAAAAACATCTCGGGTGTATATACACCCCGAAGCCAAGGGTTGCCCCGCCCCCACTCACCCACTCAATTTGTCTGTATCCGGTGAGCCTGCGCTATTTGAGCCACTCGCCGGATATGATAGTGCAACTATCCCTAGGTGGTTTTGGTAATTTATAACAACATATAACTCATTGAGCTAATGCTATTCCAAGACTATTATTTCAGGAAAGCTCAATGAATGGCATGGCATGGATGATGAAAGTGGATCCCTCAAAATACTAAGGACAAAGGATTGGCTCAAGCTCAAAAGCTCAAGACTCTTCATTTTATATTTTAGTGATCCAAGATCACATTGAGTCTATAGGAAAAGCCAATACTATCAAGGAGGGATGAGGTGTTGCTTAATGAGCCTCTTGCTTCATGTGCTTTGTGATATGCTCCAAAGCCCTCAGCTACTTTCCCACATCCACAAATGACCTAAACCCAAATCCAAAATCGGTCACACCGATTCTTCCTATCCGGCGCCACCGATTCCAAAAGTCATAGCCACTGCCACAAACCCTAAGCAAATCGGTCTTACCGATAGGGATCTCGGTCTCACCGAGATGGGATTGTAATCTCTCTGTTTCCCTTTGCAACATTTCGGTCTAACCGAAGTGAGCGATCGGTCCCACCGAGATTGCAATGTAAACTCTCTGTTTCCCTTTTGTAACATTTCGGTCTCACCGAAAAGAGCAAATCGGTCCCATCGAGTTTACCTGACCAACTCTCTGGAGAGCTTATTACCAAATCGGTCTCACCGAGTTTGTGTAATCGGTCTTACCGAGATTATGTTATGTCCTAACCCTAACTGAATCGGTCTCACCGAGATGCATGTGAGTCCCACCGAAAATCACTAACGGTCACTAAGTTTACTAAATCGGTCCGACCGAGTCTGTTGAATCGGTCCCACCAAGTTTGGTAAATTGTGTGTAACGGTTAGATTTTGTGTGGAGGCTATATATACCCCTCCACCTCCTCCTCATTCGTGGAGAGAGCCATCAGAACGAACCTACACTTCCAACTTACCATTTCTGAGAGAGAACCACCTACTCATGTGTTGAGGCCAAGATATTCCATTCCTACTGTCGGTGTCAAAACCGGCGGATCTCGGGTAGGGGGTCCCGAACTGTGCGTCTAGGCGGATGGTAACAGGAGACGAGGGACACGATGTTTTTACCCTGTGTTCGGGCCCTCTTGATGGAGGTAAAACCCCACGCCCTGCTTGATTAATATTGATGATATGGGTAGTACAAGAGTGGATCTACCACGAGATCAAGGAGGCTAAACCCTAGAAGCTAGGCTATGGTATGATTGTTGTAATGTATGTTGTCCTACGGACTAAAGCCCTCCGGTTTATATAGACACCGGAGAGGGCTAGGGTTACAGAGTCGGTTACAATGGTAGGAGATCTACATATCCGATCGCCAAGCTTGCCTTCCACGCCAAGGAAAGTCCCATCCGGACACGGGACGGAGTCTTCAATCTTGTATCTTCGTAGTCTTGGAGTCCGTGGACGATGATAGTCCGCTGTCCGGACACCCCTAGTCCAGACTCCTCAAGAGCCCCGAACCAGGCTTCAATGACGATAAGTCCAGCGCGTATATAGTATTCGGCGTTGCAAGGCGGGTTCTCCCTTCAAATTCCATGTATCTGCCGAACAGTGTCCGGCTCCATCTTGAATACTGTGTTCCTCGGCTTCTATGCCAAATAATGGCCCTCTTCCACGCGTCGCACGAATGCGAAAAGCCAGGGTGTCTTTTACGTTTCACCCCCTAGTTGTGCGAGTCGTCCGCCTACAAAAGAGGCAAGAATCCAGATCCAAACCACACCGTCTTCCTCCCGTGAATACTTCATCGAAGCACCTTTGACCTAAAAATCCATTCCATCATGGACCGTCGACGCGGCTCTTCTTCTCGCGCTCCCAGCCCACCGCTAGGGGATTGGAGGAGGTGCTCTGTTCCGCACAGCGAGCTAGTAAAGCTCCAAGCGGGGGGATATCTCCCTCCGGCCTTCATGATCCCGGTTCGAGCCGGGCTGGTTACTTATCAAGGTGGGAGGCAAGCGGAGGCTACCCCAAGCCCCAATAAGGGGGAGCGAGTATGCTTCGTCCCCTATCTGATAAGGGGACTCGGATTCCCGATACATCCGTTCCTCCACGGGCTCCTCGGAGTTCTACGGACTCAGCTCCACCACCTCACACCCGCCTCATCACGCATATCGCGGGCTACGAGCTCTTTGTGAGCTATTCACGGGCATTGAGCCCCATTTTGCATTGTGGAAGAGGCTGTTCGCCTCGCACCCGTTCTCACGAGGGGTCCATATATCAAGTGGGCGGCGCCGAAATATGGCGCATCGCCGGGACCGGATACCCATCCGGTACTCCCAAGAAGGCGTCCGAAGACTGGCTTTCAGAGTGGTTTTACATAGGAGATGCTCCGCTGCCGGACCCAGTCCGGATTGGCCTCCCGGAGTTTAGTGCTGCTCCCCTGAAGAAATGCCTCAGCTGGCGCCCACGGAACCCCCGATTGGAGGAAGACAAGAGCGTCCATTACTTGATGGGCCGAATTAGATTACTGGCCCATTCCGGGTTGACCATGATTGGAGTCATGATGACATGCATCATGCGGGGGGTACAGCCATTACAATACAGAGGCCACCCTATGTGGGATTTCAACGGGGAGGACGATGCCACCCGTCACGGCCGCAAAGGGCCGGACTCGACCGAGGATCTGGTAGAGATCCTTTCCAGCCTGTATAAGGGGGAAAAGGAGGACTTCCTTCAAACGAACCCTTTGAATGGGTTTTCCATGATCAACCCTAGAGGATGGGTAAGCAGACACCTTTAAAGGCTCAACCCATTCTCTCGAAGTTTAAGCTTCTTTACATTATGTCTTTGGCGCAGGGTCTACGCCGGACTGTGGAGGACATGGTAAGTCCTGCTCCGCAACCCGAGGATCCAGAAAGATCCTTGGATCCGGCCTCCGAAGAGGACCCGGACATCGAGGTGGAGCTGATCGACGGGGTATTTCACCAGCTCAGCATGGATAATGCTTTGGTTGCCATTACAGCGAACTACCCCGGACTGTATCCGGCTTCTCAGGTGACCGTGACCGAGGTCCGAACACCATTATCTCCTCCTTCCCCCTTTCTAACCTTCGCGAACGATGGTATGTTACAGGAAGTGCCTTTACGGCAGGAAGCCGAGCCCGCGGCGGCTGACCAACAGAGGCCAGTCCGGACCAAAGAAAGGAAAAGGGGCGTGGTGCGGACGGAAACATCGCCGCAAAGGTATAGCTCAGATTTGAACTTTCGAGCAACGTTCTAGGAAACGCTGAGTGCTCATGATCTTTGTAGGAGAAAAAGCGCCACGGACTGCGGGGGCGCAGGTTGCTGATCCAACCTACACTGCCAGGCTCCAAGTGCCGGCCCGGAGGGGAGGCAAGCGCAAGACGCGGTCGGATCCTTCTCCAATGGAGGACACCGACGCATCGTCCGCCACCAAGTTCGAGGTGGAGAGCGCCATGAACCATAGGCGCTGCCGGACAGTATTTCGTGAAGCGTGCTTCTCCCCTGAGGCATTGGATGCCTTTAACGCAGGGGACGCGCATCTCCGTGCCGCTCAAGATGGTTTTACCAGAGCCACGGAGCAGTATGTGAAAGACATACGGGTAAAGGAATTTTAATGGTTATATATACCAGTAGCCCCCGAGACTTAAATTGGTTATGTTAACTAATTTAAGGATCATTTGAAAACGTAGGCTCTTACCGAGAAGAATGCCCAGCTGTCTTGGGAGCTGCAAGATTGCAAGGCCCAACTTGAGGCCGCACTTGCTGCCGCAGGAGGAGACGCAGAGACCCCCTGGTAACACATTTTTATTAATAAATATAAGCGCTGTGCGGCGTGTGCGCAAGTCTAATAATGACATTGCAGGTGCCGCCGGACAAGATCCGGACAGGCAAGCATTGCTGTGCCAGCTCAAGGCCGGCGAGAGTGTGCTGAATAGGGTGCAGCAAGAAAGGAACAAGCTCCAGGATGCCAACGCCAAGCTCGGAGAGGAGCTTAAAGGCGCTCGAGCCGAACTGTCCGGCTACGTTAAGGAGAATCAGCGGCTTCGTCGCGGCATTTATAGTAAGTGCTTGAGCGGACTCCTTTGAAAAGAAGAGTTCGGCGAGGAAGTATATTGACATGATATGTCTTGTAGGTATACTCACAGGTCGTCCTGCAGAGGAGATGCCCATATCAACGGGTGATCAACTTCCCGAACTGTTGCCACTGCTCGAACGAGTTCGGCAGGCAATGAGCGGCGTCGTCCGGGCTTTATGGCCAGCCCTCTCCCTACCCGAGGGCCTTGGGGAGCTTGCGGAGAAGCTTCAGGGAGTGCGGTAGCGCTTCCGTTTGTGGAAGATTTTGGCCTGCCGTCAAGGTGCCAGGGAGGCTTGGGCCATGGTGAAGACGCGGTATAAGAAGGCGGATCCCAACCATATGGCCGAAGTTGGACCGGTGGGGCCCGATGGGAAGGAGATCCCTGTGAGTTTAGTATACAACCAAGTAGAGTTGGCTGCTAAATTTTCCCAACGGGACTGTAAGTTAGACAGCCTGTTAGACGGGATTGAGGAGGAATACAATCAGTAAATTTGACAATGTATGTTTTCCTTTAAAATGACATGTGAAATGCCTTCTAGCCGGATTGTAGATCGTTTGTCTTTGCCGACCTTTTCGCTTCAGCCTCGGGACCCTAGAGTCTGGAGTGTGTCCGAATACCGTTTTGGTTAAGAAACAACTGTGGTATGCATGGAGACCAGGCGTAGGGGTCATTAGTGCTTTATCAGACAAGTGCCCAACTAGTTATGTTATATTACATGGTTAGTAAGAAACATCTTCCAGGGAGAATAGTTCTGTTAAGGGTTCCTTTCCCTGGGAGGCATGCCCTAAAGTGCATGTCCGAACTGCAAAGAAAGCAGAAAAACATCTGGGGGAGGATAGATAAATAGATAAAAAGTCATCTTTTAAGTCACCGACCGAATATTCCCTTAAGAACGCTTAGCTTTCGGCTTCACCCACCGAGGTACACATCCGTCTGACCCGGCAGTAATAATCGAGAGGTGCTCCTTTACCTCCTAGCCGAACAATCGGGAATGTAGGGTAAGCAGGAGCCGAGCAACCCAGCTTGGCCAAAACTTAAGTCATATCGATGCATATAATGGCGAGTAAAAGGTACATATGGAAGCTTGACACATGTGCTGGGTATGAAACCCTTATAATTGAGCTTCTGTAAAAGAAGCCCCCAGGAATGATGAGTGCGGATGGCACGTCATGTGTATGCGAAAAATGCGAAAATAGGCCCATAAGGGTTTTTAAATAAAAAGGCATAAAAAGAGAAACAAAAGACAGCCGAAGTGTAAAAGTTTGGACGGGGGAAGGGGACGAACTCTTAGTCCGGCGCTAGGCATAGAATCGTCGGAGGCGGGCTGCGTTCCATGGGTTCGGCTCGAGTCGGTTATCCGACGCATTTCATAGACGGTATGCTCCGCCGGTCAGGACTTGATCGATAATGAACGGGCCCTCCCATTTGGGCTTGAGCTTGTCCTTTTTCTTGTCCGGCATGCGTAGAACTAGTTCACCAACGTTGTAAGTCTTGGCCCGTACTTCTTTGCTTTGATATCTTCGGGCCTGCTGCTGATAAAATGTGGAACGAGCCTTCGCGACGTCATGTTCTTCCTCCAATATGTCCAAGCCGTCCTGCCGATCAAGCTTGGCCTCTCTTTCCTCGTACATGCGCACTCGAGGTGAGTCATGAATAATGTCACAGGGCAAGACTGCCTCTGCGCCGTATACCATAAAAATGGTGTGAATCCGGTAGTACGGTTAGGCGTTGTCCGCAGCCCCCAGAGTACGGAGTCGAGCTCCTCGACCCAGTGCGTGTCAGATTTAGTAAGTGACCGCACTAGTCTGGGTTTAATGCCGCTCATTATTAGACCATTTGCTCGTTCCACTTGACCGTTGGTTTGACGGTGATAGACTAAAGCGTAGTCGAGCTTGATGCCCATATTTTTGCACCATGACTTTACCTCGTCGACTGTGAAGTTCGTGCCGTTGTCGGTGATGATGATGTGGGGGACTCCGTAGCGGTGTACTACCCCGGATATAAAGTCTATCACTGGTCCGGACTCTGCCGTTTTGACGGGTTTGGCATCTATCCATTTGGTGAATTTATCCACCATGACCAATAGCTATCTTTGCTTGTGGGTTCCCCCTTTTAGGGGTCCAACCATATCAAGCCCGCAGACCGCGAACGGCCAGGTAATGGGTATAGTTTTGAGGACGGTGGGCGGCATGTGGCTCTGATTAGCAAAGAGCTGACAGCCGACGCATTTCTGGACTAAGTCCTGAGCATCTGCCCGGGCCGTCAGCCAATAAAATCCTGTACGGAATGCCTTTCCTACAAGGGCCCGGGCTGCTGCGTGGTGTCCGGCTAGTCCGACGTGAATTTCCGCTAGGAGGCTTCGCCCTTCCTCTTCGGAGATACACCTTTGAAGGACTCTGGTTGTACTTTTCTTATAAAGTTCTCCCTCATGGACCTTGTAGGCTTTCGATCGCCGGACTATGCAGCGGGCCTCGTTTTAGTTTTCGGGAAGTTCCTGCCTAAGCAGGTAGGCTAGGAAAGGTTCTGTCCATGGGGCGATTACTGCCATTATAACATGGGCTGAGGGTGTTATGTCATCGGCTGAATCGCCGATTGGCGCGGTTTTTTCCGGATTGTCACTTCCGGACTCCTCTTCCCATAGTACGGATGGCTTGAAGAGCCGTTCCAGGAAGATATTTGGATGGACAGCATCACGTTTCGCGCTGATGCGTGCCAGTACGTCGGCCGCTTGGTTATTGTCTCGGGCTATGTGATGGAATTCGAGTCCTTCAAACCGAGCTGACATTTTTAGGACGGCGTTGCGATATGCTGCCATTTTTGGATCCTTGGCGTCAAAGTCTCCATTTATTTGGGATATTGCAAGGTTTGAATCCCCGCGCACCTCTAGGCATTGAATACCCATGGAGACTGCCATCCGGAGACCATGTAATAGGGCCTCGTATTCGGCTGCGTTGTTGGAGTCTGTGTACATTATTTGAAGTACGTACTGGACTGTGTCCCCGGTTGGGGACGTCAATACGACACCAGCCCCCAGTCCGGCCAACATTTTAGAGCCGTCAAAATGCATAACCCAATTGGAGTATGCGCCGTACTCTTTAGGGAGTTCGGCTTTGGTCTATTCAGCGACGAAGTCAGCCAAGACTTGTGACTTTATAGCTCGTTGAGGTTTGTAAGTTATATCGAATGGTAAGAGCTCAATGGCCCATTTTGCAATCCTGCCCGTTGCGTCGCGGTTATTTATAATGTCATTGAGTGGTACTTCAGAGGCCGCTGTTATCGAACACTCTTGAAAGTAGTGCCGGAGCTTCCGGGACGCCATGAACACCGCATATGCTATCTTCTGATAGTGCTGGTAACGGGACTTGCAGGGGGTTTAACACAGTGGATACATAATACACTGGTTTTTGAAGAGGGAATTTCTGCCCTTCTATCGCTTGTTCGACGACGAGGACCGCGCTTACAACTTGATGCGTTGCTGCGATGTATAATAACATTGGTTTGCCCAAAGTGGGCGCAGCCAGGACCGGATTTGTTGCCAATATGGCCTTTATTTCTTCGAGTCCGGCAGTGGCAGCATCCGTCCACTCAAAGTGTTCGGTGCGCCTGAGGAGGCGATAGAGGGGCAACGCCTTTTCTCCTAGACGGAGATAAGCGGCTTAAGGCTGCCACGCATCCTGTTAATTTTGTACTTGTTTGAGGTCTTTTGGAATATCCAAGCGTGTGAGCTCGGATTTTAGCGGGTTTGCTTCAATTCCTCTACGGATACAATGAAGCCCAGCAGCTTTTTCGGCTGGTACGCCAAAACGCATTTCTCCGGATTCAGCTTGATGTCATATGCTCTGAGGTTGTCGAATGTGAGCCTCAAATCGTCTACTAGAGTTTCGACGTGTTTTGTTTTGACGACTACGTCGTCTACGTATGCCTCGACTGTTTTGCCGATCTGGATGGCCAGACATGTTTGAATCATGCGCTGATATATTGCGCCGGCATTTTTAAGTCCGAAGGGCATCGTGTTGAAGCAGAATGGTCCGTATGGAGTGATGAATGCCATTGCGGCTTGGTCTGCTTCCGCCATCTTGATTTGATGATAGCCAGAGTATGCGTCCAGGAAGCACAACGAATCGTGCCCTGCGGTAGCATCAATAATTTGGTCGATGCGGGGGAGAGGGAAGGGATCCTTTGGGCAAGCCTTATTGAGGTCTTTAAAATTGACACAGAGGCGCCAGGATTTATCCTTCTTTGGTACCATTACCAGATTTGTTAGCCAGTCCGGATGTTTGATATCTCTAATCAATCTGGCTTCCAAGAGTTTGGCTAGCTCTTCTCCCATTGCTCGTCTTTTGGGTTCGAAAATCGTCAAGAGCCTGTTTGATCGGCTTAAATCCTTTTAGGATGTTTAGGCTGTGTTCTCGCCATCCTGCGTGGGATTCGGGCATATCCGAAGGATGCCAGCGAAGATGTCCCAATTTTTCGAAGGAATTCACGCAATCTGGCGCCTACTGGGTTCAATTGTGCCCCAATGGAGGCCGTCTTTGTTGGGTCCGTGGGATGGACCTGGAATTTTATTATTTAAATCTGCTGGTTTGAAGGAGGTGGACTTGGATCTTTTATCGAGTATCACATCGCCCCTGTTCACCGTAGAGCGCAGCGCGGTGAGTTCTTCTGCTGCTAAGGCTTCGGATAGTGCCTCGAGGGCTAGTGCGGCTGTCTTGTTTTCGGCGCGGAGTGCTATGTCCGGATCACTAACGAGAGTGATTATTCCGCCGGGCCCAGGCGTTTTGAGCTTCATGTACCCGTAATGAGGTACCGCTTGAAAGATAGTGAATGCCTCTCGTCCTAATATGGCGTGATATCCGCTGCTGAACGGGGCCACTTGGAACGTGACTTCTTCAGATCTATAATTGTCCGGCGAGCCGAACACCACATCGAGTGTGATTTGTCCGGTGCAGCGTGCCTCCTGACTAGGGATTATTCCTCTGAAGGTTGTGCTGCTTCGCTCAATACGGCTCCAATCGATTTTCATTTTCCGCAGAGTTTCCTCGTAGATGAGGTTTAATCCGCTGCCGCCATCCATGAGGACTTTTGTCAGTCGAAAGCCGTCCACTATGGGACTAAGCACCAGTGCAGCTGGCGCTCTGGCTGTTCGGAATTTAGGCTCGTCGCTGGCATTGAAGGTAATAGCTGTGTCGCTCCATGGATTTGCTGTTGCTATTTGGTAGACTTCGGCGAGTCCGCGGATTGTTCGCTTTCGCATATTGTTTGACGCGAAAGTCACGAAGACTGTTGATACCGTACCGGTATTGTTGGAGTTGTTTTGCGGGGCTAGAAGCTCCTCGCCACTTTTGGCCACCTGCCGTAATATCCAACATGCTCGAAGGCTATGAGTTGGGACGGCTCCCTCTGTACTATGAAGCTTACATGGTCCATTGAGCCATCCCTCCAGTACGGTTCCGTTCCCCTTGTTGGGTTTTTGTTTTTTCGTTTTTGCGTCTGGGGCCTGAGTGTAAGGCGCCCTTTTGCTGCGGACTGGGTTTGGGGCCGGATTATCCCAAAATTGATTTTCGGTTTTCCAGACACTCTCGATCGCACAGTACTTTCGTACTATGGATGCCAGATCGGTGAAGCGCGTAATTTTGCGACGATCAATGGCGTTTAGTATTCCCTTGTCCGTGCAATTATTGCAGAAGATTGAGATTGCGTTTTCCTCTCGGCAGTCCTTTATCCTGTCCATAACCAGGAGGAATCTGGCCCAGTAGTGATGTACTGTTTCAGCGGGCTCTTGCCGTATTAGAGATAGATCGCATATGTCTGGGCGGGTGGGTGGACTAAAGTCCGGATCCCTGCCCATCTTGGGGCTCAAAGGCCGAGGAGTTTCCGAATTTGGAAGCTTGATTTGCTGGACACAATGCAGCGAGTCCGTAGCGATGCATGGTTTTAAGTTCCATGCTCGATCGTAGTCCGTCCCTCCGCGGAAATCCGGCATGGAGGGTTCGGGAATCCGGACATAAGTAGTTTTCAATACAGGCGAAGAGTTGCCGTATTGTTCCTCTACCACTACGACGTGGTGGGTGGCCCGGGAGAGTTAATCTCTCGATCGGTTTTAAGCCCAATCTGGTTGTAGTCCGTAGCGACTCCTGTGGCGGCGATGCGATCCAAGAGCTCGTTAACGACGAGAGCTCTATTGATCCAACTGCTCGACAAATTTTCGGCTGACGCGAAGATTGCTTCTGACGACTCGAGAAGTCATTGTCGAAGTGGCGGCCGGACAGGCGGTCATAAGGAAACCACCTAGCCGGATAGTTTGGCCGGCGGCGAAGGGCCCTTCGGCGAAAACACCGTCTTTGAAGACGGGTGGAGGCATCCGCCCTATCGGTGACGACACAGAGGAACTCTCAATGAAAGCACCAATGTCGGTGTCAAAACCGGCGGATCTCGGGTAGGGGGTCCCGAACTATGCGTCTAGGCGGATGGTAACAGGAGACGAGGGACACGATGTTTTACCTGTGTTGGGCCCTCTTGATGGAGGTAAAACCCTCGCCCCGCTTGATTAATATTGATGATATGGGTAGTACAAGAGTGGATCTACCACGAGATCAAGGAGGCTAAACCCTAGAAGCTAGCCTATGGTATGATTGTTGTAATGTATGTTGTCCTACGGACTAAAGCCCTCCGGTTTATATAGACACCGGAGAGGGCTAGGGTTACACAGTCAGTTACAATGGTAGGAGATCTACATATCCGTATCGCCAAGCTTGCCTTCCACGCCAAGGAAAGTCCCATCCGGACACACGACGGAGTCTTCAATCTTGTATCTTCGTAGTCTTGGAGTCCGGCGGACGATGATAGTCCGGCTGTCCGGACACCCCCTAGTCCAGGACTCCCTCACCTACCATATGAATCTTGATCTCTAGCCTTCCCCAAGTTGCTTTCCACTCAAATCTTCTTTCCACCAGATCCAAAACCTATGAGAGAGAGAGTTGAGTGTTGGGGAGACTATCATTTGAAGCACAAGAGCAAGGAGTTCATTATCAACGCACCATTTGTTACTTCTTGGAGAGTGGTGTCTCCTAGATTGGCTAGGTGTCACTTGGGAGCCTCCGACAAGATTGTGGAGTTGAACCAAGGAGTTTGTAAGGGCAAGGAGATCGCCTACTTCGTGAAGATCTACCGCTAGTGAGGCAAGTCCTTCGTGGGCTACGGCCATGGTGGGATAGACAAGGTTGCTTCTTCGTGGACCCTTAATGGGTGGAGCCCTCCGTGGACTCGCGCAACCGTTACCCTTCGTGGGTTGAAGTCTCCATCAACGTGGATGGACGATAGCACCACCTATCAGAACCACGCCAAAAACATCCGTGTCTCCAATTGCGTTTGAATCCTTCAAACCCTTCCCTTTACTTTCTTGCAAGTTGCATGCTTTATTTTCCGCTGCCTATATACTCTTCGCATGCTTGCTTGAATAGTGTGATGATTGCTTGACTTGTCCTAAAGTAGCTAAAATCTACCAAACTCTAAAATTGGGAAAAGGTTAAGTTTTTGATTGGTCAAGTAGTCTAATCACCCCCCTCTAGACATACTTCAAGGTCCTACAAGTGGTATCAGAGCCTTGGTCTCCATTTGCTTTGATTTCCATAGCTTTTGGTGGTCATAGCCTTGGTTTCACAACCTAGGAGAGTATGGCGTCTAGCGAGGGAAATTATCACCGTAGAGGTCCTTACTTTGATGGTACTAATTTTGCTAGTTGGAAGCATAAGATGAAAATTCATATTCTCGGACATAACCCCGCCGTTTGGGCAATTATTTGTATTGGCTTGCAAGGTGAATTCTTTGATGGGAGAGAACCAAACCGTGAAGCGAATGCGGAAGAATTGAAGATGCTGCAATACAACGCTCAAGCTTGTGATATCATCTTCAACGGATTGTGCCCCGAAGAATTCAACAAAACCAGCCATCTTGAGAATGCAAAGGAAATTTGGGATACTTTGATTGATATGCATGAAGGTACCGAATCCGTCAAGGAATCCAAGTTGGATGTGCTCCAAAGTCAGCTTGACAAGTTCAAAATGAAGGATGGTGAAGGTGTCGCTGAAATGTACTCTAGGCTTGCTCTTATCACAAATGAGATTGCCGGCTTAGGGAGTGAAGAGATGACCGACAAATTCATCATCAAGAAGATCCTAAGAGCATTGGATGGAAAGTATGATACCGTGTGCACATTGATTCAAATGATGCCAAACTACAAAGATCTCAAGCCAACGGAAGTCATTGGAAGAATTGTTGCTCATGAGATGTCACTCAAGGATAAGGAGGAACTTCACAACAAGTCAAGTGGTGCTTACAAAGCCTCAAGTGAAGCCCCCACATCATCAAGTGAGAAACAAACCTTCAATGAAGAATTGAGCTTAATGGTGAAGAATTTCAACAAATTCTACAAGAGTAGAAGCAAAGAAAGAAGCTCCAAGTCAAGGTCTTACAATGACAAAAGATCTTCTAGTCGAGAGTGCAATTGCTACAATTGTGGGAGACCCGGACACTATTCCAATGAGTGTACGACACCCTACAAAAGAAGAGAAGATTCTCCAAGAAGAAGAAGCAAAAGAGAAGAATCACCACCAAGAGAGATGGGAGTAGAGATGATCGTTATGAACGAAGACCCTCACGGAGAAGCAAGGATTCGGAAAGGAAGGACAAGTCATCAAGGAGCTACACAAAACGAAGACATCAAGGTCATGTTGGTGAATGGGTATCCGACTCCAACTCCGACAATCACTCCGAGAGAAGCTATCACTCCAACTCCGAATATACTCAAGATGAAGGTGTTGCCGGTCTAGCACTTGTGTCAACCAACTCCTACGACATATTTGATTCACCAAATGAAGGAATTGGAAGATGCTTCATGGCCAAAGGTCCAAAGGTAACACATCCCGAGTATGTTGATTTCAGTAGTGATGAAGATGACTTGCTTGTGGATGATGATTTACTTGTTGACAACTCTAGTGATGAATACTATGATGAAACGTCAATTAATCATGCTAATCAAGATAAAACGAATGACAATGATAAGGAGAAGATTGAGCTTCTAACTAAAGAACTAAACACTCTTAAGTTGGCTCATGAAACTATCTTTGAAGATCATCGAGAACTTTTAAGGGCTCATGAGAAGTTACGCTTTGAAAAGCTCAAACTTGAGCAAGAGCATGAGTTCTTAAAAGCAATCAATGATGATCTCCGTAAGAAAAGTTCTTCTTACATTGCCAAGCGTATACTCTTATCTACTTACATGCCTCAAGTCAAGTCTAGTAACAAGTACAAGAAAGATACTTCCTCTAGTAGTAACAATAATAATGTCAAATCCAATATTGTTGCTTCTAGTAGTTCTCTTGATTCCACTAATGATTCTCTTAGCCAAGTTACACTTGAGCAAGCAAATAGCTTATTGAAGGGAATTATAGAGAAAGGTGTTTACAAGAGCCTTGCCGGGAGTAAGCAATTCGAGGAAATTGTATGCAAGCAAGGAAGGCACCGGAAGAATCAGGGTGTTGGTTTTGAACGAAAGTTCAATGCCAATGGAGTTGAGTGGGAAGAAGATCAATACCCCAAGACGAAGTTTGTTCCTCAACAAGAGAAGTATGATCCTACTTCCTTCAAGGGAACACAAGCTCAAGATGATCTTCCACCACAAGACCACAAGAACAAAGGCAAGGACAAGCTTCAAGAAGAGATTGATGAATTTGAAGAAGCACCTAAAGCCTCGTTCAAGTGGGTTCCCAAGACTACATCAAGTTCTATTTCATCAAGTACAACCACAACTCCAAGGATTCCCATCAAGATGATGTGGATCCTGAAGAAGAAGAACTAGAGAGTTCTTGAGGGTGACTCCGCCAACATTCTTCACTCATATCATTATGGCAAGAACAAGTGCAATCAACTTCCACATCTTGCACTAGTTCAAGGAGTCACAAACCCTCATGTTGGTAAGGCAAGGGACAAGGTAACCTAATGATTTCATGGACATCATCTTGTGTGTGCATCACTCTATGTCTATGGATATTCTTGTTTGTTCCTTGTGGGACTAACCCATGTAGGTAAGTTGAAAGTGCAACTCACTCCAAAGGATTGCTCCAAATGATCTACATCAACATTGAGCATCCACATCTTCAACACCTACATGAAGTCATCATCGACAAAACCCAAGGTTAGTTGATCCCTCTAAGGTGGGATCTCACATCTAGGGGGAGCTTAACTCTAAGAATTGAGTCAAAGCAACTCTAATGGTGTGAACACATCAATGCATTATGTAAAAGTGGTAACCCTACTTGAGCTTAAACAATGAGTATGACCTATGATCAAATGTTCTCATTTGACTCCTAAGTCAATATACTCATATATAGATGACCTAGTCATCGCCAATTGTTTGATAGATGCTAGAATTGGTTGTGCATACTTTGCCACATATTTCATTTGCCATCTTATTGTGTGAGCATGTTGGTGCATATTTTACTCATTCAAGGACATCCACTTGTTGTTTTGATTGTTTGGCTGCTTTTCTTTTTGCCAAGTGGATGGACAAGAATGCCTAAGAACTTTCTCTAGCTATCTATGCTTTTCTCGTCTCAAACTCTATTCATGCTACATCACAAAATTTGATCAAGTCAGATTCGAACCACTCTGTGTGAGGAGCACTCGGAGTCCCCGATTCGTCATAGACTTAAACTTCCAAAACCTCTTTGTGACTCTCGGTCTGACCGATTCCTCCATTTCGGTCCTACCGAGATCATTAAGTTGATCTGAGTTTTCAATCTCGGTGCAACCGATTTGAACTTTTCGGTCACACCGATTTGCTGTAACTGTACACAGTTATGCATCTCGGTGCCACCGAGTTGTTCCACTCGGTCACACCGACAGGGCTGGGCTATATATAGTCACGGGCAAAATTTTGGAAATTTCTTCGAACCCTTTCGCCCGCGCAATAGCTCGCTCTGTCATCGAAGGTCTCCGGATCGTCTCCTCGTCGCCAGCCGCCTCCAGTAGCTGGTCTCCGCTGCCGTCAACAGATATCGCCCCCGCCGTTGCAGTCGTAGTGAGTTCATCGCCAAGCTAGGGTATGGACTCGATCTGTGTGCTATCATCGTCTGATTCCTAGCACATTGTATTTTTATTGAATCTTGCCATGATTGAAACAATCCTATCCAGCCAAAGTAGTCCGTAGATTAGATGAGATTCAAAATTTTAGGGTTAGGTTTCCGCCTAAACCATCTCGGACCCACTGAGGGAGTCCTGGACTAGGGGGTGTCCGGATAGCCAAACTATCATCATCGACCGGACTCCAAGACTATGAAGATACAAGATTGAAGACTTCGTCCCGTGTCCGGATGGGACTTTCCTTGGCGTGGAAGGCAAGCTTGGCAATACGAATATGTAGATCTCCTACCATAGTAACCGACTCTGTGTAACCCTAGCCCTCTCCGGTGTCTATATAAACCAGAGGGTTTTAGTCCGTAGGACGGACAACCATTACAACAATCATACCATAGGCTAGCTTCTAGGGTTTAGCCTCCTTGATCTCGTGGTAGATCCACTCTTGTACTACCCATATCATCAATATTAATCAAGCAGGAGTAGGGTTTTACCTCCATCGAGAGGGCCGAACACAGGTAAAAACATCGTGTCCCTTGTCTCCTGTTACCATCCGCCTAGACGCACAGTTCGGGACCCCCTACCCGAGATCCGCCGGTTTTGACACCGACATTGGTGCTTTCATAGAGAGTTCCTCTGTGTCGTCACGGATAGGCTTGATGGCTCCTTCGATCATCAACAACGACGTAGTCCAGGTGTCGTGCGCGATGGAGGGACGACACCTATGGGGCCGGGGCCCCTTCGTGTGTTCGGTACGGGGGCGGAGGATGCGCGGAGAGCAGATCGGGGCGACGCGCGCGGGGCGATTTTTACCCAGCTTTGGGCCGCGATGGTCGCGTAAAACCCTACTGCTGCATTGTGTTGTATTTGATCTTGCTCAAGAATGCGAGCAATGGTGGTGTGGTGTATGATCGGAACCTCCACGCGAGAGTCGTGAATGGTGGAACCCCCGCGAGAGTAGCGAATAGTGGAACCTCCTCTACGTTGTGCATGGGCCTCCTTTTATAGGGCAAGGGGTCACCGACAGGTGTCAACGTAAGGTAGAGGGGTAAAAACGTAAAAGAGGTGGTAGTTGGAACAGTGCGGGAACAGTGCAGCTACAGTGCTTGAACAGTGGATTCTACCTACTTTTGACAGAGGGGGACAAGAGCATTAAATGCCCGTCGCCGTCGCCCCAAAAGCTCCCGCCCTTGCGTCTCCGTTTGCCACGGCGATGAAGCCACCACCGTGGAGTGCCACCGCACCCTCCATGCAGCCCAGCCACCCGCCACGCGTCTCTGGAGAAAGCTGAGGGCGACGCGTGGGCAGATGACCTGGAGTGAGGGCACGCAGCACAGCCCTCCCCGGCAAGTACCTTGCCGGGGTCTTGATCTTGCCGGGCCCGGGAGCTTGTCGGGCTTGTAGTCTTGTCGCTCCCCGGGCCCTCGCCGGGACGCGTATAGCGCCAAGGCGTGTCTTCTGTGATATAGCCTTCTAGTCTCCCCGGCGAGCTCCTCTCGCCGGGGCCTTGCGTGAATGATATAATCTTGAGCCTGGAACGGCCTTCCCGGCAAGCTCCTCTTGCCGGGGTCTTGAGCTTCTGTCTTGTACACTTTGTTCTTGAATGGCTTGGTATGGAGTGTGAATGGTCTCCGGCAAGCATATGGTGGATCCAGCTGCGGGGAGCTGCTGCTGCCCGTGCACAAGTTGGGGTACTGAGGTACCCCTACCTTAGTACACCGACACCAGGGTGAGACTTTTCTCCCCGGACAGATCTTCGTATTCGGCGGCTTTGCACTGCGGGCCAATTCGCTTGGCCATCTGGAGCAGATTGAAAGCTACACCCCTGGCTGTCAGGATAGATTTGGAAGTCTAAACTTCACGGCTGACATTCGCGGAGACTTGATCTTCGACGGATTCGAGCCACAGCCGAGCACGCCGCACTGTCACGATGGGCATGATTTAGCTCTGCTGCCGGACAGTGCCCTGGAGGCCGCACATGAGTCCGCTCCGACCCTTAGTTCGGAGCCGACCATGCAAATCGAGGACGGGTGGCTAGACACCGCCTCGGAGGCCGCAACCTCTACGGCGATGGAGCCGAATACTGACCTTGTCCCTTGTAAAGCTCGTGACTCCGAGGTGCTGGACTCGTCGCCGGACTCCGAACTCTTGCGCCCCTACCAATCGAATCCGATTGGGCGCCGATCATGGAGTTCACCGCCGCGGACATCTTTCAGCACTCACCCTTGGCAACATCCTGAATTCGCTAAAGTATCTCTCGTTATCAGAGAGCCTGGCGGATCTGCGGCGGGGCGGTTGGGATGCAGACGACGAAGAAATTCAAAGCCCACCCACCACCCACTTTATAGCAACTGTCAATGATCTAACCGACATGCTAGACTTCGACTCCGAAGACATCGACGGTATGAACGACGATGCCGGAGACAGCCAAGAACCAGCGCCTACTGGGCACTGGAAAGCCACCTGAACTCATGACATATACATGGTGGACACACCAAAAGGAAGCGATAACGAGGAACAACGGGACGCGGCGAAGGATAATCCCCCCGAAAAACAACCAAAACGGTGATGCAAGCGCCGCCCGAAGTCCCGCCTCGATAATGACAACACCCATAATGACCCAGCCATAGAGCAGGGCAAACCAGTGGACAACGAACATGCAACCAAGCAACCATCCAAACAGGATGAATCGGACAATAAACCCATCCTCGGCGAAAACAACAGTCCAGACGACCTCACGCCGGACACATCACCGGAGCATAAGAACCTTCACAAAAGGCTCGTCGCCACTGCAAGAAGCTTGAAGAAGCAGAAACGGAAGCTCAAAACAGCGGAAGACGTACTCAGAATGAGGTGGAGCAAAGTACTCAAAACCGCAGACAAATACGGCAATAGTCACCAAGCAAAGAGCTACCCGAAGCGCAAGCTGCTGCCCGAATTTGACGAGGAGGCCGTAGAGCCACCACAATCAAAAAGCAAAGAGGCCGCCTGGCCGGATAGACGACCAGATGATAGGCCAAGAGCGGCAAGCGGCGCCGCAGACAAGCCAGCACATGACACACATAAAGATCCTCGCAAAAAGGATGGCCCGGTCAGGTCCATTTATGGGCCAAAAAAGAGGGCCCCAGGAAGCAACACAACACGCCGAGTGTTCGAAGATAACGGCACACCAAAATCTGGGCGCCAAGACACCCACTATGTTTCACCAATGAGGTCTTTGGATCATGAATTTTCAGCGGGATTCAAGCCCGTAAACATAGAGGCATACGACGGAACAACAGACCCCGGAGTCTGGATTGAGGATTACATCCTACACATACATATGGCTAGAGGAGACAGTCTCCACGCCATAAAATACCTACCCCTCAAGCTCAAAGGGCCAGCTCGGCATTGGCTCAAAAGCCTCCCAGAAAACACCATTGGAAGTTGGGAAGAGCTCGAGGACACGTTTAGAGCAAATTTTCAGGGGACTTATGTCCGCCCTCCGGATGCAGACGATTTAAGTCACATAACTCAACAGCCCGGAGAGTCAGCGCGCAAATTCTGGAACAGGTTCCTCACTAAAAAGAACCAAATAGTCGACTGTCCGGACGCCGAATCCTTAGCAGCTTTTAAACATAGCGTACGAGACGAATGGCTCGCCAGACACCTCGGCCAGGAAAAGCCAAGAACAATGGCCGCGCTAACAAGCCTCATGACCCGCTTTTGCGCGGGGGAAGATAGCTGGCTGGCACCCGAGTACATCCGAGATCAGAGATGGAAATGGAAAATCACGACGCAGAAAAGATCATCACCGAAATAAGGAAGATGGCCCAAAGAACACGGCGGTCAACGCCGGATTCAAAAGCTCTCATCCGAACAGCAAAACACTGCCTCTAAAGGACAACAGTGACGAGCTATCCAACCTAAACAAAATCTTGGATAGGATATGCCAAATTCACAGTACCCCCGGGAAGCCTGCAAACCACACCCACAGAGATTGTTGGGTCTTCAAGCAGTCCAGCCGACTTAACGCCGAACACAAGGGGCTCGATCCACCGAGCAAGGACGATGACGAACCCCACAAGCAGAGCGCCAAACAACAAAAGGACTTCCCACAACAGGTCAAAACAGTGAATTCACTTCAAGTGATAACAAGGAAAAATAGGGCGGCACCTACCAAAGCGCATGCCGCACGGTCCACCCCAGCGGAATCCCGAGATTGGATGTCAAAACCAATTACTTTCGACCGTCTGGATTACTCCAGAAGTATTCGAAACACAGGATGGACTGCTCTGATATTGGATCCTATAATCGACGGACTACAATTTACACAAGTCCTAATGGATGGCGGCAGATTTAAACCTGCTATATCCGGACACAATCCGTAAGTTGGGGATAGACCCTACTAAAATTCGCCATAGCCGCACTTCCTTCAAAGGAGTGACGCCAGGCCCTCACGCCAAGTCCACGGGCTCCTTACTACTAGAAGTTGTGTTCGGATCACCCGACAACTTCTGTTCCGAAAAGCTAATCTTCCATGTCGCCCCATTTAAAAGTAGCCATCAAGCACTATTGGGACGTGAAGCTTTCGCCCGCTTTAACGCAATAACGCACTACGCGTCTCTTACACTTAAAATGCCCGGTCCACGCGGCATCATCTCCTTACAAGGTCACTCAAGACCCCGGACACGGCTAGGCAAGTCCGGCACAAATAAACTAGGGGCTTCCTAGCCGCATACCCCTTCTCAAGGGGCTGTGCGTATGAACAATAAGAGCCAATAAAAGCTCAACTTTATTCATTTATTCATACTCTGTTTTAAATACATTTTTCGCACGATTTCTTTTCAAACTAAGTTCCTCTCTTTTACAGATGAACAGCGTGCTACACCCGTCCAGGATACAGCACAACGGAGACACAGACGCAGATGTGCAGCAGGGACCCGTTGCAAGGATTCTTTTCAGATTAAGACCCTGCGTAAACCTTTCTTACTGTCTCTTGTTGATACACATCCCCTGGTTTTTTTTATATAACCAAGGAGGAGGCTGGCATTTTGGCGTCGGCCGCGTCAGAAATTCTCGCCCGTACCTGGACACTAGGGGCTTAGGGCATTGTTCTTCCCATTATCATAAAGACCGAATACCTTAGGGAGTGTTCGGCGTCTCGAGTTAGGCCTTATATACATTAGCTCCGAATCATGTCTTTGGTCAAATGTTGGGTTTTCCCGGCTCCTGTGTTTTGCTGCCTTACGTTCCGTATCATCGGCTAACGCGGCACCAGGAGAACTACTGCGATTGTGCCCTGGTTCGGCCGGGCGAGCACCTCGATGAAAAGCGAAAACTGACTGTCATGATACAGCGAGAGACTGGTCAACCACTCGATCGACTACCGGAATGTCTAGAATTCCTCCGCTTTGATGAAGGACCGTTTCCCGGTCAGGCACATACGCGCCCCGAATTCGGAAAGCACGGTGACCCTAGGGGCTATGTCGTAGCCCCACCTTCGAACTCCTGTGGCTAAGTGAAAGTGATAAAACATTATAGTCCGGTTGCCTCGTTTGCTATGCTACCACCTCCTTCACAGGACCAAGACGTTGGATTAGGTGTGAAAATGCGCTATTTTGCAAACACCCCCGCACCATGTGCGTGGGGGCTGAAGCCGAAGACTGCCATCTTTCTGGTTATACACAAGTATACATTAACGGCCGCACAGGAGATATTTCAATACTTGAACGCACAAGTATAAAAAGCACTCATATTATGAATATCGTCTTACAAACCATAAAGATCATTTGAACATGACATTTTTTGAGCACTGCGACTCTATTACATGAGTACCCTGCAGGACTTCCCCAAAATAGTGCTCGGCGGGTAACCGGCTCTCGTCCGAACCCCGGGTTGCAACATCGGTGGCATCCATCTCCGTCCAGTATGTCTTCACACGGGCGAGGGCCATCCGTGCACCCTCTATGCATGCCGACCGCTTCATCGCCTTGATATGCGGCACCGCCCCAAGGAATTGCTGCAATAAGCCAAAATAACTCTTCGGCTTGGGCCTATCCGGCCACAGATGAGTCACTACATCCGTCATGGCAAATCCGGACAATCTATTCAGCTCAGCCCACTCAGCCAACCGATCGGTCAACGGAAGTGAACGCTCCGGACTGTGGAATTGAGACCAAAAAAGCTCTTCCGTCTCATGATCCTTTTGACTTCGGAAGTGCACAACTTCATCCGCCGCACTCGCCGCCAAATCTAGATAAGGATCCTCCAGACGCCACAGCTGGCCAAGCTGAGCATACTTCTGATCTGTGAACTTCCTACGCAGCAGAAAGGGCTTGCCAGCCGCAATATCTCCGGCCTGACGCAACTCCTCCTTTATAGCCCTCATTGCAGAACGGGCATCGTTGGCTTCGGCGGTGGCCTTCTTTAGGTCTTCTTGCTCCGCTCGGCGTTCTTTTTCAAGAATCTCATAGCGGCCGGTAACATCCTTCAGCTTCACGGCCATTCCGGCCATCTCCTCCCTGCTTCGGCAGTGAGCAGCCCTTTCGGCTTCTAGCTCTTTGGCTGCCTTAGAGGCAGCCGCATCACTCCTTCTGGCCTGCTCCTTGGCCCGAGCAAGCTCTGCCCGAAGGTCCTCCACAGTAGCGGCACCATCTGCATTAAGCATACATGTTGTAAGGAATATGCATCAGCTCCCTTACTAGGTGACCACGGAGAAACAACCTACCTTGTGACTCGTCAAGTTGTTTATTGACCAGCGCGATGTCCGCATCCGCAACGTCGAGTTGCCGCTTTAGTTCGGCAACTCCATCAGTCCGGCTGGCCACCGGACTACCCGCCACCTGTATAGGAAAGGCGAGAATTAATCCCTGAGATTATGATCCTCGGCACGCTGTCGCTTTCGACAACATACCGAGTCTCAGGGGCTACTATCTATACAAGGCGCACTTTATGTGCAAAACTGTCAAAAGGTATGTCATTTTTACGTACCTCAAACCCCGCCAGCAAACTTCTGACGGCATCATGCAACCCGCCCTCAGCGGATGAAATTCTTTCAATCACCATACTCATCAATGTACGGTGACCTTCTGAGATAGACGCCCTCTCGAGCAGATCCTTCAGCTCCTCCGGCCGTACACTAGTTGGTGCCGAACTCTCCGGCCCTGCCGGACTCGGGGATACCCTCCGCGACGACACCTCAGGGTCGTCCGCCCCTCCTGACGGTGCGGCAGATGGAGGCGTCTCGCTCTCCATCATCTCCGGACGAAGGTCACCCGAAGACGAGCTCAGCTGAGAAGGACGGAGATCCGAACTACAAGGTAAAACTTGGTTATCTTGAAGCAAAATAGGGATGTCCTTATTACAAAACTCCCTTTTTCTACTTACGGCTCCTTTGGAGGGTTGATTCCTTAGGGAGATAGTGCGGCCGGGCTTCCCAGCGCGGAGACCCTCTGGTGAAGATCTCTTCCCCGCTTTGAGGCCTTGGCCTCCGGGTCTTCGAGCGGTCCTCTTCTCCCCACGGAAGGAGGATTCTCGATCCCCCTTTCTCGAAAAGCCTCCTTGGTAGAGGCGATAGTTTCTCTGTTTTCCCCTTCGCCTTCCTCTGAAGGCGCAACCTCCAGCATCTTGACCAACACCGAGTCCAGCGCGGTCTCTGGGAGGGGGGCCGGACACTGTATCAGTTTCGCTTGCGCTATCCACTCCTGCCCAAAGGACGATGGGTTAAAAGGCAAATCCAAGATATGCAAACGAACGGTATGTCCGGACACGGAGCTACTTACTTGAGTATCCGGGCGATTGCAGCTTAGGCCGGCGTCCTCGGTTAATTCCGGACACACCTCTTGTGATTCGGAGAATAATTTGTACATCTCCACGGGTGTCGTACCCATGAAGTGTTGGAGAGCTCGTGGTCCCTCCAGATTGAACTCCCACAGGCGGAAAGGGCGACGTTTGCAGGGCAGAAGACGCCTAATCAGCATAACCTGCATCACCACGACCAGATTGATCTCCCTCCCTTGGAGGTCTCGAATCCGGCCCTGCAATAGGGGTACGTCCTTGGACGGCCCCCAGTCAAGCCCTGTACTGACCCATGACGTCAGCCGCTGTGGAGGACCCGCGCGAAAGACGGGCGGCGGCCTCTGCCTGCTGCCCCTGGGAGCGGTAATATAGAACCACTCCTGCTACCATAAGCCGAGCTCCTCCTGAAAAGAGATCTTGTTTATGACCGCCCCGCCGCACTCTACTTGACGCCCCTCAATCATCTTCGGCTCCACGTTGAAGGTTTTGAGCCACAAACCGAAGTGAGGGGTAGTGCGGAGGAAGGTGAGGGAGTCCTGGACTAGGGGGTGTCCGGACAGCCGGACTATCATCGTCCGCCGGACTCCAAGACTACGAAGATACAAGATTGAAGACTCCGTCCCGTGTCCGGATGGAGCTTTCCTTGGCGTGGAAGGCAAGCTTGGTGATACGGATATGTAGATCTCCTACCATTGTAACCGACTCTGTGTAACCCTAGCCTCCTCCGGTGTCTATATAAACCGGAGGGCTTTAGTCCATAGGACAACATACATTACAACAATCATACCAGAGGCTAGCTTTAGGGTTTAGTCTCCTTGATCTCGTGGTAGATCCACTCTTGTACTACCCATATTATCAATATTAATCAAGCAGGACGTAGGGTTTTACCTCCATCGAGAGGGCCCGAACCTGGGTAAAACATCATGTCCCTTGTCTCCTGTTACCATCCGCCTAGGCGCACAGATTCGGGACCCCTACCGAGATCCGCGGTTTGACACCGACATTGGTGCTTTCATTGAGAGTTCCTCTGTGTCGTCACCGATAGGAAGGATGCCTCCACCTGCCTTCAAAGACGGTATTTTCGCCTAAGGGGCCTTGGCCGCCGGCCAAACTATCCGGCTAGGTGGTTTTCTTATGACCGCCTGTCTGGCCACCGCTTCGACAATGACTCGAGTCGTCAAAAGCAATCTTCGCGTCATCTCGGAATCCGCCGAGCAGTTGGATCCAATAGAGCTCTCGTCTGTTAACGAGCTCTTGGATCGCATCGCCGCCGCCAGGAGTCGCTCTGAGACTACAATCAGATTGGGTTTAAAACCGATCCGAGAGATTAACTCTCCCGGGCCACCCACCACGTCGCGGTGGTAGAGGAGCAATGCGGCGACTCTTCGCCTATATTGAAAACTAGTCACGCCCGATTCCCGAACCCTCCATGCGGATTTCAGCGGAGGGGCGGACTTCGATCGAGCATTGAACTTAAAATCATGCATCATTCCGGACTCGCTGGATCGTGTCCAGCAATCCAAGCTTCCGAATTCGGAAACTCCTCGGCCTTTAAGCCCCAAGATGGGCAGGGATCCGGATTTTAGTCCACCCACCCGCCCAGACATATGCGATCTATCTATAATATGGCAAGAGCCCACTGAAACAGTACATCACTACTGGGCCAGATTCCTCCTGGTTATGGACAGGATAAAGGACTGCCGAGAGGAAAACGCAATCTCAATCTTTTGCAATAATTGCACGGACAGGGGAATATTGAACGCCATCGGCCGTCGTAAAATTATACGCCTCGCCAATCTGGCGTCCATAGTACGAAAGTACTGTGCTATGGAGAGTTTCGGAAAACCGAAAACCAATTTTGGGATAATCCGCCCAAACACAACCCGATCCGCAACAAAAGGGTGCATCACACTCGGGCCCCGGATGCAAAAACTAAAAAGCAAAAACCCCATAAAAGACGCGGAACGTCTTTGGAGGGATGGCTCAATGGACCTGTAAGCTTCATAATGCAGTGGGAGCCGTCCCAACACATAGCCTTCGAGCATGTTGGATATTACGGCGGTGGCCAAAAGTGGCGAGGAGCTTCTAGCCCGGAAAACCACTCCAACAATACCGATGCGGTATCAGCGATCTTTGAGACCTTCGCATCAAACAATATGCAAAACGAACAATCTGTGGCCTCGCCGAAGTCTACCAAGTAGCAACACAAATCCATGGGCGACACAGCTATTACCTTCAACGCCAGCGACGAACCTAAATTCGAACAGCCCGAGCACCACCAGACCTGGTGCTTAGTCCCTGATGGACGGCTTTCGACTTACAAAGGTCCTCATGGATGGCGGAAGCGGATTAAACCTCATCTACGAGGAAACTCTTCAAAAATGGAAATAGATGGAGCCGATTGAGCGAAGCAGCACAACCTTCAGAGGAATAATCCCTAGTCGGGAAGCGCGCTGCACCGAGAAAATCACACTCGATGTGGTGTTCGGCTCGCCGGACAATTACACATCCGAAGAAGTCACGTTCCAAGTGGCCCCGTTCAGCAGCGGATATCACGCTATATTAGGACAAGAGGCATTCACAATTTTTCAAGCGATTACCTCATTACGGGTACATGAAGCTCAAAATGCTCGGGCCGGCGGAATAATCACTCTCACTAGTGATCCGGACATAGCACTCCGCGCCGAAAACAAGACAGCCGCACTAGCCCTGGAGGCACTCTCCGAAGCCTTAGCAGCAGAAGAACTCACCGCGCTGCGCTCTACGGTGAACAGGGACGATGTGATACTCGATAAAAGATCCAAGTCCACCTCCTTCAAACCAGCAGATGAAATAATAAAATTCCAGGTCCATCCATTGGACCCAACAAAGACGGCCTCCATTGGGGCACAATTGAACCCCGAAGTAGACGCCGCACTGCGTGAATTCCTTCGGGAAAATTGGGACATCTTCGCCGGGCATCCTTCGGATATGCCCGGAATCCCACGCAGGATGGCAGAACACAGCCTAAACATCCTAAAAGGATTTAAGCCAGTCAAACAGGCTCTTCGACGATTTTCCGAACCCAAAAGACAGGCAATGGGAGAAGAGCTAGCCAAACTACTGGAAGCCAGATTGATTAGAGATATCAAACATCCGGACTGGCTAACAAATCTGGTAATGGTACCAAAGAAGGATAAATCCTGGCGCCTCTGTGTCGATTTTAAAGACCTCAATAAGGCTTGCCCAAAGGATCCCTTCCTCTCCCCGCATCGACCAAATTATCGATGCTACCGCAGAACACGATTCGTTGTGCTTCACGGACGATACTCGGCTATCGTCAAATCAAGATGGCGGAAGGAACCAAGCCGCAATGGCATTCATCACTCCATACGGACCATTCGCTTCAACACGATGCCCTTCGGACTTAAAAGCGCCGGCGCAACATATCAGCGCATGATTCAAACATGTCCGCTACCCGGATCGGCAAAACAGTCGAGGCATACGTAGACGACGTAGTAGTCAAAACAAAACACGTCGAAACTCTAGTAGATGATTTAAGGCTCACGTTCGACAACCTTAGAGCATATGACATCAAGCTGAATCCGGAAAAATGTGTTTTGGCGTACCAGCGGAAAGCTCTTTGGGCTTCATCGTATCCGTAGAGGAATTGAAGCAAACCGGCTAAAACCGAGCTCTCACAGTTGGACATTCCAAAAGACCTCAAACAAATACAAAATTAACAGGATGCGTGGCAGCTCTAAGCCGCTTTATCTCCGTCTAGGAGAAAAGGCATTGCCCTCTATCGCCTCCTTAGGCGCACGAACACCGAGTGGACGGATGCTGCCCTTCTTGGGACTCGAAGAAATAAAGACCATACTGGCAACAAATCCAGTCCTGGCTGCGCCCAATCTGGGCGAACCAATGTTGTTATACATCGCAGCAACGCATCAAGTTGTAAGCGCGGTACTCGTCGTCGAACAAGAGACAGAAGGGCACAAATTCCCTCTTCAAAAACCAGTGTATTATGTATCCACTGTGTTAACCCCCTGCAAGTCCCGTTACCCACACTATCAGAAGATAGCGTATGCGGTGTTCATGGCATCCCGGAAGCTCCGACACTACTTTCAAGAGTGCTCGATAACAGTGGCCTCTGAAGTACCACTCAATGACATTATAAATAATCGCGACGCAACGGGCAGGATTGCAAAGTGGGCCATTGAGCTCTTACCATTCGATATAACTTACAAACCTCGGCGAGCTATAAAGTCACAAGTTTTGGCTGACTTTGTCGCCGAATGGACCGAAGCCGAACTCCCTAAAGAGTACGGCGCATACTCCAATTGGATTATGCACTTCGACGGCTCTAAAATGTTGGCTGGACTGGGGGCTGGCGTCGTTTTGACGTCCCAACCGGGGACACAGTCCAATACGTACTTCAAATAATGTACACGGACTCCAACAACGCAGCCGAATACGAGGCCCTTTTACACGGTCTCCGGATGGCAATCTCCATGGGCATTCAATGCCTAGAGGTGCGCGGGGATTCAAACCTTGCAATATCCCAAATAAATGGAGATTTCGATGCCAAGGATCCGAAAATGGCAGCATATCGCAATGCTGTCTTAAAAATGTCAGCTCAGTTCGAAAGACTCGAATTCCATCACATATCCTGAGATAATAACCAAGCGGCCGACGTACTGGCACGCATCGGTGCAAAACGTGACGCTGTCCCTCCAAATATCTTCCTGGAGCGGCTCTTCAAGCCATCCGTACTATGGGAAGAGGAGTCCGGAAATGACAAACCGGAAACAACCGTGCCAACCGGCGATTCAGCCGATGACATAACACCTTCAGCCCACGACATAATGGCGGTAATCGCCCCGTGGACAGAACCTTTCCTAGCCTATTTGCTCAGACAGGAACTTCCCGAAGACCAAAATGATGCCCGCTGCATAGTCCGGCGATCGAAAGCCTACAAGGTCCATGAGGGAGAACTTTATAAGAAAAGTACAACCGGAGTCCTTCAAAGGTGTATCTCCGAAGAGGAAGGGTGAAACCTCCTGGCTGAAATTCATGCCGGACTAGGCGGACACCACGCAGCAGCCCGGGCCCTTGTAGGAAAGGCATTCCGTATAGGATTTTATTGGCCGACGGCCCGGGCAGATGCCCAGGACTTAGTCCAGCGATGCGTCGGTTGTCAACTCTTTTCTAATCAGAGCCATATGCCACCCACCGCCCTCAAAACTATACCCATTACACGGCGTTCATGATGCCGGGGCTTGATATGGTTGGACCCCTAAAGGGGAACCCACAAGCAAAGGTATCTATTGGTCATGGTGGATAAATTCACCAAATGGATAGAGGCCAAACCGGTCAAAACGGCAGAGTCCGGACCAGTGATAGACTTTATATCCGGGGTCGTACACCGTTATGGTGTCCCCCACAGCATCATCACCGACAACAACACGAACTTCACGGCCGACGAGGTTAAGTCATGGTGCAAAAATATGGGCATCAAGCTCGACTATGCTGCAGTCTATCACCCTCAAACCAACGGTCAAGTGGAACGAGCGAATGGTCTAATAATGAGCGGCATTAAACCCAGACTAGTGCGATCACTTACTAAATCTGACACGCACTGGGTTGAGGAGCTCGACTCCGTACTCTGGGGGCTGCGGACAACGCCTAACCGTACTACCGGATTCACACCATTTTTATGGTATACGGCGTAGAGGCAGTCCTGCCCTGTGACATAATTCATGACTCACCTCGAGTGCGCATGTACGAAGAGAGAGAAGACGAGCTGGATCGGCAGGACAGCTTGGACACATTGGAGGAAGAACGCGACGTCGCTAAGGCTCGTTCCGCATTTTATCAGCAGCAGGCCCGAAGATATCAAAGCAAAGAAGTACGGGCCAAGACTTACAACGTTGGCGAACTAGTTCTACGCCTGCCGGACAAGAAAAAGGACAAGCTCAAGCCCAAATGGGTGGGCCCCTTCATTATCGATCAAGTCCTGACCGGCGGAGCGTACCGCCTTCGAAATGCATCGGATAACCGACTCGAGCCAAATCCATGGAACGCAGCCCGCCTCCGAAGATTCTATGCCTAGCGCCGGACTAAGAGTTCGTCCCCTTCCTCCGTTCAAATTTTTACACTTCGGCTGTCTTTTGTTTCTCTTTCCTCTCATAACCTTTTTACTAAAAAGCCCCTAAGGGCCTACTTTCGCATTGTTCACATACACTTGATGTGCCATCCGCACTCATTATACCTGGGGGCTTCTTTTCCAGAAGCTCAATTATAAGGGTTTCATGCCCAGCACATGTGTCAAGCTTCCACATGTACCTTTTACTCACCATTATATGCATCGATATGACTTAAGTTTTGGCCCGGATGGGTTGCGGCTCTGTGCTTACCCCTCGTTCCCGATTGTTCGGCTAGGAGGTAAAGGGGCACCTCTGCGATTATTCTTGCCGGGTCACCGGATGTGTACCTCGGACCGGGTGAAGCCGAAGCTAAGCGTTCTTAAGGGAATATTCGGTCGGTGACTTAAAGATGATTTTTACCTACTCATTTATCCGCCCCGGATGTTTTTGTGCTTTTTTGCAGTCAGGACATGCACTTTAGGGCATGCCTCCTAGGAAAGGAACCCTTAACGGAACTATTCTCCTGGAAGATGTTTCTTACTAACCATGTAATATAACATAACTAGTTGGGCACTTATGCGATAAAGCACTAATGACCCCTACGCTTTGGTCTCCATGCATACCACGGTTGTTTCTTAACCAAAAAGGTATTCGGACACACTCCGGACTCTAGGGTCCCGAGGTTGAAGTGAAAAGGTCGGCAAAGACAAACGATCTACAATCCGGCTACAAGGCATTTCACATGTCACTTTAAAGGAAAACATACATTGTCAAATTTACTGATTGTATTCCTCCTCAATCCCGTCTAACAGGCTGTCTAACTTACAGTCCCGTTGGGAAAATTTAGCAGCCAACTCTACTTGGCTGTATACTAAACTCACAAGGATCTCCTTCCCATCGGGCCCCACCGGTCCAACTTCGGCCATGTGGTTGGGATCCGCCTTCTTGTAACGCGTCTTCACCATGGCCCAAGCCTCCTCGACACCTTGACGGCAAGCGAAATCTTCCTAAGCAGGAAGCGCGCACTCCTCAAGCTTCTCCATAAGCTCCCCAAGGCCCTCGGGTAGGGAGAGGGCTGGCCATAAAGCACAGACGGCGCCGCTCATTGCTGCCGAACTCGTTCGAGCAGTTGCAATAGCTCGGGAAGTTGATCACCCGTTGATATGGGCATCTCCTCCACAGGCGACTGTGAGTATACCTACAAGACATATTATGTCAATTTACTTCCTCGCCGAACTCTTCTTTTCAAAGAGTCCGCTCAAGCACTTACTATAAATGCGCGCGAAGCAAGCGCTGATTCTCCTTAACGGAGCTGGACAGCCCGGCTAAAGCGCCTTTCAGCTCTTCTCCGAGCTTGGCGTTGGCATCCTGGAGCCTGTTCCTTTCTTGCTGCACCCTATTCAACACCCTCTCGCCGGCCTTTAGCTGGCGCGATGGTCTTACTGTCCGGATCTTGTCCGGCGGCACCTGCAATGTCACTATTAGACTTGCGCGCACGCCGCACAACGCTTATATTTATTAATAAAAATGTGTTACCAGGAGGGGTCTCTGCGTCTCCTCCTGCGGTAGCAAGTGCGGCCTCAAGTTGGGCGTTGCATTCTTGCAGCTCCTGAGACAACAGGGCATTCTTCTCGGTAAGAGCCTGCATTTCAAATGATCCTTAAATCAGTTAACATAACTACTTTAAGTCTCGGGGGCTACTGGTATATATAACCATTAAAATTCCCTTACCCGTATGTCTTTCACATCTTTGCTCCGTGGCTCTGGTAAAACCATCTTGGCGGCACGGAGTGCGCATCCCTGCGTTAAAGGCGTCCAATGCCTCGGGGAGAAGCACGCTTCACGAATATCGTGTCGGTGGCGCCTATGGTTCATGGCGCTCTCCACCTCAGACTTGGTGGCGGACAGTCTGTCGGTGTCCTCCGTTGGAGGAGGATCTGGCCCGCGTCTTGCGCTTGCCTCCCCCTCCAGGCCGGGCGCTAGAGCCTGGCCGGTATAGGTTGGATCGGCAACTTCGCGCCCGATCCGGCGGCGCTTTTTCTCCTATAAAGATCATGAGCACTCAGACGCTTCCTAGGAACGTTGCTCTGAAAATTGAAATACGAGCTATACCTTTGCAGCGACGTTTCAGTCCGTGCCGCGCTCTTTTTCAGCCTGCTGGTCCGGACTGACCTTTGTTGGTCAGCCGCCGTGGGCTCGGCTTCCCGCCTTGAAGGCGCTTCCTGTAAAACACCATCGTTCGCGAAGGTCAGAAATGGGCAAGGAAGAGATAATGGTGTCCGGACCTCGGTCACAGTCACCTGGAAAGCCGGACACAGTCCGGGGTAGTCCGCTATAATGGCGACCAAAGCATTGTCCATGCTGTGCTGGTGAAACACCCCGTCGATCAGCTCCACCTTGATGTCCGGATCCTCTTGGAGGCGGATCCGAGGATTTTCTGGATCCTCGGGTTGCGGAGCGGGACTTACCATGTCCTCCACAGTCCGGCGTAGATCCTGCGCCGAAGACATAATATAAGAAGCCTAAACTTCGAAAGCATTGGTTGAGCCCTTCAAAGTGTTCGCTTACATGGAAAACCCATTCAAAGGGTTCGTTCGAAGGAAGTCCTCCTTCTCCCCCTTGTACAGGCTGGACAGGATCTGCACCAGATCCTCGGTCGAATCCGGCCCTTCGCGGCCATGACGGGTGGCATCGTCTTCCCCGTTGAAATCCCACATGGGGTGGCCTCTGTATTGCAATGGCTGTACCCCCCGCATGATGCATGCCGCCATGACTCCAATCATGGTCAACCCGAAATGGGCCAGTAATCTTATTCGGCCCATCAAGTAATGGACGCTCTTGTCTTCCTCCAATCGGGGGCTCCGTGGGCGCCCGGTGGCGTTCTTGAGGAGCAGCACTAAACTCCGGGAGGCCAATCTGGACTGGGTCCGGCAGCGGAGCATCTCCTATGTAAAACCACTCTGAAGGCCAGTCTTCGGACGCCTTCTTGGGAGTACCGGATGGGTATCCGGTCCCGTCGATCGCCATATTTCGGCGCCGCCCACTTGATATATGGACCCCTCGTGAGAGCGAGTGCAGGCGAACAGCCTCTTCCACAATGCAAAATGGGGCTCAATGCCCAGGAATAGCTCGCAAAGAGCTACATAGCCCGCGATATGCACGACAGAGGCGGGCGTAAGGTGGTGGAGCTGTAGTCCGTAGAACTCCAGGAGCCCGCGGAGGAACGGATGTATTGGGAATCTGAGTCCCCTTATCAGATAAGGGACGAAGCATACCCGCTCCCCTTTATTGGGACTTGGGGTAGCCTCCGCTTGCCTCCCACCTTGGTAGGTGACCAGCCCGGCTCGAACCGGGACCATGAAGGCCGGAGGGAGATATCCCCCCGCTTGGAGCTTCACTAGCTCGTTGTGTGGAACAGAGCACCTCCTCCAATCCCCTGGCGGTGGGCTGGGAGCGCGAGAAGAGGAGCCGCGTCGACGGTCCATGATGGAATGGAATTTTAGGTCAAGGGCGCTCCGATGAAGTATTCGCGGGAGGAAGATGGTGTGGTTTGGATCTGGATTTTTGCCTCTTTTGTAGGCGGATGACTCGCGCGACTATGGGGTGAAACATAAAAGACACCCTGGCTTTTCGCATTCGTGCGACGCGTGGAAGAAGGCCATTATTGGGCGTAGAAGCCAAGAAACGCAGTATTTATGATAAAGCCGGACACTGTTCGGCAGGTACATGGAACTTGAAGGGAGAACCCGCCTTGCAACACCGAAGACTATATACGCCTTTGGACTTATCGTCATTGAAGCCTGGTTAGGGGCTCTTGAGGAGTCTGGACTAGGGGTGTCCGGACAGCGGACTATCATCGTCCGCGGACTCCAAGACTACGGAGATACAAGATTGAAGACTCCGTCCGTGTCCGGATGGAGCTTTCCTTGGCGTGGAAGGCAAGCTTGGCGTCTGGATATGTAGATCTCCTACCATTGTAACCGACTCTGTGTAACCCTAGCCTCCTCCGTTGTCTATATAAACCGGAGGGCTTTAGTCCGTGGGACAACATACATTACAACAATCATACCATAGGCTAGCTTTAGGGTTTAGCCTCCTTGATCTCGTGGTAGATCCACTCTTGTACTACCCATATCATCAATATTAATCAAGCGGGGCGTGAGGGTTTTACCTCCATCGAGAGGGCCCGAACACAGGTAAAACATCGTGTCCCTTGTCTCCTGTTACCATCCGCCTAGGCGCACAGTTGGGACCCCCTACCGAGATCCGCGGTTTGACACCGACGAAGGCCTCCTGAGACAACAATAAGCGATGAGATTTAGAGGATGGACTCGGGGCCAAGTCATGGAATTCCAGCCCATAGTAAAACATGAGCCCTCTCACAAAAGGATCCATCGGAAGCCTAAACCCGCGGAGGTGAGACCTGAACTCTGACGCTCTCGCCGGGCTCGGGAGTAGGAATGACTTGCCCTTTGGCGGGCAACCTATGTGAAATCTCGTAGGTCAGGTACCTGGTTTCTCTCAGCTTTAGCACGTCCTCTTCTGTGACGGAGGAGGGCATCCACCGGCCCTGTAGGTCGGAGCCGGACATTGTTGAAGGTCTGAGGCGCTCGAATCTGGAGCTATGGGTGTTGGAACTTCGGGGGGCGGATTCGATTGAGGATTGAAGAAAAGCGAGCCTTGGTCTCATTATAAAGAGGAGAATACCAAGAGCCGTCCGGAACCGTTTGGAACTCACCTTCGATGGAGGCGTGGCAGCGGGCACGATTGGGTTACCCGTCCGTATTGATGGGAATCCGGAATAAGGGAACACGATCTCTGCTTCGACAAGGCGTGCCAAGAAACCGCGCTAAGCGCGCCGAGGTGGTATAATAAAAGCGATTCAAGTAAAGGCTTGGTAGTGGTGTGACGTCACGCCACAAAATCGTCGGCAGATTGAACACTGTGTACATATTATTCTCTCTACGGTGGTATGTGGAATTTATTTTCTGAGCTGGACACTATCTGGTGTTCACAATCTTCTATGAATTATTCGGAGGAGGAACCCGCCTTGCAATGCGAAGATAACATGCGCGCGGACTCGTCGTCATTGAAGCCTGGTTCGAGGGCTCTTGAGGAGTCTGGACTAGGGGTGTCCGGATAGCGAACTATCATCATCGGCGGACTCCAAGACTATGAAGATACATGATTGAAGACTTCATCCGTGTCGGATGGGACTTTCCTTGGCGTGGAAGGCAAGCTTGGCAATCTGGATATGTAGATCTCCTACCATTGTAACCGACTCTGTGTAACCCTAGCCCTCACGGTGTCTATATAAACCGGAGGGTTTTAGTCCGTGGGGCGGACAACCATTACAACAATCATACCATAGGCTAGCTTCTAGGGTTTAGCCTCCTTGATCTTGTGGTAGATCCACTCTTGTACTACCCATATCATCAATATTAATCAAGCAGGAGTAGGGTTTTACCTCCATCGAGAGGGCCCAAACCTGGGTAAAAACATCGTGTCCCTTGTCTCCTGTTACCATCCGCCTAGACGCATAGTTCGGGACCCCCTACCCGAGATCCGCCGGTTTTGACACCGACACCCACCGAGTTGAAAAACTCGGTCTCACCGATTTGGCTTATGCCATTGCACTAGTGACTCTTGGTCTGACCGAGAAATACTAATCGGTGCGACCGATTTTAGGATTCTGTGAAACCCTAGCAGTCTCGGTGCCATCGAACTGTGACTCGGTCCAACCGAGATCATCAGTTTAGGTTCCAAAACTGCTTCAGTATCACCGAGTTTGAAAATTGGTTGATCCGAAATGCTTTCTATGGAAAGCTAAAACTGAACTTTTGAGTAATTCTTTTGCAAAAATCTCTACATTTTGTGATGCTCATCCATTCTATCTCATCCACACCTCTTCACAGGGTCAGCAGTCAGCTTTTTGCAGCATGTCAGACCAGAGTGACAGCCAGAACAGGTCAGAAGAGCAGATTGACATGAGCAAGGGCACTAGTCCTTCAAGCTCTACAGATGAAGGGAGCAGAAGCACTCCTAGCAACCTGCCCAAGGCTGCTACTAGGCAAAGGAGGAAGAGAACCTCAGACTCAGAGGATGAGGACTACAAAGCTAAAGAAGATGAGGCTACTTCCAAGAAAGTAGTGCTCAAGAAGGAATATGGCTTTGCACATAGCACAAAGCCTGGACTGAAAAAGAAAGTTCCTGCCAAGAGGACACCAATGCCCAAGGCCAGAAGGTCCACTCAAGTGCCAGAGCAGACTGAACCCAAAGAGGCACCTGCAAAGAAAGTCACAACTTCCAAATCTCAGAAAGTTCCCACTGGAGAGACAATGAAGTTTACAATTGAATCAGAGGATGAAGGTGCTCAGGACAAGATGAAGAAGAGAGAAAGCGCCACAACTGCCCAGGTTCTTGGAAAGCCCTCTATGAGAAGAGATTCTGAAGAAGAGGAAGAGGTTGCTGCACCAGCACCTAAGGCACCCAAGCTTATGGGTGATGCTATAAGGTCAGGGACTGCAACATCTAAGCCCAAGGAAGCACCCAAAGCTGCCTCCAAGGCCAAGCAAGTACCAAAGAGGAATACTAGGAGTATTCCAGCTGCTGAGAAGAACAAGTCCCCAGTGCCAAATGTTGCTGAAGAAGAAGATGAAGAAGGTCAGGTCCTAAGGAAGCTCAAGCCCAAGATACCAGACCACAATGATGCCCATCCTGTGGCTGAGGATATGAGGATCAGGAAGGATTCAGGGCTGAGGCTATGGAGGATGGAAGATCCATATGCTTCAAGGAGAAGGACTGCTGTTGACTACAGGTTCCATACAAAGGAACAACAGGACATCTATGAGACAATTCTGTTGGATAAGAATCCTATAGTTTGTGATATGAGGTGGGTCGACTGGACCTACATCAAGGACAATGAAGAGCACTATCCTGGAGTGCAAGAAAGCTTTGTTGCTTGTGGAGTTGCTGATTTTGTTGGGCAAAAGCTCACTCACTGGAATGATGAGCTTATCATGCAATTCTACTCCACAGCACATTTTTACCCAGATGGAAGAATTGTTTGGATGTCTGAAGGTACAAGGCACCAATCCACTATTGAAGAATGGGCAAGTCTGATAAATGCCCCTAAGGAAAATGAGGATGACCTGGATATCTATGCAAAGAAGAAGATGGATCACAATTCCATGGCTCACATGTACAAGGAGATCCCAGACAAGGCAGTTGAGACACACAAGTTTGGATCAGTCCACTTTCTGCTGTCAGGGCTGCCCACTATCAATTGGATTCTGAGGCACACTCTGTTGCCCAAGTCTGGTGACCATAACATGATCAGAGGGGATGCCATCAACATGTTGCATGTGTTTGATGTGCCACAAAAGTTTAAAGTCATGAGCCTTATGATTGAAACCATTAAGAGGACTGTAGCAGATCAAAAGAGGAGCTGTGGATATGCCCCTCAGATTCAGGAATTGATCAACTCAAAGACGGGCACAGGGAAATATCAATTGGATAAGGAACATTTTCCACTTTATCCAGACTTTGAGGACAATGAGGTTGTCATGAATGAGAATGACCCATCATCAGTTCAAGCTCAAGAGAAGAAGGAGAAGGCAAAGAAGGAGAAGGCTGCCAAGATGCCAACTCAAAAGGAGGCATCTGAATATTTCTTGAAGAACAAGCAGGAACAACTTAGTTACTTAATAGCATCTACACTGAGGATTGAGAAGGGACTGGCCACCCTCACTCAGAATCAGGAGAGCCTGGAGAGAATCATGGAACTCAAATTCCATGACCTTGATGTCAAAGTAACTGAGATACAGTCAGTTGTGGAGCAGCTATAGGATGATATGCAGGAGAGGCAAGGTAAGACTACCACAAATGTGTTTGCCAGAGTGCCTAGAGCCCAGAGGTCAGTTGTAGTGCCTGTGACAGACACTAAAGCAACATCTTTAGCACCAGCTACAACCCCTTCAGCTCCAGTGCAACCAGCTCCAGCGTCCACTCCAGCACCCTCTACTTCAACTGAATCCTTCATCCTTGGTGTTATCCGGACACCACCACCTGAAGATCAAGCCTGAGAGTCGATCTAGCACTATGCATTTTCTATGAACTTTTTGGTAACTTGTTGCCAAAGGGGGAGAAAAATGTATAGATCATAGGCTTCGAGAGAGAGAGAGAGTGTTGCTTTTGTTCTCTCTTGCTTTATTTGGTGGTTAAACTTGTTGCTTTTGATTGTTTGAGATACTATGCTTGTGAGACATTGATGATCATGTGTTTGATCATAAGCTACACTTATGCATGTTTGATGATATTATCTTATCTATCATATGTGATCATTCACTTTGCTTGGTGATGAGTGCATGTATTCAATCTTTATTATTTTGAGCGCTCCACCAAGATGTATGTGACATGGAAGAGTAACCCATGAGCCTAATTCATTGTGAATTTGCAGTCCAAAGCAAATCTTAAACTATGCACAACTTTAGGGGGAGCTCTTGCTTATCACATACTTCTCAAAGCGACGATGTTATTCAATCTTATTATCATCTGTCGAAGCTTTGATCTATATGTTGTCATCAATTACCAAAAAGGGGGAGATTGAAAGTGCAACTATCTTTTGGTAATTTATAACAACATATAGCTCATTGAGCTAATGCTATTCCAAGACTATTATTTCAGGAAAGCTCAATGAATGACATGGCATGGATGATGAAAGTGGATCCCTCAAAATACTAAGGACAAAGGATTGGCTCAAGCTCAAAAGCTCAAGACTCTTCATTTTATATTTTAGTGATCCAAGATCACATTGAGTCTATAGGAAAAGCCAATACTATCAAGGAGGGATGAGGTGTTGCTTAATGAGCCTCTTGCTTCATGTGCTTTGTGATATGCTCCAAAACCCTCAGCTACTTTCCCACATCCACAAATGACCTAAACCCAAAGCCAAAATCGGTCACACCGATTCTTCCTATCCGGCGCCACCGATTCCAAAAGTCATAGCCACTGCCACAAACCCTAAGAAAACCGGTCTTACCGATAGGGATCTCGGTCTCACCGAGATGGGATTGTAATCTCTCTGTTTCCCTTCGCAACATTTCGGTCTAACCGAAGTGAGCGATCGGTCCCATCGAGATTGCAATGTAAACTCTCTGTTTCCCTTTTGTAACATTTCGGTCTCACCGAAAAGAGCAAATCGGTCCCATCGAGTTTACCTGACCAACTCTCTGGAAAGCTTATTAACCAATCGGTCTCACCGAGTTTGTGTAATCGGTCTTACCGAGATTACATTATGTCCTAACCCTAACTGAATCGGTCTCACCGATATGCATGTCAGTCCCACCGAAAATCACTAACGGTCACTAAGTTTACTAAATCGGTCCGACCGAGTCTGTTGAATCGGTCCCACCGAGTTTGGTAAATTGTGTGTAACGGTTAGATTTTGTGTGGAGGCTATATATACCCCTCCACCTCCTCTTCATTCGTGGAGAGAGCCATCGAAACGAACCTACACTTCCAACTTACCATTTTGAGAGAGAACCACCTACTCATGTGTTGAGGCCAAGATATTCCATTCCTACCATATGAATCTTGATCTCTAGCCTTCCCCAAGTTGCTTTCCACTCAAATCTTCTTTCCACCAGATCCAAAACCTATGAGAGAGAGTTGAGTGTTGGGAAGACTATCATTTGAAGCACAAGAGCAAGGAGTTCATCATCACCGCACCATTTGTTACTTCTTGGAGAGTGGTGTCTCCTAGATTGGCTAGGTGTCACTTGGGAGCCTCCGACAAGATTGTGGAGTTGAACCAAGGAGTTTGTAAGGGCAAGGAGATTGCCTACTTCGTGAAGATCTACCGCTAGTGAGGCAAGTCCTTCGTGTGCGACGACCATGGTGGGACAGACAAGGTTGCTTCTTCGTGGACCCTTCGTGGGTGGAGCCCTCCGTGGACTCGCGCAACCGTTACCCTTCGTGGTTTGAAGTCTCCATCAACGTGGATGTACGATAGCACCACCTATCGGAACCACGCCAAAAACATCCGTGTCTCAAATTTTGTTTGAATCCTCCAAACCCTTCCCTTTACTTTCTTGCAAGTTGCATGCTTTATTTTCCGCTGCCTATATACTCTTTGCATGCTTGCTTGAATAGTGTGATGATTGCTTGACTTGTCCTAAAGTAGCTAAAATCTGCCAAACTCTAAAATTGGGAAAAGGTCAAGTTTTTAATTGGTCAAGTAGTCTAATAACCCCCCTCTAGACATACTTCAAGGTCCTACAGGATACGAATATGATGGATCTGGGTGGAATGTATGGTGCACCAAACTCCTGTTGCATATTTTTAAATGTTCAACAAATTCTGGAAAGAATGCAGCAATTTCACACAACATCAATCAATGTTGTCACACATTTTCAGATCAAAATTTGAAACATAGGCTGCGATACAAATATGACAAATACATACCATAAGTTGGGCTCCAGATTTGGCCCATTATCAATATTGATGACAAATTTCACATTTATGTATCTTGAGCTGTGTTTCAATTTTAATTTGAATTTTTTGTGGAAAGACTGATTAATTTTACGTCAATGCGCTAGTTTTTCTTTCCAGATTTTTTGAACCATTTTAAAATTCATAACCAGCATCTGGCGCACAGGTAGCAGCACAAGGATGGATGAACTGGACACGTTGCAGGCGGATGTTATCTGAACAAAAGATGGATAGGTCACACATTTCCAAATGATACCTTGTGCTCCAAGAAACCCAACCCGCACACCCCCCTTTCCTAACTTGAGGGATAATTCTTTTCCTTTGTGATTTTTCATGAGTACAATAGAAGGTCAAGTTTACTTCAAAAAAATGGTTTTCCCCTTAAATATTAAAAAACATCTCGGGTGTATATACACCCTGAAGCCAAGGGTTGCCCCGCCCCCACTCACGCACTCAATTTGTCTGTATCCGGTGAGCCTGCGCTATTTGAGCCACTCGCTGGATACGAAACTGATGGATCTGGGTGGAATGTATGGTGCACCAAACTCCTGTTGCGTATTTTTAAATGTTCAACAAATTCTGGAAATAATGCAGCACTTTCACACAACCTCAATCAATGTTGTCACATATTTTCAAATCAAAATTTGAAACATAGGTTGCGATACAAATATGACAAATACATACCATAAGTTGGGCTCCAGATTTGGCCCATTATCAATATTGATGACAAATTTCAGATTTATGTATCTTGAGCTATGTTTCGAATTTTGATTTGAATTTTTTGTGGAAACATTGATTAATGTTACGTCAATGCGCTAGTTCTTTTTTCCAGATTTTTTGACCATTCTAAAATTCATAACCAGCATATGGCGCACAGGTAGCACCATAAGGATGGGTGATCTAGACACGACCCCGGCGGATGTTATCTGAATGAAATATGGACAGGTCACACATTTCCAAATGATACCCCGGGCTACACAAAACCCAATCCGCACACCGCCTTTCCTAACTTCAGGGAAAATTCTTTTCCTTCGTGACTTTTCACGAGTATAATAGAAGGTCAAGTTTACTTCAAAAAAATGGTTTTTTCTTCCTTAAATATTAAAAAACATCTTGGCCATATATACACCGTGGAGCGAAGGCGCCCCCCGCCCCCACTCACCCACTCAATTTGTCTATATCCGGTGAACCTACGCTATTTGAGCCACTGGCCGGATACGAAACTAATGGATGTGGGTAGAATGTATGTTGCACCAAACTCCTGTTTCATATTTTGAATGTTCAACAAATTTTGAAAAGAATGAAGCACTTTCACACAGCATCTATCAATGTTGTCACAAATTTTCAAATCAAAATTTGAAACATGTTCTGCGGTCCAAAAATGACAAATACATACCATAACACTAGTAGAAAACATGGCATTTTCCCGGTTCGTAAGGGCCTTTAGTCCCGGTTCTTGAACCGGGACTAATAGATCGTTACTAATGCCTCCCCCCTTTAGTCCCGGTTCTTACACGAGTTGGGACAGATGGGCCTCCACGTGGCCACTGCGAGCAGCCCAGGCAAGGGGGCCTTTGATCCCAGTTGGTGACATGAACCGGGACCAAAAGGCTTCCACGTGTCAGCAGCTGGCTGGAGCTGAGGTTTTTATTTTTTATTTTTTTAAAAAGTGGATGGTTTAGGGGTTTTGGGGGTTAATTTTGGGTTTTTATTAGCTAGCTAATAGAGAGAATTGTCCTCTCTTATATCTTCGTCCTTGGTTTACCAACGCTACTGCTATGTTCATTTCACCCGCTGATATATAATAACTCATGCATGCTCGCATCATACATCATCATATATAATAACAAGTCCTACTAATCATGCATCATCATACAACTTCTACTCGTTATTAATAACAAGTCATACGATCATCATCCTCATAGTCATCAAACCCAACCCTACATAATTGTTCTTAGCACATGATCATCGATGTCGGTAGGACCTAAACACCCTTAAGGTAAAATAGCATAAAACAATATAGACCACGACTCTCCATTATGAAGAATGGAGATCATCCATCTCCAATTCTTGCGCTCTGAATCCTTTTGCTTCCAAGAAGCTCCTTACGATTGTCCATACGTTTTTCCATTCTTTGATTGTCATGTCTCCACTTCTTTTAGAAATTCGGTATGGACAGTTGAGATTAAATAGGACGACCGGGTTGTATGTTCAAAACATCAAAGGCGACCGTGCGTATACATCGAGATGAGGCACACAATCATTCGGGATTATCTGTTAAAAAACATAGTAATAACTTCGTAGTTAGAAATGATGTACTAGTTTTAGAAGTATGCAAAAAGATGCAGGGATGTCGTAATAGTAAAAAATCTTACCAGGGTATCTCCATGGTAGTTACTGTAGTTCAACACGTGCACTAGTGGCACGTATTGACCATAATGTTGAGGAGTTCGATTGTAGACATTGTAATTCTCAAGATCAGTACAAAATGCGATCAAATGATTTTTCTCCTTATAAGTTAATTCGGAGCCATCGGTGTAGTGGGTTTTGTCTACCATCTTCCGCACATTCTTTGAAGAATGAAAATAAGCTGTCAATGGAAATAAGTTGTCAACTATTTTAAAATAAACAATATAAATTACTTAATAACTATGTTAAGCTCACATGGGGGAAGAATTGGAGGTGTATCCACTAGGACCCAAATGTCCATATTGTCTTGCTTGATTGTAGGATCACCAAGATCCATGGTGACAAGCATACCCTCATCAAAACCATACATCTTGCAAAGTGCTTCCCAATTTTTGCAACCAAAATGGGTTACACTCTCAGCATTGTACAACTTTACTTTAAAATCCACACCATGATGGGTCCTTAGGAGAATTTTTTTGGTTTCCATACTTTCATGGTCTTCAAAACCCATCGTCTCCAAGACATAGCGTCTTGCATAGCATGGGATAAGCTAGTCGAATTGGAAAAGATGAAAAATACACGTTAAAATAGTTGAAGTCGTGCTTAATTACAAAAAAAATTATTATCATCATTGTGTACCGTATGAACATCGAAGGTCTCCTCGAGCTTAATGCTGAAGCGCCGATCTTCGTCCAGCTCAATGAACCTGTCGCACATACCACGGTCGTCGTGGCACCAGTCGCACTCCCATGGGCGATTTTCGTCGTCCGAGTACGACATTTCCGGCCTAAGTTCATAATTCAAATATTAAACTTGTACAATTAAATATATGTACTAAAAAACCTAAATTAGATCATTATTATTAATCACGGGTTGACTATCGGTGATGGTACGTAGCTCCTCCTTTCATTTCCGAGTGCATTATTACACCAAATTGTCTAGCACATGGGAATGAAGGAGAAGCTACCCCCACGACGGCGTGGATGATGGAGGGGGCTCCTAGATTTCTGCATAGAGTGCTCTTCAATTTTAGCATTCAAAGTAGGAGTACTTTTCCAATATGAGCATTCAATAAGCAAAACCAAATCGTAAAATAAAGAAGTATTCAAATTAGCATGCATTCAATTATAACCAAAAGTACATCATCTCATGTGTCTGTACATCGTCGAATATTATCACTAATACTCCTCGAATACTATCATACATATAGCATCGCTAATTAATACAGCTAGAACCGTAGCGTTCGACGGGTATCGTCGCGGGCGATGGACACCCAAAGATAAGGAACCATCACAGGATCATAGCTCCAGTGAGATCCCTGAAGAACCTGCCAGGTATTGTCGAACCTGCCCTCCAATGCAACCATGTAGCGACGGACGTGCTCGTCCTCCTCGCTGACACGGTGACGTACCACCTCCGCGGTGTCCGGAAGCCTCGGCACCGTCACTGGCCCACGCGACCGCCACCAAACAAGGATCGGGTCAACAACGGGCTGCCTCCTCACCAACCTCGTCCCCGAAGGTAGCATCTCCCAATACCAGCCAGCGGAGCCGGGTCCGAACATGGCCCTGATCAAGCAGGCCTCCACCGCCGAGTCGACGACGACGAGGATGCGGGATAGGCATCGTCGATGTCGATGAGCGAACTACTTCTATATATAGTTAAATAAAGTAGTTTTATTAATTAAATCAACTAGTTCAACTACTAAGCACTTACTATAAATAAATAAAGTAGTACTTACTAAAAACAAACTACTTCTATATATAGTAAAATAAAGTAGTTTATTAAATCAACTAGCTAGTTCAACTATATATGAAGCACTTACTATAAATAAAATAAAGTAGTACTTACTAAAAATAAACTAGTTTAACTATATAGTTCTATTATTTTTCTAACTAGTTATATTAAACACTTTCTCTTCTTATTTTTTCCTTTTTCCTCTATTCTAAATATGAACATATTCATAAATGACTTCTATCATTCACAATTTTCCTATACATACACAATATGAACATATACATAAATTGACAAAGAAAATACTATGAACAAAAAAATCATTAAAATTCTATGAACAAAATTACAATAGAAAAAATCATAAAAATTCTATGAATAGAAAAAAATCATAAAAATTTGACATATTCGATCTTTGCATATATTTGAACATACAAACATGCATATTCAACAATAATATCACCAAAAAATCTATTAACAGAAAACAAATCTAACACAACATGAACAAATTAATTACACAATATGAAAAAAATCTAACAGAAAAATCTATGAACTACACATCTAAATTACTACACATCTAACAAAAAATCTATGAACTACAAAAAATTTGTCAAAAAATCTAACAAAATCGAACTCAATTAACTACACATCTAAATTATACTACACATCTAAATTAACTACTACTAATATCAAATTAAATTAGCAAAATTTTTGCTCACGGCGGCAGCGACAATGACAATGAGGTGTGGTAGCTGGGCGGGCGGGCGGCGGCAGGGGGGCAGCGTCATGAGGCACGAGGCGGGTGGGGCGGCGGCGGTGTTGGGGTGGCGGAGACAGTCTTGAGGGCAACGACGACGACGGCGAGGCGGAGACGGACGGGCAGCCTGGCGGCATCGGGCGGTGGGGAAGAAGAACTGAACCAAATTTTCACGAGTGCTGCTTATATAGGCAGAGCATTGGTCCCGGTTCATGGCACCAACCGGGACCAATGCACCTTTAGTCGGTTGGTGGCACCAACGGGACCAAAGGCTCTTTTCAGCAGCCCAAAGGGCGGGAACAGAGACCTTTGGTCGGTTGGTGCCACAAACCAGACAAAGAGGGCATTGGTCCCGGTTGGTGCCACCAACCGGTACCAATGCACCCCTTTGGTCCCAGTTGGTGGCACCAACCGGGACCAAAGGTGTCTCTAGCCGAACTGCGCGGTGCGGTGCTATGTTTAGTCCCACCTCGCTAGCCGAGAGGGGCTCGGAGTGGTTTATAAGCCTGCCGAACCAACCACTTGAGCTCCTCTCTCTGCTGGCTTACGGGCCTAAAATCACTCTCGCTACAGGCCTATTGGGCCTATGCAGGCCTGCATCTGGCCCTAGTAATGGGTTTCTAGTCGATGAGCCGTGGTGGCCTGTAGGTGGCACTTTTTTTAATTTTTCCCAGTTTTTGCTTTCTTTTTGTTTCTAATTACTTATTTATTTTCTTTTACGATAATTCTTTTTGCTATAAAGTTTGTAACAAAATTCTAATTACTTATTTATTTTCTTTTATGATAATTCTTTTTGCTTTTAATGTTTTGAACAAAATTCTAATTACTTATTTATTTTCTTTTACGAAAATTCTTTTTGCTATTAAAGTTTGTAACAAAATTCTAATTACTTATTTATTTTCTTTTATGATAATTCCTTTTGCTTTTAATATTTTGAACAAAATTCTAATTACTTATTTATTTTCTTTTATGATAATTCTTTTTGCTTTTAATGTTTTGAACAGAATTCTAATTACTTATTTATTTTCTTTTACGATATTTCTTTTCACTATTAAAGTTTGTAACAAAATTCTAATTACTTATTTATTTTCTTTTATGATAATTCTTTTTGCTTTTAATGTTTTGAACAAAATTCTAAATACTTATTTATTTTCATTTATGATAATTCTTTTTGCTATTAAAGTTTGTAATAAAATTCTATATAATTTTAGTTTCAATAATACTAGAGGTTTTTAAAAGCTTTTTAGTTGATTCCTTTAGTACCAGTTCTAAGGCTGTTAGAAAGGCATTTTATTTGGTACAGGTTTAAGGCTGGGGCCCCACAAGCACCTTTTAGTACCGGTTCGTGGCATGAATCGGTAAAAGAGTTTTTTAGTTGATTCTTTCTGTAGCTATTTTTTAGTCCCACCTCGCCAAGCGAGAGGCACTCGCAGCGGTTTATAAGCCCTGAGTGTAGAGACGATGAAGGGAGAGGCACAATGCTCACCTGCACGTTGGCCTGAAGCTAAGCAACGTGCATGTGAGCATTGCGCCTCTCTTTTATTTTGGCATGGTATGCTCAGTTCATCCACATAGCATATGCAAGAAAGTTGAGAGGGTTACGGCAAAAACTGGATGCACTTTGTGTACAAAACGGACAATCTCTTTCGAAGTATCAGGATGTCATACGGAAACTTGTCTGTTACAACATGCATTTCAAATGAACTACAAAAAGGTTGAAAGTTGGCATGGTATCATCATAATAGTTGTGGAGAAAGTCTTTACTTTGTCTTCACTTGTGTCCTTTCCTTATTGCGCCGTAACCATGGATAATCTTCATTATTTATCAGGATGCTTGGGTCAGCCTTGACTTTGAAGGGAGGAATTTCATGAAACTTTTCATAATCTTCGGACATGTCTGTCTTGCCCTCCACTCCCACGATGTCCCTTTTTCCTGAAAGAACTATGTGGCGCTTTGGCTCATCGTATGATGTATTCCCTTCCTTATTTTTTCTTTTTCTCGGTTTGGTAGACATGTCCTTCACATAGATAACCTGTGCCACATCATTGGCTAGGACGAGCGGTTCGTCGGTGTACCCAAGATTGTTCAGATCCTTGTTGTCATTCCGTCTTGTGGGTCTACTGCATACCCGCCTCTGACAGATTGACCCATTTGCACTTAAACAAAGGGACCTTAAAATCTACTCCGTTGTCAAGTTCCCATATGTCCACTATGTAACCATAATATGCGTCCTTTCCCCTCTCGGTGGCTGCATCAAAGCGGACACCGCTATTTTGGTTGGTGCTCTTTTGATCTTGGGCGATCGTGTAAAACATATTCCCATTTATCTCGTATCCTTTCCAAATCGTAACAGTTGAAGATGGTCCCCTGGACAACGAGTACAGCTCATCACAAACAGTGTTTTCATCTCTGAGACGTGTTTCCAACCAAGTGCTGAAAGTCCTGATGTGTTCACATGTAATCCGATCGTCGCCTTTGCTCGGGTGTTTGGAACGCAGACTGTTCTTGTGTTCATCGACATAAGGGGTCACCAAGGTAGAGTTCTGTAGAACTGTGTAGTGTGCTTGAGACCAAGAATATCCATCCCTGCATATTATTGTCTCCCCTCCAAGCGTGCCTTTTCCAGTTAGTCTCCCCTCATACCGCGATTTAGGGAGACCTATCTTCTTAAGGTCAGGAATGAAGTCAACACAAAACCCAATGACATCCTCTGTTTGATGGCCCATGGAGATGCTTCCTTCGGCCTAAGCGATTCTGGACATATTTCTTTAGGACTCCCATGAACCTCTCAAAGGGGTACATATTGTGTAGAAATACGGGCCCCAGAATGACAATCTCGTCAACTAGATGAAATAGGATGTGCGTCATGATATTGAAGAAGGATGGTGGGAACACCAGCTTGAAACTGACAAGACATTGCACCACATCACTCCTTAGCCTTGGTATGATTTCTAGATCGATCACCTTCTGAGAGATTGCATTGAGGAATGCACATAGCTTCACAATGGCTAATCGGACATTTTCGTAGAAGCCCCTCAATGCAACCGGAAGCGATTGCGTCATAATCACGTGGCAGTCATGATACTTTAGGTTCGAAACTTTTCTCCGCCATATTTATTATTTCATTTATATTCGACGAAGCCAGTCGGGACCTTCATACTAAGCAGGCATTCAAAGAAGATTTCCTTCTCTTCTTGGTAGAGCGTAGCTGGCGGGACCTTCATCTTGCTTTGGAGGCATGCCGTCTTTTTCAGTCAAGCGTTGCAGGTCCTCCGTACCTCAGCTATATCTTTTGTCTTCCCATACACGCCCAAGAAGCCTAGCAGGTTGGCGCAAAGGTTCTTCGTCACATGCATCACGTCGATCAAGAGCGGACCTCTAGGTCTTTCAGAGGGTAGGTCCCAAAATATAGATTTCTTCTTCCACATGGGTGCGTGTCCCCAGCGTCACTCGGAACAGCTAGTCCGCCGGGACCCTTTCCAAAGATTATGTGTAAATCATTGACCATAGCAAGTACGTGATCACTGGTACGCATGGAGGGCTTCTTCCGGTGATCTGCCTCACCTTTGAAATGCTTGCCTTTCTTTCGACATTGATGGTTGGTCGGAAGAAATCGACGATGGCCCAGGTACACATTCTTCCTGCAGCTTCGGTATATACTTTTGGTGTCGGCTAAGCGGTGCGTGCATGCGTGGTATCCCTTGTTTGTCGTCACGAAGGTTCTTGAAAGCGGGCCAATTGTTGATGGTTACAAAACAACGCGTGTGCAGGTTAAATTCCCCCTGTTTGTGCTCATCCCACGCATGTACACCATTTCCATTCCACAGCTGTCAAAGTTCTTCAACTAATGGCCTTAGGTACACATCAATCTCATTGCCGGGTTGCTTAGGGCCTTGGATGAGAACTGGCATCATAATGAACTTCCGCTTCATGCACATCCAAGGAGGAAGGTTATACATACATAGAGTCACGGGCCAGGTGTTGTGATTGCTGCTCTGCTCCCCGAAAGGATTAAAGCCATCCGCGCTTAAACCAAACCATTCCTTGGGTCACGTGCAAACTCAGCCCAGTACTCTCTCTTGATTTTTCTCCACTGCGAACCGTCAGCAGGTGCTCTCAACTTCCCGTCTTTCTTACGGTCCTCACTGTGCCATCGCATCAACTTGGCATGCTCTTTTTTTCTGAACAGTCGTTTCAACCGTGGTATTATAGGAGCATACCAGATCACCTTCACAGGAACTCTCTTCCTGCAGGGCTCGCCGTCAACATCACCAGGTCATCTCGTCTGATCTTATACCGCAATGCACCGCATACCGGGCATGCATTCAAATCCTCGTGCGCACCGTGGTAGAGGATGCAGTCATTAGGGAATGCATGTATCTTCTGCACCTCCAATCCTAGAGGGCATACGACCTTCTTTGCTGCGTACGTACTCTTGGGCAATTCATTATCCTTTGGAAGCTTCTTATTCAATATTTTCAGTAGCTTCTCAAATCCTTTGTCAGGCACAGCATTCTCTGCCTTCCACTGCAGCAATTCCAGTACGGTACCCAGCTTTGTGTTGCCATCTTCACAATTGGGGTACAACTTTTTTTGTGATCCTCTAACATGCGATCGAACTTCAGCTTCTCCTTTTGACTTTCGCATTGCATCCTTGCATCGACAATGACCTAGCGGAGATCATCATCGGGCACATCGTCTGGTTTCTCTTGATCTTCAGCAGCTTTCCCCCGTTGAAGCATCATCGGGCACCTCGTCTGGTTCCTCTTGATCTTCAACAGCTTCCCCCGTTGCAGCATCACCGTATTCAGGGGGCACATAGTTGTCATCGTACTCTTCTTCTTCGCCGTCTTCCATCATAACCCCTATTTCTCCGTGCCTCGTCCAAACTTTATAGTGTGGCATGAAACCCTTGTAAAGCAGGTGGGTGTGAAGGATTTTCCGGTCAGAGTAAGACTTTGTATTCCCACATTTAGTGCATGGACAACACATAAAACAATTCTGCTTGTTTGCCTCAGCCACTTCGAGAAAAATATGCAAGCCCTTAATGTACTCGGAGGTGTGTCTGTCACCATACATCCATTGCCGGTTCATCTGCGTGCATTACATATAATTATGTGTGTCAAAATTAAGAAAATCAGACAAATATCTATCTAAAGTAAGAAAATCAGACAAGTATCAGAAAGAAGATAAGAACAAGAGGCTCACCACGGTGGTGCCGGCGACGAGATCGGCACGGGCGATCAACGGCGGTGAAAACAGGGACGGGGCGTGACGGACCCCTAAATCTAGACAAATATCAAAAAATGGAGCTCCAAGGTCAAGCTTCGAGAGGAGAAAGCTTAACTAGTGTGGCTCGGGCATTTCATCAAACACCTCATGTGCATAGGAGGTGAACTAGAGCACCCAAATGCCCTCTCCTCGCCGGATTGAAAAAACAGAGCACTATGGAGTGCACTGCCATGGCAGTGGGTATATATAGGCAAGTTATTTGTCCCGGTTCGTGGCATGAACCGGGACTAAAGCCACCCCTTCTGTCCCGGTTCATGCCACGAACCGGGACCAATGGTTGTGGGCCAGCAGCGAGGACCATTGTTCCCGGTTCGTGGCTCGAACTGGGACAAATGGTTCTACACGAACCGGGACCAATGCCCACGAGGCCCCGGCCGGCCCCCTAGGCTCATGAACCGGGTCTAATACCCCCCATTGGTCCCGGTTCTTGAAGAACCGGGACTAATGGGCTGGCCAGGGCCGAACGGTAGCCCTGTTTTCTACTAGTGTAAGTTGGGCTCCAGATTCGGCCCATTATCAATATTGATGACAAATTTCACATTTATCTATCTTGAGCTATGTTTCGAATTTTGATTTGAATTTTTTGTCAAAACACTAAAGAATGTTACGTCAATGTGCTAGTTCTTTTTTCCAGATTTTTCAAACCATTCTAAAATTCATAACCGGCATATGGCGCACAGGTAGCACCACAAGGATGGGTGATCTAGACACGATCCCGACGGATGTTATCTGAATGAAATATGGATAGGTCACACATTTCCAAACGATACCTCAGCTACACGAAACCCAACCCGCACACCGCCCTTTCCTAATTTCAGGGAAAAAATTTCCTTCGTGACTTTTCATGAGTACTATAGAAGGTCAAGTTTACTTCAAAAAATGGTTTTTTCTTCCTTAAATATTAAAAAACATCTTGGCCATATATACACCTTGCAGCCAAGGGGTCCCCCACTCACCCACTCAATTTGTCTGTATCCGGTGAACCTATGCTATTTGAGCCACTAGCCGGATACGAAAATGATGGATGTGGGTAGAATGTATGTTGCACCAAACTCCTGTTGCATATTTTGAATGTTCAACAATTCAGAAAAGAATGAAGAACTTTCACATAGCATCTATCAATGTTGTCACAAATTTTCAAATCAAAATTTGAAACATGGTCTGCGGTACAAAAATGAGAAATACACACCATAAGTTGGGCTCCAGATTTGGCCCATATCAGTATTGATGACAAATTTCACATTTATGTATCTTGAGCTATGTTTCGAATTTTGATTTGAACTTTTTGTGGAAACACTGAATAATGTTCCGTCAATGCACTAGTTTTTCTTTCCAGATTTTTCGAACCATTCTAAAATTCATAACCGACATATGGCACACAGGTAGCAGCACAAGGATGGGTGTTCTAGACACGATCCCGGCGGATGTTATCTGAACGAAATATGGACATGTCACACATTTCCAAATGATACCTTGGGCTACACGAAACCCAACCCGCACACCACCCTTTCCTAACTTCAGGGAAAATTCATTTCCTTCGTGACTTTTTATGAGTACAATAAAAGTTCAAGTTTACTTCAAAAAATGTTTTTTTCTTCCTTAAATATTAAAAAACATCTTGGCCATATATACACCTCAGAGCCAAGGGGTCCCCCCGCCCCCACTCACCCACTCAATTTGTCTGTATCTGGTGAACCTACGCTATTTGAGCCACTGGCCGGATACGAAACTGATGCATGTGGGTAGAATGTATGTTGCACCAGACTCCTGTTGCATATTTTGAATGTTCAACAAATTCAAAAAAGAATGAAGCACTTTCACACAACATCTATCAATGTTGTCACAAATTTTCAAATGAAAATTTGAAACATGGTTTGCGGTCGAAAAATGACAAATACATACCATAAGTTGGGCTCCAGATTTGGCCCATTATCAACATTGATGACAAATTTTACATTTATATATGTTGAGCGATGTTTCAAGTTTTGATTTGAATTTTTTGTGGAAACACTGATTAGTGTTACGTCAATGCGCTAGTTTTTCTTTCAAGTTTTTTTGAACCATTGTAAAATTCATAACCGGCATATGGCGCACAGGTAGCACCACAAGGATGGGTGAACTGGACACGATCCTAGCGGATGTTATCTGAGAAAAATATGGGTAGGTCACACATTTCCAAATGATACCTTGGGCTACACGAAACCCAACCTGCACACTGCCCTTTCCTAACTTCAGGAAAAATTCTTGTCCTTCGTGGGTTTTTACGAGTACAATAGAAGGTCAAGTTTACTTCGAAAACATGGATTTTTTCCTTAAATATTAAAAAAAATCTTGGCCATATATACACCTCGGAGCCAAGGGGTCCCCCCGCCCCCACTCACCCACTCAATTTGTCTGTATCCGGTGAACCTGCGCTATTTGAGCCACTCGCCGGATACGAAACTGAAGGATGTGGGTAGAATGTAAGGTGCACCAAACTCCTGTTGCATATTTTTAAAGGGATAATTATATTTTTCGTCCTCAAGCACTTCCGAGAGTTCAGAAATCGTCCTGAACTCTAAACCGGAGAGTTTTCGTCCCTCAACTATCAAAATCGGAGAGTTTTCATCATTCGTGCCGCTTCGGGCGGTTTTAGTCCGAGAGGAATAGTAAATCAGTGAAATGTAAAATACAAAATAAATAAAAAAACTAAAATTTTACAGCATCGAAGTACTTTGATGCGCAGGACACGTGCAAATACACACCATAAGTTGGGCTCAGATTTGGCCCATTATCAGCATTGATGACAAATTTTACATTTATATATTTGAGCTATGTTTAAAATTTTGATTTCAATTTTTTTTGGAAACACTCACTAATGTTACGTCAATGCGCTAGTTCTTTTTTCCAGATTATTCGAACCATTCTAAAATTCATAATCAGCATATGGCGCACAGGTAGCGCCACAAGGATGGGTGATCTAGACACGATCCCAGCGGATGTTATCTGAACGAAATATGGATAGGTCACACATTTCCAAATGATACCTTGGGCTACACGAAACCCAACCCGCACACCACGCTTTCCTAACTTCAGGGGAATTTCTTTTCCTTCGTGATTTTTTATGAGTACAATAGAAGGTCAAGTTTACTTCGAAAAAATGGATTATTTCCTTAAATATTAAAAAAAATCTTGGCCATATATACACCTCAGAGCCAAGGGGTCCCCCCGCCCCAACTCACCCACTCAATTTGTCTATATCCAGTGAACCTCCGCTATTTGAGCCACTCGCCGGATACGAAACTGATGGATGTGGGTAGAATGTATGGTGCACCAAACTCCTGTTGCATATTTTTAAATGTTCAACAAATTCTGGCAAGAATGCAGCACTTTCAGACAACATCAATCAATGTTGTCACACATTTTCAAATCAAAATTTGAAACATTGGTTGCGATAAAAATGACAAATACATACCATAAGTTGGGCTCCAGATTTGGCCCATTATAAAATTGATGACAAATTTCACATTTACGTATCTTCAGCTATGTTTTGAATTTTTATTTGCACTCTTTGTGAAAACACTGATTAATGTTACGTCAATGTGCTAGTTCTTTTTTCCTGATATTTTGAACCATTTTAAAATTCATAACCGGCATCTGGCGCACAGGTAGCACCACAAGGACGGGAGATCTAGACACGATGTTATCTGAACGAAATATGGACAGGTCACACATTTCCAAACGATACCTCGGGCTACACAAAACCCAACCCGCACACCGCCCTTTCCTAACTTCAGGGAAAATTCTTTTCCCTTGTGACTTTTCACGAGTACAATAGAAGGTCAAGTTTACTTCAAAAAATGGTTTTTTCTGCCTTAAATATTAAAAAAATTCTTGGCCATATATACACCTTGGAGCCAAGGGGTCCCCCCGCCCCACTCACCCACTCAATTTGTCTGTATCCGGTGAACCTACGCTATTTGAGCCACTGGGCGAATACGAAATTGATGCATGTGGGTAGAATGTATGTTGCACCAAACTCCTGTTGCATATTTTGAATGTTCAACAAATTCAGAAAAGAATGAAGCACTTTCACACAACATCTATCACTGTAGTCACAAATTTTCAAATCAAAATTTGAAACATGGTCTGCGGTCCAAAAATGACAAATACATACCATAAGTTGGGCTCCAGATTTGGCCCATTGTTAATTGATGACAAATTTCACATTTATGTATCTTGAGCTATGTTTCGAATTTTGATTTGAATTTTTTGTGGAAATACTGATTAATGTTACGTCAATGCGCTAGTTCTTTTTTCCAGATTTTTCGAACCATTCTAAAATTCATAACCGGCATATGGCGCACTAGTAGCACCACAAGGATAGGTGATCTAGACACGATCCCGGCGGATGTATCTGAATGAAATATGGATAGGTCACACATTTCCAAATGATACCTCGGGCTACACGAAACCCAACCCTCTCACCGCCCTTTCCTAACTTCAAGGAAAATTCTTTTCCTTCGTGACTTTTCACGAGTACAATAGAATGTCAAGTTTACTTCAAAAAAATTGTTTTTTCTTCCTTAAATATTAAAAAACATCTTGGCCATATATACATCTTGGAGCCAAGGGGTCCCCCCCGCCCCCACTCACCCACTCAATTTGTCTGTATCCGGTGAACCTATGCTATTTGAGCCACTGGCCGGATACGAAATTCAGAAAAGAATGAAGAAATTTCACACAGCATCTATCAATGTTGTCACAAATTTTCAAATCAAAATTTGAAACATGGTCCGCGGCCCAAAAATGATAAATACACACCATAAGTTGGGCTCCAGATTTTGCCCATATCAATATTGATGACAAATTTCACATTTATGTATCTTGAGCTATGTTTCAAATTTTGATTTGAATTTTTTGTGGAAACAATGATTAATGTTACGTCAATGCACTAGTTTTTCTTTCTAGATTTTTGAACCATTCTAAAATTCATAACCGGCGTATGGCACACATGTAGCACCACAAGGATGAGTGATCTAGACACGATCCTGGCGGATGTTATCTGAACGAAATATGGACAGGTCACACATTTCCAAATGATACCTTGGGCTACACGAAACCCAACCCGCACACCGCCCTTTCCTAACTTCAGGGAAAAAATTTCTTTCGTGACTTTTCATGAGTACAATAGAAGGTAAAGTTTACTTCAAAAAATGGTTTTTTCTTCCTGAAATATTAAAAAACATCTTGGCCATATATACACCTCGGAGCCAAGGGGTCCCCCACCCCCACTCACCCACTCAATTTGTCTGTATCTGGTGAACCTATGCTATTTGAGCCACTGGCCGGATATGAAACTGATGGATGTGGGTAGAATGTATGTTGCACCAAACTCCTGTTGCATATTTTGAATGTTCAACAAATTCAAAAAAGAATTAAGCACTTTCACAAAACATCTATCAATGTTGTCACAAATTTTCAAATCAGAATTTGGAACATGGTTTGCGGTCCAAAAATGACAAATACATACCATAAGTTGGGCTCCATATTTGGCCCATTATCAACATTGATGACAAATTTTACATTTATGTATCTTGAGCTATGTTTCAAATTTTGATTAGAATTTTTTGTGGAAACACTGATTAATGTTACGTCAATGCGCTAGTTTTTCTTTCAAGATTTTTTGAACCATTCTAAAATTCATAACCGGCATATGGCGCACAGGTAGCACCACAAGGATGGGTGAACTGGACATGATCCCAGCATATGTTATTTGATCAAAATATGGATAGGTCACACATTTCCAAATGATACCTTGGGCTACACGAAACCCAACCTGCACACTGCCCTTTCCTAACTTCAGGGAAAATTCCTGTCCTTCATGCGTTTTTACGAGTACAATAGAAGGTCAAGTTTACTTCGAGAAAATGGATTTTTTCCTTAAATATTAAAAACAAATCTTGGCCATATGTACACCTCGGAGCCAAGGGGTCCCCCCGCCCCCACTCACCCACTCAATTTGTTTGTATCCGGTGAACCTGCGCTATTTGAGCCACTCCCCGGATACGAAACTGATGGATGTGGGTAGAATGTATGGTGCACCAAACTCCTGTTCCATATTTTTAAAGGGATAAGTATATTTTTCGTCCTCGAACACTTCCGAGAGTTTAGAAATCGTCCCTGAACTCTAAACCGGAGAGTTTTCATCCCTCAACTATCAAAAACAGATAGTTTTCATCACTCGTGCCGCTTCGGGCAGTTTTAGTCCAAGAGGAACAGTAAATCGGTGAAAATGTAAAATTAAAAAAATAAAAAAAAACTGAAATTTTAAGGCATCGAAGTACTTTGATGCGCAAGACACGTGCAAAATTTTGTGGTGTTTCGACATTCTAGCAGCTCATGGCAAACAAAAAACTATATATATGTGCGTCAGTGAAAAGTAAATTAAAAAAAGCAAAAAAATTCAAAACAATATGATTTTTTTGGCATCAAAGAGGATTTGGTGCGCAACGTGCGTGCAAGTTTTCGTGGTGTTTGGGCATTGTACGAACTCGTGACAAAATAAATTTGGCTCAGATTTATTTTGTTGAAAAAGTGCGATTTTTTATTTTTTGGCTAGAGCTCCTCGTATTTCATTTGATCACGAAAATTTGCACGCATCTTGCGTACCTGAGCATCTTTGATGCCAAAAAGTTTCATGTTTTTTTGAAATTTTTTGCTATCTTTTTTGAATTTACTGTTCACCAGCGTACATATTTACAGTTTTTTGTTTGCCACAAGCTTCTCGAAGGTCGAAACACCACAAAATTTTGCACGGGTCTTGCGCACCAGAGTATCTCCATGCTGTAAAATTTCAGATATTTTTTTATTTTTTTGATTTTACTGTTCACTGATTTACTGGTCATCCCGGACTAAAACCGCCCGAAGCAGCACGAGGGAGGAAAACTATCCGGTTTTGACAGTTGAGGGACGAAAACTCTCCATTATTGAGTTGAGGGACGAGTTCTAAACTCTCGGAAATTTTCGAGGAGGAAAAATATACTTATCCTATTTTTAAATGTTCAACAAATTCTGGAAAGAATGCAACACTTTCACACAACATCAATCAATCTTGTCACACATTTTCAAATCAAAATTTGAAACATGGGTTGCAATACAAATATGGCAAATACATACCATAAGTTGGGCTCCAGATTTGGCCCATTATCAGAATTGATGACAAATTTTACATTTATATATCTTGAGCTATGTTTCAAATTTTGATTTGAATTTTTTGTGGAAACACTGATTAATGTTACGTCAATGCGCTAGTTCTTTTTCCAGATTTTTCGAACCATTCTAAAATTCATAACCGGCACATGGCGCACAGGTAGCACCACAAGGATGGGTGATCTAGACACGATCCCAGCAGATGTTATCTGAACGAAATATGGATAGGTTAAACATTTCCAAATGATACCTTGGGCTACACGAAACCCAACCCACACACGACCCTTTCCTAATTTCAGGGGAATTTCTTTTCCTTTGTGATTTTTTATGAGTACAATAGAAGGTCAAGTTTTCTTCGAAAAAATGGATTATTTCCTTAAATATTAAAAAAAATCTTGGCCATATATACACCTCGGAGCCAAGGGGTCCCCCTGCCCCCACTCACCCACTCAATTTATCTGTATCCAGTGAACCTGCGCTATTTGAGCCACTCGCCAGATACGAAACTGATGGATGTGGGTAGAATGTATGGTGCACCAAACTCCTGTTGGATATTTTTAAATGTTCAACAAATTCTGGAAAGAATGCAGCACTTTCAGACAATATCAATCAATGTTGTCACACATTTTCAAATCAAAATTTGAAACATTGGTTGCGATAAAAATGACAAATACATACCATAAGTTGGGCTCCAGATTTGGCCCATTATAAAAGTGATGACAAATTTCACATTTATGTATCTTGAGCTATGTTTTGAATTTTTATTTGCACTCTTTGTGAAAACACTGATTAATGTTATGTCAATGTGCTAGTTCTTTTTTCCTGATATTTTGAACCATTTTAAAATTCATAACCGCATCTGGCGCACAGGTAGCACCACAAGGACGGGTGAACTGGACACGTTCCCGGCGGATGTTATATGAACGAAAGATGTATAGGTAACTCATTTGCAAATGATACCTTGGGCTACGCGAAATCCAACCCGCACACCACCATATCCTAACTTCAGCAAAAATACTTTTCCGTTGTGACTTTTTCGAGTACAATAGAAGGTCAAGTTTTTTTTAAAAAAATGAATTTTATTTTTACTTTTATTCTTAAATATTAAAAAACATCTCGTTCGTATATACACCTCGGAGCCAAGGGTTGCCGCCGCCCCCACTCACCCACTCAATATTTCTGTATCTGGTGAACCTGCGCTATTTGAGTCACTGGCCGGATAGGAAACTGATGGATGTGGGTAGAATGTATGGCAAACCAAACTCCTGTTGCATATTTTAATTGTTCAACAAATTCAGGAAAGAATGCAGCAATTTCACACAACATCTATCAATGTTGTCACAAATTTTCAAATCAAAATTTGAAACATAGGTTGCGATACAAACATGACAAATACATAGCATAAGTGGGGCTTGCAACTTGATTAATTATCAATATTGATAACAAATTTCACATTTATGTATCTTGAGCTACGTTTTGAATTTTGATTTGATTTTTTTATGGAAACATTGATTAATGTTACGTCAATGTGCTAGTTTTTTTTCAAGATTTTTTGAACCATTTTAAAATTCATAACTGGCATCTGGCGCACAGGTAGCACCACAAGGATGAGTGAACTGGACACGTTCCTGGCGGATGTTATCTGAAGGAAAGATGGATAGGTTAGACATTTGCAAATGATACATTGGGCTACATGAAACCCAACACACACACCACCCTTTCATAACTTCAGGAAAAAATCTTTTCCTTCATGATTTTTTACGAGTACAATAGAGGATCAAGTTTATTTCAAAAAATGGATTTTTATTTTTTTTCTAAAATATTAAAAAACATCTCGGGCGTATATACACCCCGGAGCCAAGGGTTGCCCCGCCCCCACTCACCCACTCAATTTGTCTGTATCTGGTGAACCTGCGCTATTTGAACAACTTGCTGGATACGAAACTAATGGATCTGGGTAAAATGTATGGTGCACCAAACTCCTGTTGCATATTTTTAAATGTTCAACAAATTCTTGAAAGAATGCAACACTTTCACACAACATCAATCAATGTTGTCACACATTTTCAAATCAAAATTTGAAACATAGGTTGTGATACAAATATGACAAATACATACCATAAGTTGGGCTCTAGATTTGGTCCATTATCAAAATTGATGACAAATTTCACATTTATATATCTTGAGCTATGTTTCGAATTTTGATTTGATTTTTTTCTGGAAACACTGATTAATGTTACATCAATGCGCTAGTTCTTTTTTCCAGATTTTTCGAACCATTCTAAAATTCATAACCGGCATATGGTGCAGAGGAAGCACAACAAGGATTGGTGATCTGGACACAATCCCAGCGGATGTTATCTGAACGAAATATGGATAGGTCACACATTTCCAAATGATACCTTGGGCTACACGAAACCCAATCTGTCCACAACCCTTTCCTAAGTGCTAACTTTAGGGGAAATTCTTTTCCTTCGTGATTTTTACGAGTACAATAGAAGGTCAAGTTTACTTCGAAAAAATGTATTTTTCCTTAAATATTAAAAAACAGCTTGGCCCTATATACATCTCGGAGCCAAGCCCCCCTGAGGGAGTCCTGGACTAGGGGGTGTCCGGATAGCCGAACTATCATCTTTGGCCGGACTCCAAGACTATGAAGATACAAGATTGAAGACTTCGTCCCGTGTCCGGATGGGACTTTCCTTGGCGTGGAAGGCAAGCTTGGCAATACGGATATGTAGATCTCCTACCATTGTAACCGACTCTGTTTAACCCTAGCCCTCTCCAGTGTCTATATAAACCGGAGGGTTTTAGTCCGTAGGACGAACAACAATCATACCATAGGCTAGCTTCTAGGGTTTAGCCTCCTTGATCTCGTGGTAGATCTACTCTTGTACTACCCATATCATCAATATCAATCAAGCAGGAGTAGGGTTTTACCTCCACCGAGAGGGCCCGAACCTGGGTAAAAACATCGTGTCCTTGTCTCCTATTACTATCCACCTAGACGCACAGTTCGGGACCCCCTACCCGAGATCCGCCAGTTTTGACACCGACATTGGTGCTTTCATTGAGAGTTCCTCTGTGCCGTCGCCATCAGGAAGGATGCCTCGTCCCGTCTTTAAAGACGGCACCGTTGCGAAAGGACCTTTGGTTATCGGCCAAACTCTCCGGCTAGGCGGCTTTCTTATGACCGCCTGTTCGATCGCCGCGCCGACGATGACTTCTCGGGTCATCAAAAGCAATCTTCACGTCAACTCGGAACTCGCCGAGCAGCTAGATCCGATGGAGCTCTCCTCTTTAAACGAGCTCTTGGATCGCATCGCCATCGGGAGTCGCTCTGACTCACGATCAGATTGGGCCTAAAACCGGTCTGAGAGAGATCGACTCTCCCCAGGCCACCCACCACGTTTCTGTGGTGGAGGAACAGTACGGCGACCCTTCTTCAATATTAAGGACTAGTTATGTCCGGATTCCCGACCCCTCCATGTCGGATTCCCGCGGAGGGACGGACGTCGATCAAATCCTAAACCTAAAGTCAGGCAGCGGGCTGGATTCATTAGACAATATCCAAAAACCCAAGCTTCCAAGTTTGGAAACTTTTCGGCCCTTGAGTCTTAGATTGGACGGGGTTCCGAATTTAATTCCACCCGCCCACCCAAACATAAGCGATCTATCCCGAATCCGGCAAGAGCCCGCTGAAACAGTACACGATTACTGGGCCAGATTCCTCCTGGTTATGGAGAGGATAAAGGACTGCCGCGAGGAAGACGCAATTTCACTTTTCTGCAATTATTGCACGGACAAGGGAATCCTAAACGCCATAAGTCGTCGTGAAATTACACGCTTTGCCGACTTGGCGTCCATAGTACGAAAGTACTGTGAGATGGAGAGCGCCTGGAAAACCGAAACCAAATTTTGGGATAACCCGGCCCCGAATACAACCCTAGTCCGAAATAAAAGGTTGCATCATCGCCAGGCACCTGGGTTAAATACCAAAAAGCAAAAAAACCCTAAAGGGCACGGAACCGTACTGGAGGGATGGCTCAATGGACCCTGCAAAATTCATAGTACAGAGGGCGCCACTCCAACTCATAGCCTTTGAGCATGTTGGATACTACGGAAGGTGACCAAAAGTGGCGAAGAGCTTCTAGCTCCAGAGAACCAGCCCAGCAATACCAGTACGGTATTAATAGTCTTCGAGACTTTCGCATCAAATAATATGCGGAAACAAGCACTCCGCAGCCTTGCCGAAGTCTACCAAGTAGCAACAATAAATCCATGGAGTGACACGGCTATTACCTTTAACGCCAGTGACGAACCTAAATTCCAAACAGCCCGAGCACCAGCCGCATTGGTCCTCAGTCCAATAGTGGACGGCTTTCGCCTTACTAAGATACTCATGGACGACGGCAGCGGATTAAACCTCATTTACGAGGAAACCCTTCAAAAAATGGAAATAGATTGGAGCCGCATTGAGCAAAGCAGCACAACCTTTAGAGGAATAATCCCTAGTCGGGAAGCATGCTGCAGAGGAAAAATCACACTGGATGTGGTGTTCAGCTCGCCGGACAATTACAGGTCCGAGGAGGTCACGTTCCAAGTGGCCCCGTTCAGCAGCGGATATCACGCTTTATTAGGGCGAGAGACATTCACAATTTTGCAAGCTATACCCCATTACGGGTACATGAAGCTCAAAATGCCCAGGCCCAACGGAATCATCACTCTTGCCAGTGATCCGGACATAGCACTCCGCGCTGAAAATAAGACAGCTGCACTAGCCCTAGAGGCACTATCCGAAGCCCTAGCGGCCGAGGAACTCACTACGCTGCGCTCCACGGTGAACAGGGACGATGTGATACTCGATAAGAGATCCAAGTCCACCTCTTTTAAGCCAGCGGACGAAATAGTCAAATTCCAAGTCCATCCAACGGACCCTACAAAGACGACATCGATTGGGGCACAATTAAACCCTGATGTAGACGCCGCATTACAAGTAATTCCTATGGGAAAATTGGGACATTTTTGCCTGGCACCCTTCAGACATGCCAGCAATCCTACGCCGGCTGGCTGAGCACAGCCTAAATGTCCTAAAAGGATTCAAGCCAGTCAAACAGGCTCTTCGGCGATTTTTCGAACCCAAGAGACAGACAATGGGAGAGGAGCTAGCCAAATTATTGGAAGCCGGATTAATCAGAGATATAAAACATCCGGACTGGCTAGCAAACCTGGTGATGGTACCAAAGAAGGATAAATCTTGGCGCCTATGTGTCGACTTCAAGGACCTTAACAAGGCTTGCCCAAAGGACCCCTTCCCCCTCCCCCGCATCGATCAAATTATCGACGCTACCGCAGGACACGATTCATTGTGCTTCCTCGACGCATACTCCGGCTACCACTAAATTAAGATGGCAGAGCCAGACCAAGCCGCAACGGCATTCATCACTCCATATGACCCATTCTGCTTCAACACAATGCCCTTCGGCCTCAAAAACGCCGGCGCAACATATCAGCGCATGATTCAGACATGTCTGGCAAACCAGATCGGCAAAACAGTGGAGGCATACGTAGATGATGTGGTCGTCAAATCCAAGCATGTCGAAACTCTAGTAGACGACTTGAGGCTCACATTCGACAATCTCCGAACATACGACATTAAGCTGAATCCGGAAAAATGCGTCTTTGGCGTACCAGCCGGAAAGCTCTTGGGCTTCATTGTATCCGGTAGAGGAATTGAAGCAAACCCAGCCAAGATCCGAGTTCTGTCACAATTGGATATCCCAAAAGACCTCAAAAAAAATACAAAAATTGACTGGATGCGTGGCGGCCCTAAGCCTCTTTATCTCCCGTTTGGGAGAAAAGGCATTACCCCTTTATCGCCTCCTCCGGCGCACCGAACACTTCAAGTGGACAGATGCTGCCACTGCTGGACTCGAAGAAATAAAAGCCATATTGGCAACAAATCCGGTCCTGGCCGCGCCCAACATGGGCGAACCAATGTTATTATATATCGCGGCAACACATCAAGTTGTAAGCGCGGTGCTCGTCATCGAACGAGAAACGGACGGACACAAGTTCCCCCTTCAAAAACCAGTTTACTACGTGTCCACTATCCTAACTCCATGCAAGTCCCGGTATCCACATTATCAAAAGATAGCATACGCGGTGTTCATGGCATCCCGGAAGCTGCAACACTACTTTCAAGAGTGTTTGATAACAGTAGCCTCCGAAGTACCTCTTAATGACATTATAAACAATGGCGACGTGACTGGCCGGATTGCAAAATGGGCCATCGAGCTCCTCCCATTCAACATAACCTATAAACCACGGCAAGCTATCAAGTCGCAAGTTTTGGATGACTTCGTCGCTGAATGGACTGAAGTCGAACTCCCTAAAGAGTACGGCACATATTCCAATTGGATCATGCACTTCGACGGCTCCAAAATGTTGGCCGGCCTGGGGGCTGGCATCGTCCTGACGTCCCCAACCGGAGACACAGTCCAATATGTACTCCAGATAATGTACACGGACTCCAACAACGCAGCCGAATATGAGGCCCTTCTACATGGCCTCCGGATGGCGGTCTCCATGGGCATTAAACGCCTAGAGGTGCGCGGGGATTCGAACCTCGCGATATCCCAAATAAATGGAGATTTCAACGCCAAGGATCTGAAAATGGCAGCTTACCGTAACGCCGTCCTAAAAATGTCAGCTCGGTTTGAAGGGCTTGAATTTAACCATATAGCCCGGGATAATAACAAGGCGGCGAACGTATTGGCATGCATTGGCGCAAAGCGCGATGCCGTCCCTGCCAATATCTTCCTAGAGCGGCTGTTCAAGCCATCCGTAATATGGGAAGGGGATTCCGGAAACAACAATCCGGACCCAACCGCACCGCCCGACACCGAACATTCTGACACAATCGGTGGCTCTGCCAATGAAATAACACCGTCAGCCCACGAAATAATGGCAGTCATTGCCCCGTGGACCGAGCCATTCCTAGCCTACTTAACTAGGCAGGAACTTCCCGAGGACCAAAACGAGGCCCGCTGCATAGTACGGCGATCTAAAGCCTATAAGGTCCATGAGGGAGAGCTTTATAAGAAAAGCACAACCGGAGTCCTTCAAAGGTGTATCTCCGAAGTGGAAGGGCGAAATCTTCGGGCTGAAATTCATGCCGGACTCGATGGGCACCATGCCGCAGCCCGGGCCCTTGTAGGCAAGGCCTTCCGACAGATTTTATTGGCCGACGGCCCGGCAGATCTGCAGGACTTAGTCCAACGATCGTCGGTTGCCAGCTCTTTGCTAATCAAAGCCACATGCCACCCACCGCCACGAAAACTATACCCATCACTGGCCGTTCATGTGCAGGGGCTTGACATGGTTGGACCCCTTAAAGGAGGAACCCACAAACAAAAATACATATTGGTCATGGTGGATAAACTCACCAAATGGATAGAGGCCAAGCCAGTTAAGACGGCCGAATCAGGACCCGTGATAGACTTCATATCAGGGGTAGTACACCGTTACGGCGTCCCCCATAGCATCATCACTGATAACGGCACGAACTTCACGGCCGACGAGGTTAAACTCTGGTGCAAAAACATGGGCATCAAGCTCGACTACGCTTCAGTCTATCACCCTCAAACTAACGGTCAAGTCGAACGAGCAAATGGTCTAATCATGAGCGGCATTAAACCCAGACTAGTGCGGTCCCTTAAGGAATCTAACACGCACTGGATAGAGGAGCTCGACTCCGTACTCTGGGGGCTGCGGACCACGCCGAATCGCACTATCGGATTCACACCATTTTTTATGGTATACGGCACACAGGCAGTTTTGCCCTGCGACATAATTCATGACTCACCTCGCGTGCGCATGTACGAAGAAAGAGAAGCCGAGTTGGATCGGCAGGACAGTTTGGACGCCTTAGAGGAGGAGCGCGACGTGGGAAAAGCTTGTTCCGCATTCTATCAACAGCAGGCTCGAAGATATCAAAGCAGAGAAGTACGGGCCAAAACTTACAATGTTGGCGAACTAGTTCTCGCTGCGGACAAGAAAAAGGACAAACTCAAGCCCAAATGGGAAGGTCCCTTCATCATCGACCAAGTCCTGACCGGCGGAGCGTACCGTCTACGAAACGCATCGGATAACCGACTCGAGCCGAACCCATGGAACGCAGCCCGTCTCTGAAGATTCTATGCCTAGCGCCAGACTCTGAGTTCGTCTCCTTCCTCCGTCTATATTTTATACTTTAACTATCTTTTATTTCTCTCCTTCTCCCTCCTTTTTTCTGAAGCCGTTAAAGGCTTGTTTGCGCATTGTTCGCACACACTTGACGCGTTATCCACGCTCAGTATACCTAGGGGCTTCTTTAACAGAAGCTTATTTATACGGGCTTTATGCCCAACACATGTGTCACACTTCCACATGTACCTTTTATTCACCATTATATGCATCGATATGACTTAAGTTTTGGCCAAGCTGGGTTGCCTGGCTCCTGTGCTTACTACGTTCCCGATTGATTGGCTAGGTGGTAAAGGGAGCACCTCTGCGATTGTTACCACCGGGTCAGCCGGACGTGTACCTCAGACTGGGTGAAGCCGAAATCTAGCGTTCTTAAGGGAATATTCGGTCGGTGAACTAAAAGACGAATTCTTACTTATTCATTTATCTGCCCCCAGATGTTTTTCTGCTTTTTTCGCAGTCCGGACATGCACTTCAGGGCATGCCTCCTAGGGAAAGGAACCCCTAACAGAACTATTTTCCCTGGAAGATGTTTCTTACTAACCATGTAATATACCATAACTAGTTGGGCACTTGTCTGATAAAGCACTTATGACCCCTATGCCTGGTCTCCACGCATGCCCCGGTTCTTACATAACCGCGAGGGTATTCGGACACACTCCGGACTTTCGGGTCCCGTGGTTGAAGCGAAAACTTTCGCTACGACAAATGATCTACAATCCTGCTAGAAGGCATTTTACATGTCGTTTTAAATTACATAGTCAAATTGACTGATTGTATTCCTCTTCAATACCATCTAACAGGCTGTCTAGTTTACAGTCTCGCTGGGAATACTTTGCGGCCAACTCTACTTGGCCGTACACTAAGCTCACAGGGATCTCCTTCCCATCGGGCCTCACCGGTCCGACCTCGGCCATGTGGTTTGGGTCAGCCTTCATGTACCGCGTCTTCACCATGGCCCAGGCCTCCCTGGCGCCTTGACGGCAGGCCGATATCTTCCATAGCCGGAAGCGCCGCCGTGCTCCCTGAAGCTTCTCTGCAAGCTCTCCAAGGCCTTCGGGTAGGGAGATGGATGGCCACAAGGCCTGGGCAACGCCTCTCATCACCTGCCGAACTCGTTCGTGCAGTTGCAGCAGCTCGGGAAGTAGGTCACCCGTTGAACCGGGCATTTCCTCTACAGGACGACCTATGAGCATACCTACAGACATATTTCTATTAATCGACTTCCTCGCCGAACTCTTCTTTTCAAAAGTTCGCTCAAGCACTTACTATAAATGCCGTGACGAAGCCGCCGATTCTCCTTAACGGAGTCAGACAGCTGGGCTCGAACATCCTTCAGTTCCTCACCCAGCTGGGTGTTGGCATCTTGTAGATTATTTTTCTCTTGCCTCACCCTTGTAAGCACACTCTCGCCGGCCTTTAACCGGCGCAGTAGCTATTGCCTGTCCGGATCTAGTCCGGCGCCATCTGCAATATTATTGTCAGACTTATACACACGCCGCATTTAGCAAATTACTTCTCTTTTGAAGCATATATTACCAGAGAGAGTCTCTGTGGCTTCCCCTGGCACGACTAGTGCGGCCTCAAGTTGGGCCTTGCACTCTTGAAGCTCCTGGGACAGTTGGGTATTCTTTTCTGTAAGATCCTGCATAACAAATGATCCTTAAATCAGTTATTCTAACTATTTTAAATCTCTGGCATATATAACTGTCAAAATTTCTCACCCTTATGTCTTTCACATACTGCTCCGTGGCTCTGGCTAGACCATCTTGAGCGGCACGGAGGTGCGCATCTCCCGAATTAAAGGCATTCAATGCCTCTTGGGAGAAACATGCGTCACGAAGAACTGTCCGGCGGCGCCTATGATTCATGGCACCCTCCACCTCGGATTTGGTGGTGGACAATCTGTCGGCATCCTCCGTTGGAGGAGCATCCGACGTGCGCCTTGTATACGCCTCCCCCTCTGGACCTGGCTTTGGAGCCTGGCTGGCGGAGGCTCGTTTGGCAACCTCTCTGGACACAGTCCGGCGAGCGCTCTTTTTCCTGAAAAGATAACGAGCGTTAGCATGCCTTCCAGGAATCTTTCCTTGAAATACGGTGGCGCACCATACCGTTGCGGCGACGTCTCAATCCGCACCGCACTTCTTTTCCGCTTGCTGGGCCGAGCAGCCCCTTGTTGGCCAGCCGCCGCGGGCTCGGCTTCCCACCTCAAAGGTACCCCCTGCGAAACACCATTGGTATACGGTGATCAGAAATCAGCACAGATGGGTCGTGGTATCAGGACTTCGGTCACAGTTACCTGGGAGGCTAGAAATATTCCGGGGTAGTCGGTCGTAATGGCGACCAAAGCATTGTCGATGCTAAGTTGGTGGAACACCCCATCGATCAGCTCCACCTTTATGTCCGGATCCTCTTCGGAGGCCGGATCGAGGGACCGTTCCGGATCCTCGGGTTGTGGAGCCGGGATGTGTATATCTTCTACGGCCCAGCGTAGTTCCTGCGTTGATATCACAAAATGAGATACTTAACCATGGGAATGTGGATCGGATAGGCCAAAAGAAATGTCCGCTTACCCAGCTTCGAGGATTGTTCATAGAAAACCCGTTCAGTGGACTGACATGGAGAAAATCCTCCTTTTCCCCTTTGTACAGGGCGGACAAGATCTTCACCAAATTGGTGACCGATCGCGGCCCCTTACAGCCATGACGGGTGTCATCATCTTCCCCGTTGAAATCCCACATGGGGTGGCCCCTATACTAGAGCGGCTGCACCCCCCGCATAATGCAAGTGGCCATGACCCCGATCATGGTCAATCCGGAATGAGCCAATAATCTTATTCGGCCCATCAGGTAAAGGACGTCCCTGTCATTCTCCCGTTGAGGGCTCCGTGGACGCCAACTTAGGCGTTTCTTCAGAGGAGCATTACTAAACTCCGGGAGGCCAATCCGAACTGGATACGGCAGCGGGACATCTTCCATGTAAAACCATTCCGAAGGCCAGTCTTCGGACGCCTTCCTTGGGGTTCTGGATAGGTATCCGGTCCCGGCGATGCGCCATAGCTCGGCTCCGCCCACTTGATATATTGACCCCTCATAAGAACGGGGTACGAGGCAGAATAATCTCTTCCACAGCGCAAAATGAGCCTCGACACCCAAGAACAGTTCGCAAAGGGCCACGAAGCCCGCAATGTGCAGCTGTGCGGGACCGAGCATCTCTCCCAATCTCCAGGCTAAGGGCTGGGAGTGCGAGAGGAGGAGTCGTGTCGACTGTCTATGATGGAATGGATTTTTGTCAGAGGTGCTCCGATGAATGCTCGCGGAGGGAGGATGGTGTGATTCGGATCTAGATCCCGTCCCTTTTATAGGCGGCTCATTTGCGCAGCTAGGGGGGTAAATGAAAAAATACCCTGGCTTTTCACATTCATTCAACACGTGGAAGATGGCCATTATTGGGAGTGGAAGCCGAGGAGCGTGATATTTACAAGAAGCCGGACACTCCTCAACACAGGATTTGGAGAAGAACCCGCCTTGCAATGCCGAAGACAATCAACACACCGGACTCATCATCATTGAAGCCTGGTTCGGGGGCTACTGAGGGAGTCCTGGACTAGGGGGTGTCCGGATAGCCAAACTATCATCTTTGGCCGGACTCCAAGACTACGAAGATACAAGATTGAAGACTTCGTCCCGTGTCCGGATGGGACTTTCCTTGGCGTGGAAGGCAAGCTTGGCAATACGGATATGTAGATCTCCTACCATTGTAACCGACTCTGTGTAACCCTAGCCCTCTCCGTTGTCTATATAAACCGGAGGGTTTTAGTCCGTAGGACGAACAAGAACCATACCATAGGCTAGCTTCTAGGGTTTAGCCTCCTTGATCTTGTGGTAGATCTACTCTTGTACTACCCATATCATCAATATCAATCAAGCAGGAGTAGGGTTTTACCTCCACCGAGAGGGCCCGAACCTGGGTAAAAACATAGTGTCCCTTGTCTCCTGTTACCATCTGCCTAGACGCATAGTTTGGGACCCCTACCCGAGATCCACCGGTTTTGACACCGACACCCCCCCCCGCCCCCACTCACCCACTCAATTTGTTTGTATCCGGTGAACTTGCGCTATTTGAGCCACTGGATGGATAGGAAACTGATGGATGTGGGTAGAATGTATGGTTCACCAAACTCCTGTTGCATATTTTATAAATGTTCAACAAATTCTGGAAAGAATGCAGCACTTTCACACAACATCAATCAATGTTGTCACGCATTTTCAAATAAAAATTTGAAACATAGGTTGCAATACAAATATGATAAATATATACCATAAGTTGGGCTCCAGATTTGGCCCATTATCAACATTGATGACAAATTTCACATTTATGTATCTTGAGCTATGTTTAGAGTTTTATTTGAATTTTGTGTTGATACACTGATTAATGTTATGTCAATGCACTAGTTCTTTTTTCCAGATTTTTCGAACCATTTAAAAATTCATAACCGACATCTGGCGCACAAGTAGCACCACAAGGATGGGTGATCTGGACACATTCCTAACGGATGTTATCTGAACGAATATGGATAGGTCACACAAGGATGGGTGATATGGACAAGTGTGACACCCCAAAATTTTAACCTTGTTTTATCAATTAAAATTTTGCCAGGAAATTAAAACTTTTATTTTCTGGGCTTCCTTTTTATTTTTGAAACTTTTTCTCCCTTGCTATTATGGAGTTTTCCCCATACAGAAAACTTTTCAAATATGTTAATGGACTTGTTTAACCTCTCAAGAAAAACTTTTCTTTTATTAGTAGAACAAATTACTTAATTATTCTTGCTTGATCTTTATTTTCTTGAAAAATGGTTTTCAAGGTTATATGGCCCTATTTGAACTACAACCATTTGATATATTTATCTAAAAATCCAACCAAAATTTGGAGATGTCATGTGATGTTTTTAAATCACTTTTATACAAAAATATCTTTTATTCTTGAAATATTTTGAGCTCTACACCCAATTTTCTTCTCTGGTCCAGAGAGCATTTTTGCACTACAACCTATTTAAATATCTCCTTAAAACTTCTACCAAAATTAGGGGAGGTCAGTAGGAGCATATTATTCCACTTTGTGCAAAAAACCATTTAAGTTCTTTGAAAAATTTGAGTGAATCATCCTCATTTCCATTCTGGTCCAACTTGAGGTTTTGTACTACAACTATATTTTAACTTGCTCGTTTTGCTGTGATTATTTTTCCTACTTGTAGCCCTCCCTACTAAACCCTTAAGTCCAGGAGAGTGGACCCATAGGATGATTCTAAGTGCTTGCAACAATGCCTTTTGCTTTCTGTCCAGGATTGAAGTTTTGCAAAGCTTGCACTAGCAAGTTTCTCCTTTCTGCAAACTAACTTCACCACTCCCTCTTGCATCCAAAGAGACACCGACCTGGAGATTTTGGCCACTCCAAGAATTGCCTAGATGCATTTGGCATTTTATCAAACAACCTATGTGCATGTCCAGAATTGGCATGATCTTAAGTCTACACTATGAACTTGCACCTCTGATCAAACAAGCATGTCCGCTAGACTCCCCGTTACTCCTAACCTAGACCTGCTAAATGCCAGCCGCACCCAAGCTCTGTAGCATGCTCTGGCATTTCGTCGAGCACGTCCCGTGCACGCCCAGAGCGCGAGCAGAGCGTGCGTTTGGCACGCACATGCGCCGAGCCGACACGCTGGCCCCCACGGCTTTGTCCCGCTCTACAGCACCACGCGACGCGCTCCCGTGCTCGCAGCAACGCGCCAAGCCACCCTGGCGTGCCTACAGCGCCACCGACAGAGCTTTTGGCGGCACACCGGTGGCCGCAGCGCGCCTCTGCCACGGTCGGCGCCGCCCAAGCCACCCCGGCTCGCCACCTGGCCCTAGCACAGCCCGAGCACATCCACAAGGGCGTCGCCTAGCCCTCGTCGGCGCCACGTTGCCCTGCAAGCTACAGAGAGGCAGTTCGCCGGCATCCTCATCCGCCGCCACGGAACCGACCTCGACGAGCTATAAAAGGAGGCCCCGGAGCTTCCCCGAGCACGCAGGCAACCTCAGGCCACCCCAATGACACCCCCACAGCCCGCAATCGTCCGGGAAACGCCGTCTTCCTCACCTCCGGCAACTCCTGCCGCCGCCACCGCCCCGGCCAATCCGGCACCCCTAGTACCTCCCCCTCCCATTTCTCGTCGCCAAGAACACCTAATTCCCTCCAGGAACCCAACCCCCTACTTGATTTTGATCGGGAACCACTTTCGCCCCAAAGTCACTTCGCCGCCGAAGCTTTCCTCCGCCGCGGAGTTCGCCGCCGGCAGCTCACTTCGTCCCCGCCAACCCAACGACCACCGGAGGAACCGCCCCAGTCGTGCGGATCCATCCCCACCCTCGGGGGCCCGCGAGGAGCAGCTGTTCGCCGGCGACGATCGCCGGAGCTCCCGCTCCGCTCGGGCAGAGGAGGGAGACGACGCGGGCGACTGGTCAAACCCGACCCGATGCCAAAGGGCCCACTTGTCGATGACCCACTCCGCCGGTCCACGCGTTTAAGTGAAAGCGTAAAAAGCCAAAGTACGTTTGCCCGCTTCGAAAGCGTATTCCCGTCTGAAACATTTTTTTTTCTTTTTCTGTTTTATTTAAAAAACCAGATTTGACCAGAACTTTGACTGGTTCTATCTTTTTAAATACAACTCCAAATGAAATGATTCTTCTTCCCACCTCTCTAAAATTTGATCTAGTTTATTTTAAGATTTATTTGAAAAATTTTCAAAACAACTTTTGGTGCTGTTTTTATTTTGTGTGTTAATTCTTTATATTGCTAAAATAGGATTTTGGAGAGAAGAGGAAGCATTCAAATGTTTCGGAGTGCACCCTACCTTTCCACACATTGAAGGCAAGCATTCTGAACCCCGCATAATATTTTTGGTGTGTTAGTTGACACGCTTATAACACCACCTCATTTCAAGGACTTGTTATTTCATGTGACATGATCATTTGCATGGATGCATATTGGTGATTTCCACGCTGTTGGAAATGAGTATACTTGTGATGGTAATCATCCTCATGTATCTTGCATGCATGCGGAGAGGAATCTGGAAAGCCTCGCCTTGGTAGGTGTGAGCTTGTCGCCGTTCTCCGTCGGGACGGGTATGTCCGTATGGCATGGTAAGATATAATGAGAGTTGATTGGATTGGTTGAAATATATTGTTATACATGTCATGCAGGAAACTATAGACCTCCTGAGTCGACCATAGATCGAGTCTTGTTCCAATAACCCCCACACTTGTTTCGTGCTACCACTTGTCCCTGCCACAGGTAGGGTACAGTTCAGTAATTTGTCAACCCCTTTCTAGCACACACCGCATGCAGAGGGGCCGGATGAGGGTACCATGGCCATGGATTAAAGCCACCATCCGTGCAGGGGCATGGGTGTTTCGGTTGGGACCGAGAGGGAGGCCACCCCTTAGTACGCGCTGATATAAATTTGATCCCATGCTACTCGAGGTTGTAGCCTCCCACTTAGAGTTTGCTTGACAAGTGTCGTGGGTGATTCGCACACAGTGAGTTAAGCTGGTGTGTGCAAGTCAGGTGTGTTTTCATTTAAAAGACCGTAAGCGGAATTAGTCCCGATGGACTAAAGGAATCCGTTACTCGTGGGTAAAGAGTATACCCTCTGCAGAGATTAAAAACCTATTCGAGTAGCCGTGTCCATGGTTAAGGATTACAGTCTGGGACGGGTCAAGTGTCGGTCTTAGTGTCGGTCTTCGGAGGTGAAACTGTTAACCAGAACTGGAACAACATGGACTGTGACTTGTGACTAATGATGATTATGATTATTATTATTGTTGACTAACCCATGATATTATTGTTATCGAGTATCTCTGGGATGATTCTACCTCCGGGATATTCGCTATGATTGTTATTTTAAAGCCCTTTATGTGGTGTCGCTCAGACGCCCGACTGTGGCATTTATTTTAAAGCCCTTTATGTGGTGTCGCTCAGACGCCCGACTGTGGCATTTATTTTAAAGCCCTTTATGTGGTGTCGCCGACGCCGATCGTGGCATTTCTTTTAAAGCCCTTTATGAGGTGTCGCTAAGACGCCCGACTGTGGCATTTATTTTAAAGCCCTTTATGTGGTGTCGCCGACGCCTCGATCGTGGCATTTATTTTAAAGCCCTTTATGTGGTGTCGCTCAGACGCCCGACTGTGGCATTTCTTTTAAAGCCCTTTATGAGGTGTCGCTAAGACGCCCGACTGTGGCATTTCTTTTAAAGCCCTTTATGTGGTGTCGCTCAGACGCCCGACCGTGGCATTTTTTTTAAAGCCCTTTATGCGGTGTCGCTCAGACGCCCGACTGTGGCATGCTTGTTATTTATTTCATAATTTTTAATACTTACGTGGCATTGCATATTCATACATCAGAGTTATATTTATCTTTGTGACTGACGTCATGAGCATAAAATATTGTCAGCACACCGTTGTTATGTTATACCTGTGTTCATAATGTTTGCGAGTACATTCAAAGTACTCACTGGCTTGTCCCTGGCTATTGTCTTGGCCAGATTTTCTTGCGCAGAGAGGAGCGGTGCGATGACAGCCCCGGAACCTAAGCAACGATGATAGCAGCCTCGTGAGGATAGGAGTTAACCTGGTCAGCTGTTCCTGTGGGAAATGGAGTCCCATAGACACTGATGATCCACAAACCGCTTCCGCCATCAACCACTAGAAACCATTTGTTGTACTCACAGGCCAGAATGGTCTTGTACCACATATTTTGTATTTTTGCTTGGAATTTCTGTATCAAGTTGGAGCCTCATCAGCTAACAGTAATCCTGGGGCTGATGAGCACGACGGTCTTTTCTGGAAATTTATTACCCGGAAAATCGGTCGTGACAGACTTGGTATCAGAGCCCAGGCTGACCATTGGCTAATCCTATCTTAGCCAGGTCAATAAACTTAGGCAAACCAACCCACCGGACCATAACAAAACCCAGCCAAGCTTCTCGTGCAAGATAGCCACATAGTGACCCCGACACTTTTGGCAGTCGGTGCCCAACCTACGAACCTAGCTTGTCGATCTCGCGCCAGTAACCAGCACCCAAGATGTTTCCCTCCACAAGCGTGCGAGGGAAGACTCCGTCCCCTTTTTCTATAAAAAGGGCACGCTAATCCCAACCCAGCACAGCACAGCGTCTTCCCCAACCTAGCCACAATGCCTGGCCCCATAGTGCACAATGAGACCACAGCAACTAACCTTGGAGGTTTTGTGACCATCCTCGCAAACCTCACCCGTCGTGCCTATGCGTTAGAGGAGCCACCGAAATATGTTGTGTACCAAGGACCCATGAGTGGTGAAGACCGTCAATTCTGGGCCACTGTGCACATCTACGGTAGGGGTCTAGCGCCCGAACGCCCCTACAGGTTCACCGGAAGGACAACTTCCTTTGAGCCACAAGCCATACAACTAGCTGCTCGAGAGGCTATAGTTCATCTCAGGCACTTGTCGCCTAGAGTTAACTGCCGCTCGTTCCACTACTACCCCAGACGCGAAGGGTATGGTAGACCACCCCAAGTTGCCAACGGAGATCACGAGACGGATCCCGCATTGTTGCACCTAGTGCGCTATGTAAGTGCACTAGAGGCACTGTTCGACCAGATCACCATTGATCTGATCGCAGCTCGAGGAGAGTTGGTTCGTCGAGCCCCAGCAAGAAGAGAAGACGAGCCCGACGCCGACAACCCAGTCGTGCTGTTTGGACAACCGATCGAGACCCTGAGGGCAGCTCCAGCCACCAACCGAGATGCTTTGATGACCCCAGAAGTGCTTCGTCACCTTTTGGGAGCACACACCAACGGGGTTGTGGCCAACAATCCCCGCGATGGTCATCATCGCTACCCCGACCCTGTCGTTCCTCCACCATCTCCGACTAATCCCGGCAGTGAGACACGTGGAGAAGACTCAACATCCACCAGGCACGCCCGTTTAGACATAAACGAGGTAGACTAAGCCGTACGAGTAGTACCGAGTCTCAGCGTATCCTCACTTTGTAATCGTGCGACCGTGTATATTAACGCAGCCTGTCGTTGTGCCTTTGTTTTAATAGTGGCCTTGCGTATTTTGTCAGCACGCAATTGCATAATTTCCGGGCGCAGCTACCAAAACCAACCGACGACAACCACAGTAACACGTCCCTTTATGAGATATGTGTATCCCCGGCACGGACCCCGACTCTTGAGGTAATCTGGCAGATTTATTACCTTTCACCACGGTAAATCAACCAGCCCAGATGCTATATAAGAAGGCCACCTTGTGACCTTGCCCAGCAACCCTCACCTCGTGCACCACTCTCACAACCATCTCTTGTCATGCCGAACCCCAGCATTCATCTAAGAACCCCAGATGCAACCCCAGGCAGCTTTGTCAAAATATTGCGGGACTTTACCCGCAGTACCATGGGTTCTACCCAGCCACCCCAGTACGAGCTGTTCAAATCTAGGATCACCCCATCCACCTCGGATATTGGGCAGCAGTACACATTCCTCCCATAGACCCCAACCAAGATCCAATGAAGTTTCCTTCATGGGAAATCTATGCCAACCCCATAACCGCCATAGAAGATGCTGCGAAAGAAGCAATTGCTCGCCTTCGATCCGCAGTACCCTATGCCCGCGAGCGCGGATATTATTATTTTCCGAGTCGTGCAACACCCGGAGGAGTGACGTCTTTTCCCGGTGGGCGTATTGAGAAAGACCCAGTTCTGGCCAACCTTATCCAGTACATCATCGCTCAAGAGCATTTGAACCAGCGGGTGATGGATTATCTCCGGAGTCTCGCTGATTTAAATCCTCAGATTGCAATCGGCAGATCACTAAGGCCCGACCCGGAGAGACGCATACATCGACTGGTCAATCCACTGCCTCCGATAGAAGAGGAGTGTATCCCTTTACCAGAGACATTTTATCAGGACCACACCCAGTTACCGTTTTCTTTTTAGACGTCACTACTGTATTTGTTTTTGCAGCATTTATATTTGCATTGTAACTTATGCGTGGTACCTCAGATTTGTGCGGTGAGTCGCGTATTTAGTTTCTACTAATATGAGTATTTTCCTTCGTGAATAAACTGGTGTAACCGCGAACAATCCTAGTATGAGTTTTATTCTGACTGAATTGCTGCATCACACATTTCTCACGACACGGATTATTCACACAGACACTCGACCATCCGAGTACCTACACTGTTTGCAAAACTTTACAACAGTGTTACATCTGGCTAACCACCCCCTAACAACAGTTAGCACCCAGCACACCCTACCTACTCCTCGTGTTTACCGCCACCACGGAGAGCCAGCACCCGAGCAGCAGCATCACGGCGATCATCAAGGATCATCGCGCACAGGAGCACGGAGAGCCCCAGCACTGCCGCCAGCCCTCCGCACAACAGGATCACGTACCAGTCCGGCACCACCTCCGCCATTAGAGCCTCGTCTCGAGCTCCGGCCAGCGGAAACAGAGGAGAGGAAGAGAGAAGGAGGAGCGAGGCCAAGTGTGAGGAAGAAGAGGAGAACGCCGCGGTCATTTTATAGCTCCAGCTCGGTGTACGGTGGACGAGGTCCACCAGCGCCGTTCGTCGCCGATCGCCGGTGTTCGGAGGCGAATCCGCGAGCAGTGCCGACAGCGCACTGGCCCGCGAGGTGAGTGCACACTGCACCGGCAGCAAGCACGCCGCGCACTACCGCAGTACGGCCTAGATGCCCTATGCGCTAGACGTCGCCGGTGGAGAAAGCCGGGAAAGCGCGCGGGGGAGAGGAAGAAGAAAGAGCCAGAGGTAGAAGGAGAGACTGACAGTGGGCCCCGGTCCCACCTGTCAGCCAGAGAGAGCACTGTGCCCTCGGGTACGACCAGCGTATTGTTAAATTTAGAATTTATTCTAAATTTACGGCGTCCAACGTAGAAATCGCCCGTTTTCATAGCATGGATTTTTCCACGCAGCACCAGTACTACACTGTAGTTACTCACCACTTATTGCTCTCTCACTGTAGCATTCTTTTACCGCCTGTGTAAAATGATCTTTTGACCAAGTAAAAGTATTTTGTTTGTTTTACAACACCTAACAAATCTCGAGGACGAGATTTTCTTTTAAGGGGGGGTAGTGTTGTGACACCCCAAAATTTTGACCTTGTTTTATCAATTAAAATTTTGCCAGGAAATTAAAACTTTTATTTTCTGGGCTTCCTTTTTATTTTTGAAACTTTTTCTCCCTTGCTATTATGGAGTTTTCCCCATACAGAAAACTTTTCAAATATGTTAATGGACTTGTTTAACCTCTCAAGAAAAACTTTTCTTTTATTAGTAGAACAAATTACTTAATTATTCTTGCTTGATCTTTATTTTCTTGAAAAATGGTTTTCAAGGTTATATGGCCCTATTTGAACTACAACCATTTGATATATTTATCTAAAAATCCAACCAAAATTTGGAGATGTCATGTGATGTTTTTAAATCACTTTTATACAAAAATATCTTTTATTCTTGAAATATTTTGAGCTCTACACCCAATTTTCTTCTCTGGTCCAGAGAGCATTTTTGCACTACAACCTATTTAAATATCTCCTTAAAACTTCTACTAAAATTAGGGGAGGTCAGTAGGAGCATATTATTCCACTTTGTGCAAAAACCCATTTAAGTTCTTTGAAAAATTTGAGTGAATCATCCTCATTTCCATTCTGGTCCAACTTGAGGTTTTGTACTACAACTATATTTTAACTTGCTCGTTTTGCTGTGATTATTTTTCCTACTTGTAGCCCTCCCTACTAAACCCTTAAGTCCAGGAGAGTGGACCCATAGGATGATTCTAAGTGCTTGCAACAATGCCTTTTGCTTTCTGTCCAGGATTGAAGTTTTGCAAAGCTTGCACTAGCAAGTTTCTCCTTTCTGCAAACTAACTTCACCACTCCCTCTTGCATCCAAAGAGACACCGACCTGGAGATTTTGGCCACTCCAAGAATTGCCTAGATGCATTTGGCATTTTATCAAACAACCTATGTGCATGTCCAGAATTGGCATGATCTTAAGTCTACACTATGAACTTGCACCTCTGATCAAACAAGCATGTCCACTAGACTCCCCGTTACTCCTAACCTAGACCTGCTAAATGCCAGCCGCTTTTAAGCTCAGAGCATGCTCGCATTTCGTCGAGCACGTCCCTGCACGCCAGAAGCGAGCAGAGCGTGCGCTTGCTTACACTTACATGCGCCGAGCCGACACGCTGGCCCCCACGGCTTTGTCCCGCTCTGCAGCACCACGCGACGCGCCCTGCTTTCGCAGCAACGCGCAAGCCACCACCGGCGTGCCTCTGCGCCGCCGACAGAGCTTTGGCGGCACACGGCGGCGCCGCAGCGCCGCCGCCACGGTCGGCGCCGCCCAAGCCACCCCGGCTCGCCACCTAGCCCTAGCACAGCCCGAGCACATCCACAAGGGCGTCGCCTAGCCCTCGTCGGCGCCACGTTGCCCTGCAAGCTACAGAGAGGCGGTTCGCCGGCATCCTCATCCGCCGCCACGGAACCGACCTCGACGAGCTATAAAAGGAGGCCCCGGAGCTTCCCCGAGCACGCAGGCAACCTCAGGCCACCCCAATGACACCCCCACAGCCCGCAATCGTCCGGGAAACGCCGTCTTCCTCACCTCCGGCAACTCCTGCCGCCGCCACCGCCCCGGCCAATCCGGCACCCCTAGTACCTCCCCCTCCCATTTCTCGTCGCCAAGAACACCTAATTCCCTCCAGGAACCCAACCCCCTACTTGATTTTGATCGGGAACCACTTTCGCCCCAAAGTCACTTCGCCGCCGAAGCTTTCCTCCGCCGCGGAGTTCGCCGCCGGCAGCTCACTTCGTCCCCGCCAACCCAACGACCACCGGAGGAACCGCCCCAGTCGTGCGGATCCATCCCCACCCTCGGGGGCCCGCGAGGAGCAGCCGTTCGCCGGCGACGATCGCCGGAGCTCCCGCTCCGCTCGGGCAGAGGAGGGAGACGACGCGGGCGACTGGTCAAACCCGACCAGTGGGCCAGGCGGGCCCACTGTCAGTGACCCACTCCGCCGGTCCACGCGTTTAAGTGAAAGCGTAAAAAGCCAAAGTACGTTTCCCCGCTTCGAAAGCGTATTCCCGTCTGAAACGTTTTTTTTCTTTTTCTGTTTTATTTAAAAAAACAGATTTGTCCAGAACTTTGACTGGTTCTATCTTTTTAAATACAACTCCAAATGAAATGATTCTTCTTCCCACCTCTCTAAAATTTGATCTAGTTTATTTTAAGATTTATTTGAAAAATTTTCAAAACAACTTTTGGTGCTGTTTTTATTTTGTGTGTTAATTCTTTATATTGCTAAAATAGGATTTTTGGAGAGAAGAGGAAGCATTCAAATGTTTTGGAGTGCACCCTACCTTTCCACACATTGAAGGCAAGCATTCTGAACCCCGGCATAATATTTTTGGTGTGTTCGTTGACACGTTTATAACACCACCTCATTTCGAAGGACTTGTTATTTCATGTGACATGATCATTTGCATGGATGCATATTGGTGATTTCCACGCTGTTGGAAATGAGTATACTTGTGATGGTAATCATCCTCATGTATCTTGCATGCATGCCGGAGAGGAATCCGGGAAAGCCTCTGCCTTCGGTAGGTGTGAGCTTGTCGCCGGTCTCCGTCGGGACGGGTATGTCCGGTATGGCATGGTAAGATATAATGAGAGTTGATTGGATTGGTTGAAATATATTGTTATACATGTCATGCAGGAAACTATAGACCTCCTGAGTCGACCATAGATCGAGTCTTGTTCCAGTAACCCCCACACTTGTTTCGTGCTACCACTTGTTCCTGCCACAGGTAGGGTACGGTTCAGTAATTTGTCAACCCCTTTCTAGCACACACCGCATGTAGGGGCGGGATGAGGGTACCATGGCCATGGATTAAAGCCACCATCCGTGCAGGGGCATGGGTGTTTCGGTTGGGACCGAGAGGAGGCCACCCCTTAGTACGCTGATATAAATTTGATCCCATGCTACTCGAGGTTGTAGCCTCCCACTTAGAGTTTGCTTGACAAGTGTCGTGGGTGATTCCAGACACGAGTGAGTTAAGCTGGTGTGTGCAAGTCAGGTGTGTTTTCATTTAAAAGACCGTAAGCGGAATTAGTCCCGATGGACTAAAGGAATCCGTTACTTGTGGGTAAAGAGTACACCCTCTGCAGAGATTAAAAACCTATTCGAGTAGCCGTGTCCATGGTTAAGGATTACAGTCTGGGACGGGTCAAGTGTCGGTCTTAGTGTCGGTCTTCGGAGGTGGCTGTTAACTTAGCTGGAACAACATGGACTGTGACTTGTGACTAATGATGATTATGATTATTATTATTGTTGACTAACCCATGATATTATTGTTATCGAGTATCTCTGGGATGGTTCTACCTCCGGGATATTCGCTATGATTGTTATTTTAAAGCCCTTTATGTGGTGTCGCTCAGACGCCCGACTGTGGCATTTATTTTAAAGCCCTTTATGTGGTGTCGCTCAGACGCCCGACTGTGGCATTTATTTTAAAGCCCTTTATGTGGTGTCGCTCAGACGCCCGACTGTGGCATTTCTTTTAAAGCCCTTTATGAGGTGTCGCTAAGACGCCCGATTGTGGCATTTATTTTAAAGCCCTTTATGTGGTGTCGCTCGACGCCTCGATCGTGGCATTTATTTTAAAGCCCTTTATGTGGTGTCGCTCGACGCCTCGATCGTGGCATTTCTTTTAAAGCCCTTTATGAGGTGTCGCTAAGACGCCTGACCGTGGCATTTCTTTTAAAGCCCTTTATGTGGTGTCGCTCGACGCCCGATCGTGGCATTTTTTTAAAGCCCTTTATGCGGTGTCGCCAGACGCCTTGATCGTGGCATGCTTGTTATTTATTTCATAATTTTTAATACTTACGTGGCATTGCATATTCATACATCAGAGTTATATTTATCTTTGTGACTGACGTCATGAGCATAAAATATTGTCAGCACACCGTTGTTATGTTATACCTGTGTTCATAATGTTTGCGAGTACATTCAAAGTACTCACTGGCTTGTCCCTGGCTATTGTCTTGGCCAGATTTTCTTGCGCAGAGAGGAGCGGTGCGATGACAGCCCCGGAACCTAAGCAACGATGATAGCAGCCTCGTGAGGATAGGAGTTAACCTGGTCAGCTGTTCCTGTGGGAAATGGAGTCCCATAGACACTGATGATCCACAAACCGCTTCCGCCATCAACCACTAGAAACCATTTGTTGTACTCACAGGCCAGAATGGTCTTGTACCACATATTTTGTATTTTTGCTTGGAATTTCTGTATCAAGTTGGAGCCTCATCAGCTAACAGTAATCCTGGGGCTGATGAGCACGACGGTCTTTTCTAGAAATTTATTACCCGGAAAATCGGTCGTGACAACAAGTCCCTAGTAAGCGTCTACTAGACTAGCTCGTTGATCAAAGATGGTTAAGGTTTTCTAACCATAGACATGAGTTTTTATTTGATAACGGGATCATATCATTAGGAGAATGATGTGATGGACTAGACCCAACCATAAGCTTAGCATCAGATCGTTTAAGTTATTTGCTATAGCTTTCTTCATGTCAAGTATCTGTTCCTTCAACCATGAGATCATGCAACTCCCGGATACCAGAGGAGTACCTTATGTGCTATCAAACATCACTTCGTAACTGGGTGATCATAAAGGGCTCTATAAGTATCCTGAGGGTGTCTATTGGGTTGGCATGGATCAAGACTAGGGTTTGTCACTCTGTTTGACGGAGAGGTATCTCTGGGCCTGATACGTCTTCATCGTATCTACTTTTCCTAACGCTTTTGCTCTTGTTTTGGACTCTAATTTGCATGATTTGGATGAAACTTACCCGGAATGACGCTGTCTTCAGCAGAACTGCCTTGGTGTTGTTTTCGTGCAGAAATAGAAGTTCTCGGATTTGGATGAAACATTTTGGAGAATTATTTCAGAATGTATAAAAATTACCAGAATCAAGAACCACCGAAGGAGTGTCGGTGTCAAAACTTGTAGATCTCGAGTAGGGGGGCCCAAGCTGTACGTCTAAGGATTGATGGCAACAATGGACAAAGGACACAATGTTTACCCAGGTTCGGGCCCTCTTAGTGGAGGTAAAACCCTACTCATGCTTGATTATATTCGAAGGGTATAGGGGTTACAAGAGTTGATCTACCACGAGACCGTAATGGCTAAACCCTAGCTTGGCTAGCCTAGTAATGTTATGATCCTGCCTCCGGTCTAAAACCCTCCGGTTTATATAGACACCGGAGGGGCTTAGGGTTGTACAAAGTCGGTTTAACAGAAAGGATTTAGTATATCCGGACACCTAAACTTGCCGTTCACGCATACGGGAGCTCTATCCGGACGCGAGAAGTGGTCTTCTTCCTTGTATCTTGACGGCCCATTAGTCCAGCCCATATCCAATAGACAGGACGTCCGAGGACCCCTTAATACAGGACTCCCTCAGTAGCCCCTGAACCAGTCTTCAATGACGACGTGTTCGACGCGCAAATTGTCTTCGGCATTGCAAGGCAGGTTCCACTCCTTGAGCCATATATATCTTTCACAAGGAGACAGTATCCGGCTCTGCATAGTTAACACAACCCTTAGCCAAGTGAGTGTGGGCGATAGGGGGGTCCTTCCCACATGACCCAGAAACCGTCGGGGATAGGCCCTCCTGGCACACAAGCTGGCTCGTGTGCGATCGGGCGAGGCATCAAAACACAATTGTTCCCGTTCGTATGTACATCCCACACGATGAATCCCAGAGAAACATTTCCGCTCGTATGTATATCACACACAGTTTTGTGTGTGGAAACGTTTGTGCAAGGTGGCCTAACGCAAACAGTTCTCTGCCGGAAGTCATGTGTGATTGTTAGTTGATCGAACATGCCTACTTTCTAGAAACCATGCGTGTTGTTTGAGTTCATCGCCCACAGTGTTGTCTGAGTAACCGTCTGCAATAGGCAACCCCAATAAGCAGGATAATTAGCCTATTATTGATAATCCATGTACTAATCAAATTGATATTTCTTATAAAAACACACCAGATATTTCATATCTGTAACAGCAACCAGGATTTCATAATCAAATTACATCAGATAGCTTTGGCACTCAGTTCTGCCATTACACAACAACACCAAGTTTCACATGCAACATCAAAAATGTTTGGAAAGTAGCATCATACACAGTAAATAGATAGATGAATCTCATCTTGGAAACTGCAGAAGCGGAAGGCAAATGTTGAGCCTTCCGTGTTGTTGAATGTCCTTGCAACTTTAGGCCAGTGGCTATGGATAGTTGCCCGCCCAACCTTCATCCTCTTCAGCAAGACTTCAATATTGTACCGTGGGTGTTGAATGAATACCTCCCTCGCTCTTGACCATGCAGGTGGTTTGGGAGGTAATCATCGGTTAACTGCTTTGGAAAGTACTGAAAACAAAGATATGCAAACAAGGTAAAAGAGTTAGTACCATCCTATAGTTGACTGATGGCGCAAGGGGTAAAAACAAGGTAAAAGAGTTAGTACCATCCTATAGTTGATTGATGTCTTCTTCATTGTGAAAACAAAGATCTTGTTGTTATTCTTCGCAAGTTTCTTCATCCTAACAATCTTTCTGAGTTTCTCAACTTGACTGATATTCATGGACATCTCATTTCCCCAGATGCAAAATGGGTCGAATAGTGGGTCTAAGCCTCTGATAGCAGGACCTACATGCGCAAGACGCCAAGACCAAATTGTAAGAAACCTAAATATTAGAATGATTCCTACAACTGCACAATAATGTGATATTAGCCAAAGGACCATGCTTGAACAAACCTCGATGGTAAACCGCGGTGTCTCCCATTGTTTCCCTGCAACACACATAAGGAAGATCTTGATCAAGTTAACTAAGAGTTGTCATCCTATCAGTAGAATATGTATTGAGTACAGCCAAATTCGATTTATTTCACATGAATAACAATACAAAATTGTACCCACAGCAAATGAAAATCAAATTGCAGAACTGAACCAAACAGTTAAATGGACAACAGACCAAATGAACTGAAATAGTTAACTAAGCACCACATTGCATAATAGAAACATGTACTCGAAGATAAGACAGTTAACAAAACAAAGGATGCTTGAGAACACTACTACGAAATGTAGCAACTGTTGGACCAAACTATTAACTGAACATTACATTTCATAGGACCAAAGTGTTAACTGGACATTACATTTCAGAGGACCAAACTGTAAACTGAACATCAGATTGCATATTAACATTATAAAGGACAAATCACTAGAAGGCATTGGCGGTGGCCTCGAGAAAACATCACGAGCTGTATTTTAAAGTAGACAACCGCGTGGCGGTGTCGACGGTGTCCTCGAAGATGAGGTGCTCCTCCAAGATCTGGTGGTCGACACGCATGGCAGCCATAGTGACCTCGTGCATGCATGCGACCGTGATTTGCTTCTTCGCTACTAGATGCTATTGAGCTCCATGTTATACCGCGTGCAAAATGGCTATATCGGCGGAAGGTGTCGCGCCGTCGGTCGGGGCATGTGGGATGGGAAAGGAGGAGGATGGTGTGGGTGGGGTGTGGATTACCTGACCATATCAATGAGGCCGCACAGCAAGAAGAAGGGTCGGCGGCGAGGAGGACGCACATCAAGAAGAAGGGTCGCCGGCGAGGAGGCGGCGCTGCAAGAAGAAGGGTCATTGGTGAGGAGGCTGCGCTGCAAGAAGAAGGGTAGCTGATGAGGAGGCAGTGCTGCAAGAAGAAGGGTCGACGGTGAGGAGGTTGAGCTGCCAGTAAGTAGCAGTGAAGGTTTGAACTTGGAAAGAAAGGAGGAACAGTGGAAATGTGGCTTTTGATGGGAGGGAGGGGGCGGGGAGATATTTCCGCGGTGGCAAAAAATTTTCGCTCGGTGCCGCGAGAAATTGGCACGCAAGTGTGGTTCAAGCGGGGGCGGTGGACTATAGACAACGAAGCTTCCTGCGTAAGCCAGACAAGACGGTGCGCCAAGATATTTTATATCGCATACCACATGATTCTTTCAAGTAAACTATTTGTGGTATACCTGATTTTTTCATTATGTGTTGAAAGGAAAATGGTGTTACGGAGGGAAAGGACGGTGTTTGAATTGCTAGAACATTTATGTACAGTGAACAAGCAACTACATGAGTGTCGTGTTTAAATTTGGAATTATTTTGGGTTCGTTTGGCATTTTTATGGATAAATTGAGTTTCTCGGCATTTAATGTGCATAATTCAAATTTGAACTACAAGCACGTGCTCCAGTGCCCCAAAGTTTGTTGAAAAATCACATCTGTGTCTTTGGGTGAATTTATAGGTCCCATGTAAGAAATGGGAATGAAATTCAAACATCTGGGCGTCGTGGCTCGGTAACATTGAGAAACTTGGTTTTTAAATTCCTGGAAATTCAAAACTCGCTTGAGAATCATGAAACTTGGCATGGTGTCATGTCATGGCACCAACATGTTGTGGTAAAAAAGTTGGCCGCATTTGGACAAGTTTTTGGTATAAGCTTCTTGCAAACTGGAGCTTCTCTCGAGAAGACTTGTGGTTCCCGAGGGGGGACGTGTCACCTTTGTGTTTGAATTGATATACGCTGCCTCCCCCCTTATTTTCTTACAGAGGCAACATAGAACTATATGAGTGCCGTGTTAAAATTTGGAATTATTCCGGGTTCGTTTGGACTTTCTTATACATTACTTGAATTCCTGGTCATTTAATATGCATAATTCAAATTTGAACTACAAGCACATGCTCCAATGCACCAAAGTTGGTTGAAAAGTCACATGTATCTCCTTGGATGAATTTCTAGGTCCCATGTAAGAAATGGGAATGAAATTCAAACATCTGGGCATCATGGCTCGGCCGGAAAGATTGAGAAACTTGGTTTTTCAATTCATGTAAATCCAAAACATGCCTGAAAATCATGAAACTTGGCATGGTGTCATGACATGGCACCAACATGCTGCGATATTTTTTTGGCCAAATTAGGCAAGCTTTGGTATAAGCTTCTTGCAAACTGGAGCTTCTCTCAAGAAGGCTCGTGGTTTCGAGAGGAACGTGTCACCTCTGTGTGCGAAACAACATACGTACACTGCCTTCTCCCGCCTTAATTTTTTTACACAAGTAGATTAGACCAAATAGAAGTATCGTGCTATTTTTTTAACTATTGTGGGTTTGTTTGGCCTTTTTAGACATTAATTGAATTTCTGGTCATTTAATGTGCATAATTCAAATTTGAACTACAAACACATGCTCTAGTGCACCAAATTTGGTTGAAAAATCACATGTGTGTCCTTGGGTGAATTTCGAGGTCCCATGCAAGAAATGAGAATGAAATTCAAACATCTGGGCGTCATGGCTCGGCCGGAAAGATTGAGAAACTTGGTTTTGTAGTTCATGTAAATCGAAAACACACCCAAAAATAAGGAAACTTGGCATGGTGTCATGACATGGCACCAACATGTTCCGGTATTTTTTTGGCCGATTTGGGACAAGCTTTGGTATAAACTTCTTGCAAACCAGAGCTTCTCTCAAGAAGGCTCGTGGTTCCAAGAGGGAACATATCACCTCCGTGTGCGAAACGATATATGTACACTACCTTCTCCCACCTTAATTTGTATACACAGGCAGATTGGACCAACTATCGTGCTAACTTTTGGAATGATTCCATGTTTGTTTGGCCTTTTTTATACATTGAATTTATAGGCATTTAATGTGCATAATTCGAATTTGAACTACAAGCACATGCTCCAATGCACCAAAGTTGGTTGAAAAATCACATGTGTGTCCTTGGGTGAATTTCTAGGTCCCATGCAAGAAAGGGGAATGAAATTCAAACATCTGGGCGTCATGGCTCGGCCGGAAAGATTGAAAAACTTGGTTTTTTAATTCATGTAAATCCAAAACACGACTGAAAATTATGAAACTTGCATGGTGTCATGACATGGCACCAACATGCTGCGGTAATTTTTTTGGCCGAATTGGGACAAGCTTTGGTATAAGCTTCTTGCAAACCGGAGCTTCTCTCAAGAAGGCTCGTGGTTCTGAGAGGAAACATGTCACCTCCGTGTGCGAAATGACATACATACACTGCCTTCTCCCGCCTTAGTTTGTTTACACAGGAAGATTAGACCAAATAGAAGTATCATGCTAAATTTTGGAATTATTCCGGATTCGTTTGGCCTTTTTTATACATTAATTGAATTTCTAGGCATTTAATGTGCATAATTCAAATTTGAACTACAAGCACATGCTCTAGTGCACCAAAGTTGGTTGAAAAATCACATGTATGTCCTTGGGTGAATTTCTAGGTCCCATGCAAGAAATGAGAATGAAATTCAAACATCTGGGCATCGTGGCTCGGCCAGAAAGATTGATAAACTTCATTTTTTAATTCCTGTAAATCCAAAACACGCCTGAAAATCATGAAACTTGGCATGGTGTCATGACATGGCACCAACATGCTGTGGTAATTTTTCTGTCCAATTTGCGAAGGCGCACATATTAAAAATCAACAAAGTCGTTTTGGAAGAAGTGTTCTCACGTTACAAATCGGAAACACAACTATTATTGAAACCATGGGCATTCTACTTACCAATTACATGCAACCACACATCCCTTTTTTATTGCCTGGGAGGTGTCGTGCGGGGTAGCTATTTGAGTATGGGAGGCGTGCGATCAGACCCCTGCGCGTGCTCATTGGGAGGAGAGACCTTTGACCTCTATCCGCCGCACACCTCCCTCCCAACGTCTCCATTAATGGCGCCCGAGCCCCTGTTTCACGGCATGGCTATGTCTCAATGGACTGAGATTTAAGAGAGAAAAGTGAAAATCTGAAAAGAAAGTTTTGCACGGATCTTGATGTAAGATCCGACGGACCTATATAGCATTGACTGCGACTTATAGCAAGCATGATGAATATAAGGACAATGACAGTGGATAATAATTGTCTTACATATCTAGGAAGATAACTAAAAAGCCACATGCGGCTACGCCAGAAATACACAAGGGCAAAAGAAGAAGGAAGACGCATACAACGATCTAGCTTGCTAATCTCTACTTTCTTGATGCGCTGCAGGTCGTGAAGACTAGTTCTCACCGTGAGCGGTGATGATCTCTTTCATCAGTTTCATGTCCTTAATACACTGCTCAGAAGCAACCACAGATTCGTCCACCAGCCTTTCACGCTCGATGCGGAGCATGACATTCTCGTCCATAAGTTTCTTGAAGAAGACGCCCATCCTCTTCAACAAGGCAGCGGTCTCCTCCACCTGCTCCGCCCTTCCTGCGATCTTTGCCCTCAGCAGGTCGCGCTCGGCCCGGAGTTGTTCAAACAAGGCATTCAACTCTTCCTGCAACTTCATCCAGCCGGAGATTTGATCCATATGGCTATGGACGATCGCATGCATGCGCCTGTAAGAGTCCTCGCCTGCCCGCAGGAGATTTTCCTAGGCCACCGCGGCACGAGAGGACATCTCTGCTGCATTCGCAACGCAGCAGGACATCTATGCTGCTTTCGCGGCGCGACCAGACCAGTCTGCTGCATCGGCGGCGCGGCGGGACCTCCGTGCTGCTTCGGCAGCGCGGCGAGACCTCCATGCTGCTTCGGCGGTGCGGTGGGACATGTCGGCTGCTTTCGTGGCTAAGCGGGACATCTCTCGTGCTTCCGCTTCCATGCTCGCCTCTCCGTGGTGGTAATCTCTTGACCGAGAACTCAATCTGGCCATGGCAGACGCAAGAGAACGATGTTGAATGACTTGTTTGCTTTTGTGGATGAGGAGTTGAGGAAGGAATGTGTAGTCATCTTGGCATAGTACAGTATTTATAACCGAGTACTAATACGCTCCTAAGTGGGAAACCATTTAGGTTTTGATCGGTGTGAACATGTTTGCAATTTTTGAAGGTGACGGGACGCAGGCTCAAAATTTATTAATGGTTCTATAATTTCTAAGTGCGGCACTACTCCCGGACGGTGTAACGTGGGCACGCTTTCTCAGCCGCATACGTGGCATTTGGTGCACTGCAATAGGCAATGTTAGCACATGTCTTGTTGCAAGAACCATGCGCGCTCATTATTACCATCGTCCACGCTTCTTTTAATTAGAATGTGAGCCCATTGAGCGTACACACATTGATCTGTCTATCTGTTTTTGTTTGTTGTGGCTAATCACAAACAATTCATCCATGTGAAGTGTATGCCATCAATCACACACACATTTGATCTGCCTGACCGTTTCTGTTATGTTGCCTAATCGCAAACAGTTAATCCTTCTGAAGCGTATGCCCTCCATCGCACACACCTTTATCTAGTTGTCCATTTCTATTGTTCCGCCTCATCACAAACAGTTAATCCGATTGAAATGTATGTCGTATATCGCACACGCCTTCATCTGGCTGCCCGTTTCCGTTCTTCTTCCTCATCGCAAATAGTTCATTAACTGAACCGTATGCCGTGCATCGCACACGCAACTAAAATCTGAACCGTGTTTGATGCATCCATCATCGCAAATGTTTTCCACATTTTTGATGGTTTCCTTACAGCACCGTTTGCGATTATTGCATCACACTCAGTTTCTCGAAGGATCTTTGATCGTAGTGTCGCGTTAGCAGCATCCTGCAGTAGTATGTCAAAACAGAGAACATGCCCAATTATTACGGGATTGCTCATCAATAAGACTAGGGTAATCCAACCATTTATGGCGCATGCCCATGTTGGGAACAAGCGAGTTTCAAGGCATATGTGGGGGGACGGTTGGTATTTTTACCGCCTATAGAAGGCAATAGATCTCTCCTTTCTCCCCCACGCCTTCTTCCAGCTCCTGCCTTCCCAATCTTTCAAGCTCCAGCGCCCGAAAGAAAAAAGTTCTCATCTTCCTCACCACCACCACCCTCTCCAACCATGGCCGGATCCGGCTCCAAGGGCAAGTGGGAGACCTCCTCCATCACGGAGAAGTAGATAAAGGATCTCCGGAGTGCGGGATACCAGCTGCAACCATCACGCACAGGCTCCCTACCAAGGGTTAGATCATCCCCACCCCAGAGCCCGGTGAAAGGGTAGTATGCCTCCCCCATTTCCTTAGAGGGTTAGGTTTTCCACTCCATCCCTTCGTCCGGGGACTCATGTTCTGTTACTGGCTAGATTTCCATGATCTAGCCCCAAACTCCTTCCTCCACATCTCGATGTTTATCGTCGTGTGTGAGGCTTTACTGCGCATTCCCCCCCACTGTTGGGGAACGCGGTAATTTCAAAATTTTCCTACGATCACGCAAGATCTATCAAGGTGATGCATAGCAATGAGAGGGGGAGAGTGTGTCCACGTATCCTCGTAGACCGGAAGCGGAAGCGTTTCAATAACGCGGTTGATGTAGTCGAACTTCTTCGCGATCCAACTGATCAAGTACCGAACACAAAACACCTCCGCATTCAGCACACGTTCAGCTCAATGACGTCCGTCATGCTCTTGATCCAGTTTAGGACGAGGGTGAGTTCCGTCAGCACGACGGCGTGGCGACGGTGATGATGATGCTATCGGCGCAGGGCTTCGCCTAAGCACTATGATGGTATGATCGAGGTGTGTAACTTTGGAGGGGGGCACCGCACACGGTTGGGAGAGAAACTTGTGTGTTCTAGGGTGTCCCCCTGCCCCCGTATATAAAGAGCAAGGGGGAGGCTAGCCGGCCCCTGTAGGCGCACCTGGGAGAGAGGAGTCCTACTAGGACTCCAAGTCCTAGTAGGAGTCCACCTCCCGGGAGAGGGGGAAGGAAGGAGAGGGAGAGGGAGCAGGAAAGGGGGGGCGCCGCCCCCCCTTCCCTAGTCCAACTCGGACCAAAGGGGGAGGGGCGTGTGGCCTGCCCTAGCTGCCCCTCTCTCTCTCCACTAAGGCCCAATGTGGCCCATTAGTTCCCCGGGGGGTTCCGGTAATCCCTCCGGCACTCTGGTTTTATCCGAAACTTTCCGGAACACTTTCGACGTCCGAATATAGCCGTCCAATATATCAATCTTTATGTCTCGACCATTTCGAGACTCCTCGTCTCGTCCGTGATCTCATCCGGGACTCCAAAAAAACTTCGGTCATCAAAAACTCATAACTCATAATACATATCGTCATCGAATGTTAAAGCGTGCAGACCCTATGGGTTCGAGAACTATGCAGACATGACCGAGACTCATCTCCGGTCAATAACCAATAGTGGAACATGTATGCTCATATTAGCTCCTACATACTCTACGAAGATCTTTATCGGTCAAACCGCATAACAACATACGTTGTTCCCATTGTCATCGATATGTTACTTGCTCGAGATTCGATCGCCGGTATCACCATACTGTGACACCCCAAAATTTTGACCTTGTTTTATTAATTAAAATTTTGCCAGGAAATTAAAACTTTTATTTTCTGGGCTCCCTTTTGATTTTTGAACCTTTTTCTCCCTTGCCATTATGGAGTATTCCCCAAAGTGAAAACTTTTCAAATATGTTATTGGACTTGTTTAACCTCTCAAGAAAAACTTTTCTTTTATTAGTAGAACTAATTACATAATTAATTTTCTTGATCTTTATTTTCTTGAAAAAAATGGTTTCCCAAGGTTATATGGCCATATTTGAACTACAACCTTTTGATAAATTCACCTAAAATTCCAACCAAAATTTGGAGATATCAGGTGATGTTTTTAAATCACTTTCCTACAAAAATATCTTTTATTCATGAAATAATTTGAGCTCTACATCCAATTTTCTTCTCTGGTCCAGTGGGCAATTTGCACTACAACTCATTTAAATACATCTTTCTAGCCTCCACCAAAATTATGGGATGCCGGTAGTAGCTTATGATTCAACTTTATGCAAAAACCGAGCTATGTTCTTTGAAAAATTTGAGTGAATCATCCTCATTTCCATTCTGGTCCAACTTGAGGTTTTGTACTACAACTATATTTTAACTTGTTCCTTTTGCTGTGATTCCTTTTCCTACTTGTAGTACACCTTACCAAACCCTTAAGTCCAAGAGCATGAACCCATTGGGAGAATTTTTATCCATGCATTGATGCCATTTACCTTCTGTCCAGAACTGAAGTTCTGCAAAACTTGCACTAACAAGTTTGTGCTTTAGACAAACTAACCTCACCACCCACTTGTCCATCCAAAGAGACACTGATCTGGAGAAATTGGCCACTCCAAGAAATGCCTAGGTGCCCATGGCATTTTCTCAAACACCTTGATGGCATGGACAGTTTTGGCATGAAGTTGGTTTACTTTGTGAACTCGATTCCCTGACCAAACCAGCATGTCCCATGGTTTTACCCTAACCTACAACCCCACCCTGCTAACTCTCTTGCGGTTTGGAGACCCCTTGCCTGCATTAGCATTTCGTCGAGCACGTACCATGCGTGCTCTGGGCGCGAGCAGAGCACGCGTTTTGCACGTGCCGCACCCGAGCCGACGCGTCGCGCCCCAGGTTTGCCACCGCTCTGCAGAGCCGCGCCACGCGCTCCCCTCCTCACCGCATCACGCCAAGCAGCCCTGGCGCCCTACAGCACCGCCGTTAGAGGCGGCACGCCGGCGTCTGCAGCGTGCCCCTGCCTCGGTCGGTGCTGCCCAAGCCACCAACGCTCGCCAGCTGCCCCCTTAAGCATCTCTAGCTCATCCACAGCCTCGTCCCCTAGCACGCGTCGCCGCCACATCGCCATAGCTACAGAAAGACGGTCGCCGGCAACCTTATCCCCGGCCGCCGCGGAACCGGCCCCGAGCGCCTATTTAAGGAGCCCCGAGCTCATCCTCGCACGCAGGCAGCCTCTCACCATCCTCCTAGTGCCCCCATTGCCGTCAATTGAGGGGGAAGAGGCCGTCTTCACCGACTCCGGCCAGTTCGGCCACCGCCGCCTCCCGACTCCGTTCGGCACAACCAGAGCCTCCCCGGCCCTCCCAACGTCACCAAGCGACACCACTACTTCTTGCGGTGCCACCCAGAACCCCAGCTGCGACGGAGAGCCACCATAACCACAAACTCACTTCGCCCCCGAAGCCACCGGCCGCTGCGAACCTTGTCGACGGCAAATCCCTCCACCTCCAACAACCCTGCAACTACCGAAAGGATCGCCCTAGAGTTGCGGATCCATCCCAGCCCTCGGCTCCCCACAAGGACCCGCCGTTTGCCGGTGACGGTCGCCAGAGTCCCGCCTCCGCTCGAGACAGAGGAAGAAGAGGGGAGGTGGACCAGTCAAACCTGACCAGTGGGCCAGGCGGGCCCACTGTCAGTGACATGAGTACCGTCCACGCTGGAGTAAGTGGAAGCGTAAATCCAAAATATGCTTTCGACGTGTACGTGTTTAATCGAAACATTTTTGAGGGAGTCCTGGACTAGGGGGTGTCCGGACAGCCGGACTATCATCGTCCGCCGGACTCCAAGACTACGAAGATACAAAATTGAAGACTCCGTCCCGTGTCCGGATGGGACTTTCCTTGGCGTGGAAGGCAAGCTTGGCTATACAGATATGTAGATCTCCTACCATTGTAACCGACTCTGTGTAACCCTAACCCTCTCCGGTGTCTATATAAACTGGAGGGCTTTAGTCCGTAGGACACAACATACATTACAACAATCATACCATAGGCTAGCTTCTAGGGTTTAGCCTCCTTGATCTTGTGGTAGATCCACTCTTGTACTACCCATATCATCACTATTAATCAAGCAGGACGTAGGGTTTTACCTCCATCAAGAGGGCCCGAACCTGGGTAAAACATCGTGTCCCTTGTCTCCTGTTACCATCCGCCTAGACGCACAGTTCAGACCCCTACCGAGATCCGCGGTTTTGACACCGACATTGGTGCTTTCATTGAGAGTTCCCGTGCGTCACCGATAGGAAGGATGCCTCCACCCGTCTTCAAGGACGGTATTTTATAAAGGGCCTTGGCCGCCGGCCAAACTATCCGGCTAGGTGGTTTTCTTATGATCGCCTGTCCGGCCACTGCTTCGATAATGACTTCTCAAGTCGTCAAAATCAATCTTCACGTCAGCTCGGAATTTGCCGAGCGGCTGGATCCAATAGAGCTCTCATCTGTCAATGAGCTCTTGGATCGCATCACCGCCCTGGGAGTCGCTACGGACTACAATCAGATTGGGCTTAAAACCGATCCGAGAGAGATTAACTCTCCCGTGTCACCCACCACGTCGCGATGGTAGAGGAACAATGCGGCGATCGTTCTCCTCAGATTGAAAACTAGTCATGTCCGGGCTCTCGAACTCTCCATGCCGGATTTCCGCGGAGGGACGGACATCGATCAAGCACTGAACTTAAAGTCAGGCATCGGACCGGACTCGTTGGACAACGTCCAGCAATCCAAGCTTCCAAATTTGGAAACTTCACGGCCTTTAAGCCCTGAGATGGGTAGGGTTCCGAATTTTATTCCACCCACCCGCCCAGACATATGCGATCTATCTCTAATACGGCAAGAGCCCGCTGAAACAGTACATCACTACCGAGCCAGATTCCTCATGGTTATGGACGGGATAAAGGACTGCCGAGAGGAAAACATAATCTCAATCTTTTGCAATAATTGCACGGACAAGGAATATTGAACGCCATCGGCCGTCAGAAATTACGCGCCACGATCTGGCGTCCATAGTCTGAAGTATCTTGTGCGATGGAGAGTTTCCGGAAAACCGAAAACCAGTTTTGGGACAATCCGGCCCCGAATACAACCCTAGTCCGCAACAAAAGGGTGCATCATACTCAGGCCCCAGATACAAAAACCAAAAAGCAAAAACCCCATAGAGGGCACGAAACCATACTGGAGGGATGGCTCAGTGGACCCTGTAAACTTCACAGTACAGAGGGCGCCGTCCCAACACATAGCCTTCGAGCATGTTGGATATTACGGCAGGTGGCCAAAAGTGGCGAGGAGCTTCTAGCCCCGGAAAACCACTCCAACAATACCGGTACGGTATCAATAGTCTTCGAGACCTTCGCATCAAATAATATGTGAAAACGAACAATCCGCGGCCTCGCCGAAGCCTACCAAGTAGCAACAGCAAATCCATGGAGCAACACAGCCATCACCTTCAACGCCAGCGACAAACCAAAATTCCGAACAGCCCGAGCACCAGCCGCACTGGTACTTAGTCCCATAGTGGACGGCTTTCGACTTACAAAGGTCCTCATGGATGGCGGCAGTGGACTAAACCTCATCTACGAGGAAACTCATCAAAAAATGGAAATAGACTGGAGCCGTATTGAGCGAAGCAGCACAACCGTCAGAGGAATAATCCCTAGCCGGGAAGCGCGCTGCACCGGAAAAATCACACTCGATGTGGTGTTCGCTCACGGACAATTACAGATCCGAAGAAGTCACGTTCCAAGTGGCCCGTTCAACAGCGGATATCATGCTATATTAGGACGAGAGGCATTCACAATTTTTCAAGCCGCACCCCATTACGGGTACATGAAGCTCAAAATGCCAGGCCCGCGGAATAATCACTCTCGTTAGTGATCCGAACATAGCACTCGCGCCGAAAACAAGACAGCCGCACTAGCCACGGAGGCACTATCAAAGCCCTAGCGGAAGAAGAACTCACCCGCTGCGCTCACGGTGAATAGGGACAATGTGATACTCGACAAAGATCCAAGTCCACCTCCCGCAAACCAGCAGATGAAATAGTAAAATTCAGGTCCATCCAACGGACCCAACAAAGACGGCCTCCATCGGGCACAATTGAACCTCGAGGTAGACGCCGCCTGCGAGAATTCCCGGGAAAATTGGGACATTTTACTTTGGCACCCCTCGGATATGCCCGAATCCCGTAGATTGGCGAACACAGCCTAAACATCCTAAAGGATTCAAGCCATCAAACAGGCTCTTGACGATTTTCGAACCCAAAAGACAGGCAATGGGAGAAGAGCTAGCCAAACTATTGGAAGCCGGGTTCATCAGAGATATCAAACATCCGGAATGGCTAGCAAATCTGGTAATGATACCAAAGAAGGACAAATCCTGGCGCCTATGCGTCGATTTTAAAGACCTCAATAAGGCTTGCCCAAAGGATCCCTTCCCCCTCCCCCGCATCAACCAAATAATCGATGCTACCGCAGGACACGATTCATTGTGCTTCCTCGACGCATAACCTGGCTACCATCAAATCAAGATGGCGGGAGCAGACCAAGCCGCAACGGCATTCATCACTCCATACGGGCCATTCTGCTTCAACACGATGCCCTTCGGACTTAAAAACGCCGGCGCAACATATTAGCGCATGATTCAAACATGTCTGGCCACCCAGATCGGCAAAACAGTCGAGGCATACGTAGACGATGTAGTCGTCAAAACCAAACACGTCGAAACTCTAGTAGACGATTTGAGGCTCACGTTCGACAACCTCAGAGCATATGACATCAAGCTGAATCCAGAAAAATGCGTTTTCGGCGTACCAGCCGGAAAGCTGCTGGGCTTCATTGTATCCGGTAGAGGAATTGAAGCAAACCCGGCCAAGATCCGAGCTCTTTCACAGTTGGATATTCCAAAACACCTCAAACAGATACAAAAATTGACCGGATGCGTGGCAGCTCTAAGCCGCTTCATCTCCCGCTTGGGAGAAAAGGCACTACCCCTTTATCGCCTCCTTACGCGCACCGAACACTTCGAGTGGACGGATGCCACCATTGCCGGACTCGAAGAAATAAAGGCCATATTGGCAACAAATCCGGTCCTAGCTGCGCCAAACCTGGGTGAACCAATGTTGTTATACATCGCAGCAACACATCAAGTTGTAAGCGCGGTACTCGTCGTTGAACGAGAGACAGAAGGGCATAAATTCCCTCTTCAAAAACTAGTGTACTATGTATCCACTGTGTTAACCCCTGCAAGTCCCGTTACCCGTACTATCAAAAGATAGCGTATGCGGTGTTCATGGCATCCCAGAAGCTCCGACACTACTTCCAAGAGTGTTCGATCACGGTGGCCTCCGAAGTACCACTCAATGACATTATAAACAACATGACATAGCAGGCAGGATTGCAAAATGGGCCATTGAGCTCCTACCATTCGATATAACCTACAAACCTCGGCGAGCTATAAAGTCACAAGTTTTGGCTGACTTTGTCGCTGAATGGACCGAAGCCGAACTCCCTAAAGAGTACGGCGCATACTCCAATTGGACTATGCACTTCGACGGCTCCAAAAAGTTGGCCGGACTGGGGGCTGGCGTCGTATTGACGTCCCCAACCGGGGACACAGTCCAATACGTACTTCAAATAATGTACACGGACTCCAACAATGCAGCCAAATACGAGGCCCTTGCGCCATACTTCGGCGCCGCCCACTTGATATATAGATCCCTCATGAGAACGGGGTAGAGGCAGAACAACCTCTTCCAAAGTGCAAAATGGGGATCGATGCCCAGGAATAGCTCGCAAAGAGCTATGTAACCCGCGATATGCAGGATGGAGGCGGGTGTAAGGTGATGGAGCTGGAGTCCGTAGAACTCCAGGAGCCCCGGAGGAACGGATGTATAGGAAATCCGAGTCCCCTTATCAGATAGGGGACGAAGCATACCCGCTCCCCTTTGTTGGGACTTGGGGTAGCCTCCGCTTGCTTCCCACCTTGGTAGGTGGCCAGCCCGGCTCGAACCGGAACCATGAAGGCCGGAGGGAGATATCCCCCCGCTTGGAGCTTCACTAGCTCGTTGTGTGGAACAGAGCATCTCCTCCAATCTCCTGGCAGTGGGCTGGGAGCGCGAGAAGAGGAGCCGCGCCGATGGTCCATGATGGAATGGATTTTTGGGTTAAAGGCGCTCCGATGAGTATTCACGGAAGGAAGATGGTGTGATTCGGATCTGGATTTTTGCCTCTTTTGTAGGCGGATGACTTGCACGACTAGGGGGTGAAACATAAAAGATACCCTGGCTTTTCGCATTCGTGCAACGCGTGGAAGAAGGCCATTATTGGGCGTAGAAGCCAAGAAGCACAGCATTTATGAGGAAGCCGGACACTGTTCGGCAGGTACATGGAACTTAAACGGAGAACCCGCCTTGCAACGCCGAAGAGTATATACGTGCTGGACTTATCGTCATTGAAGCCTGGTTTGGGGGCTACTGAGGGTGTCCTGGACTAGGGGGTGTCCGAACAGCTGGACTATCATCGTCCGCCAGACTCCAAGACTACGAAGATACAAGATTGAAGACTCCGTCCCATGTCCGGATGGGACTTTCCTTGGCGTGGAAGGCAAGCTTGGCTATACGGATATGTAGATCTCCTACCATTGTAACCGACTCTGTGTAACCCTAGCCCTCTCCGGTGTCTATATAAACCGGAGGGCTTTAGTCCGTAGGACACAACATACATTACAACAATCATACCATAGGCTAGCTTCTAGGGTTTAGCCTCCTTGATCTCATGGTAGATCCACTCTTGTACTACCCATATCATCAATATTAATCAAGCAGGACGTAGGGTTTTACCTCCATCAAGGGGGCCCGAACCTAGGTAAAACATCGTGTCCCTTGTCTCCTGTTACCATCCGCCTAGACGCACAGTTCGGGACCCCCTACCCGAGATCTACCGGTTTTGACACCGACAGTTTTCTTTTCTATTTTTTTAAATAACAGATTTGACTAAACTTTGACTGCCTATAACTTTTTAATTATAACTCCAAATGAGTTGATTCTTTTTCCTACCTCTCCCAAATATTGTCTAGTTTATTTTAAAATTGATTTGAAAATTTTTGAAACAACTTTTTGTGCCGTTTTGAATTTGTGTGTTGATTCAAATTTTATTTAAAATAGGACTTTGGAGAGAGAGAAGCAAACTTTCAAAAGTTTTGGAGTGCACCCTGCCTTTCCACATATTGAAGGCTAGCATTCTGAACCCCGGCATAATATTTTTGGTGTGTTCGTTGACATGTTTATAACACCACCTCATTTCGGAGGGCTTGTTATCTCATGTGATATGATCATTTGCATGGATGCATATTAGTGATTTCCATGCTGTTGGAAATGAACACGCTTGTGATGGTAGTCATCCTCATGTGCCTTGCATGCATGCCAGAAGGAATCCAGGAAAGCCTCTGCCTTGGGTAGGCGTGAGCTTGTCGCCGGTCTCCGTCGGGATGGTTATGTCCGGTATGGCATAGTAAGGTATAATGAGCGGTGATTCTGTTGGTTGAAATATAATTGTTATACATGTCATGCAGGAAATTATAAACCTCCTGAGTCGACCGTGGATCGAGTCTTCTTCCAGTAACCCCCACACTTGTTTCGTGCTACCACTTGTCCCTGCCACAGGTAGGGTACGGTTTAGTAATTTGTCAACCCCTTTCTAGCACACACCGTACAGAGGGGCCGAGATGAGGGTACCAAGGCCATGGATTAAAGCCAGTCATCCGGTCAGGGGGCATGGGTGTTTCGGTTGTAGCCGAGGGGATAGCTTCCCCAGTTTTACGCGCGGTATAAATTTTGTGATCCCATGCTAATCGAGGTGGTAGCCTCCCCACTTAGAGTTTTGCTTATTGTAGTGGGTGATTCCGCATAACCGTAAGTTAAGCTGGTGTGTGCAAGTTAGGCGTGTTTTCATTTGAAAGACCGTAGACGGAATTAGTCTTGATGGACTAAAGGAATCCATTACTCGTGGGTAAAGAGTACACCCTCTGCAGAGATTAAACCTATTCGAATAGCCGCGTCCATGGTTAAGGACTACAGTCTGGGTTGGGTCAAGTGTCGGTCTTAGTGTCGGTCTTCGGAGGAGAGATTGTTAAATCAGAACTTGGATTGTGACTTGTGACTTGTGATGATTATGATTATTATTATTATGGACTAACCCATTATATCATTGAGTATCCCTGGGATGGTTCTACCTCCTGGATATTCCTTGTGATTATTTACTCTATAAGCCCTTTATGTGGTGTCGCTGAGACGCCCGACTATGGCATTGCTTGTTGAGGGAGTCCCGGACTAGGGGGTGTCCGGACAGCTAGACTATCATCGTTCACCGGACTCCAAGACTACGAAGATACAAGATTGAAGACTCCGTCCCGTGTCCGGATGGGACTTCCCTTGGCGTGGAAGGCAAGCTTGGCTATACGGATATGTAGATCTCCTACCATTGTAACCGACTCTGTGTAACCCTAACCCTCTCCGGTGTCTATATAAACCGGAGGGCTTTAGTCCGTAGGACATAACCTCCATTACAACAATCATACCATAGGCTAGCTTCTAGGGTTTAGCCTCCTTGATCTCGTGGTAGATCCACTCTTGTACTACCCATATCATCAATATTAATCAAGCAGGACGTAGGGTTTTACCTCCATCAAGAGGGCCCGAACCTGGGTAAAACATCGTGTCCCTTGTCTCCTGTTACCATCTGCCTAGATGCACAGTTTGCGAACCCCTACCCGAGATCCGCCGGTTTTGACACCGACATTGGTGCTTTCATTGAGAGTTCCTCTGTGTCGTCGCCAATAGGAAGGATGCCTCCACCCGTCTTCAAGGACGGTATTTTCGCCAAAGGGGCCTTGGCCTCCAGCCGAACTATCCGGCTAGGTGGCTTTCTTATCACCGCCTGTCCGGCCACTGCTTCGACGACGACTTCTCAAGTCGTCAAAAGCAATCTTCGTGTCAACTCGGAATTTGCCAAGCAGCTCGATCTGATAGAGCTCTCGTCTGTCAACGAGCTCTTGGATCGCATCGCCGCCCTGGGAGTCGCTATAAACTACAATCAGATCGGGCTTAAAACCGATCTGAGAGAGATTAACTCTCCCCAGGTCACCCACCACATTGCAGTGGTAGAGGAACAATGTGGTGACTCTTCTCCTATATTGAAAACTAGTCACGTCCGGATTCCCGAACCCTCCATGCCGGATTTCCGCGGAGGGACGGACTTCGATCGAGCACTGAACTTAAAATCATGCATCGCTCCGGACTTGCTGGACTACGTCCAGCAATCAAAGCTTCCGAATTTGGAAACTTCCCGGCCTTTAAGCCTTGAGGCGGGTAGGGTTCCGGACTTAATTCCACCCACCCGCCCAGACATATGCGATCTATCTCTAATCCGGCAAGAGCCCGCTGAAACAATACATCACTACTGGGCAAGATTCCTCCTGGCCATGGACAGGATAAAGGACTGCCGAGAGGATAACGCAATCTCAATTTTTTGCAATAATTGCACGGATAAGGGAATCTTAAACACCGTCAGCCGTCGTAAAATTACACGATTCGCCGACCTGGCGTCCATAGTACGAAAGTACTGTGGGATAGAGAGTTTCCGGAAAACCGAAAATAATTTTTGGGACAATCCGGCCCCAACCCTAGTCCGCAACAAAAGGGTACATCATACTCAGGCCCCAGATACAAAAACCAAAAAGCAAAAACCCCATAGAGGGCACGGAACCGTACTGGAGGGATGGCTCAGCGGACCCTGTAAACTTCACAGTACAGAGGGCGCCGTCCCAACACATAGCCTTCGAGCATGTTGGATATTACGGCAGGTGGCCAAAAGTGGCGAGGAGCTTCTAGCCCCGGAAAACCACTTTAACAATACCGGTACGGTATCAACAGTCTTCGAGACCTTCGCATCAAATAATATGTGAAAACGAACAATCCGCGGCCTCGCCGAAGTCTACCAAGTAGCAACAGCAAATCCATGGAGCGACACAGCCATCGCCTTCAACGCCAGCAACGAACCTAAATTCCGAACAGCCCGAGCACCAGCCGCACTGGTGCTTAGTCCCATAGTGGACGGCTTTCAACTTACAAAGGTACTCATGGATGGCGGCAGCGGACTAAACCTCATCTACGAGGAAACTCTTCAAAAAATGGAAATAGACTGGAGCCGTATTGAGCGAAGCAGCACAACCTTCAGAGGAATAATCCCTAGCAGGGAAGCGCGTTGCACCGGAAAAATCACACTCGATGTGGTGTTCGGCTCACCGGACAATTAAAGATCCGAAGAAGTCACGTTCCAAGTGGCCCCGTTCAACAGCGGATATCACGCTATATTAGGACGAGAGGCATTCACAATTTTTCAAGTCGTACCCCATTACGGGTACATGAAGCTCAAAATGGCTGGGCCCGGCGGAATAATCACTCTCGTTAGTGATCCAGACATAACACTCCGCGCCGATAACAAGACAGCCGCACTAGCCCTGGAGGCACTATCCGAAGCCCTAGCGGCAGAAGAACTCACCGCGCTGCGCTCTACGGTGAATAGGGACAATGTGATACTCGACAAAAGATCCAAGTCCACCTCCTTCAAACCAGCAGATGAAATAGTAAAATTCCAGGTCCATCCAACGGACCCAACAAAGACGGCCTCCGACGGGGCACAATTGAACCCTGAGGTAGATGCCGCACTGTGAGAATTCCTTCGGGAAAATTGGGACATTTTCGCCTGGCACCCCTCGGATATGCCCGGAATCCCACGCAGATTGGCAGAACACAGCCTAAACATCCTAAAAGGATTCAAGCCAGTCAAACAGGCTCTTCGACGATTTTCCGAACCCAAAAGACAGGCAATGGGAGAAGAGCTAGCCAAACTATTGGAAGCCGGATTCATCAGAGATATCAAACATCCGGATTGGCTAGCAAATCTGGTAATGGTACCAAAGAAGGACAAATCCTGGCGCCTATGCGTCGATTTTAAAGACCTAAATAAGGCTTGACCAAAGGATCCCTTCCCCCTCCCCCGCATCGACCAAATAATCGATGCTACCGCAGGGCACGATTCATTGTGCTTCCTCGACGCATACTCTGGCTACCATCAAATCAAGATGCGGAAGCAGACCAAGCCGCAACGGCATTCATCACTCCATATGGACCATTCTACTTCAACACGATGCCTTTCGGACTTAAAAACGCTGGCGCAACGTATCAGCGCATGATTCAAACATGTCTGGCCACCCAGATCGGCAAAACCGTAGAGGCATACATAGACGACGTAGTCGTCAAAACCAAACACGTCGAAACTCTAGTAGACGACTTGAGGCTCGCATTCGACAACCTCAGAGCATATGACATCAAGCTGAATCTAGAAAAATGCGTTTTTGGTGTACCAGCCGGAAAGTTACTAGGCTTTATTGTATCCGGTAGAGGAATTGAAGCAAACCCAGCCAAAATCCGAGCTCTGTCACAGCTAGATATCCCAAAAGACCTCAAGCAAATACAAAAATTGACTGGATGCGTGGCGGCTCTAAGCCGCTTTATCTCCCGTCTAGGAGAAAAGGAATTGCCCCTCTATCGCCTCCTTAGGCGCACCGAACACTTCGAGTGGACGGATGCTGCCACCGCCGGACTCGAAGAAATAAAGGCCATATTGGCAACAAATCCGGTCCTGGCTGCGCCCAACCTGGGCGAACCAATGTTGTTATACATCGCAGCAACGCATCAAGTTGTAAGCGCGGTACTCGTCGTCGAACGAGAGACAGAAGGGTATAAATTCCCTCTTCAAAAACCAGTGTATTATGTATCCACTGTGTTAACCCCCTGCAAGTCCCGTTACCCACACTATCAGAAGATAGCGTATGCGGTGTTCATGGCATCCCGGAAGCTCTGACACTACTTTCAAGAGTGTTCGATAACGGTGGCCTCCGAAGTACCACTCAATGACATTATAAACAACCGCGACGCAACGGGCAGGATTGCAAAATGGGCCATTGAGCTCCTACCATTCGATATAACCTACAAACCTCGGCGAGCTATAAAGTCACATGTTTTGGCTGACTTTGTCGCTGAATGGACCGAAGCCGAACTCCCTAAAGAGTACGGCGCATACTCCAATTGGACTATGCACTTCGATGGCTCCAAAATGTTGGCCGGACTGGGGGATGGCGTCGTATTGACGTCCCCAACCGGGGACACAGTCCAATACGTACTTCAAATAATGTACACGGACTCCAACAACGCAGCCGAATACGAGGCCCTTCTACATGGTCTCCGGATGGCAATCTCCATGGGCATTCAACACCTAGAGGTGCGCGGGGATTCAAACCTTGCAATATCCCAAATAAACGGAGACTTTGACGCCAAGGATCCGAAAATGGCAGCATACCGCAACGCTGTCCTAAAAATGTATGCTCGGTTTGAAGGACTTGAATTCCATCACGTAGCCCGACATAATAACCAAGCAGCCGACGTACTGGCACGCATCGGCGCAAAACGCGACGTTGTGCCTCCAAATATCTTCCTGGAACGGCTCTTCAAGCCGTCCATACTATGGGAAGGAGAGTCTGGAAACGACAAACCGGAAACAACCGCGCCAACCGGCGATTCAGCCGATGACATAATACCTACAGCCCATCACATAATGGCAGTAATCGCCCCGTGGACAGAACCATTCCTAGCCTAATTGCTTAGGCAGGAACTTCCCGAAGACTAAAATGAGGCCCGCTGCATAGTCCGGCGATCGAAAGCCTACAAGGTCCATGAGGGAGAACTTTATAAGAAAAGGACAACCGGAGTCCTTCAAAGGTGTATCTCCGAAGAGGAAGGGCGAAACCTCCTGGCTGAAATTCATGCCGGACTAGGCGGACACCACGCAGCAGCCCGGGCCCTTGTAGGAAATGCATTCCGTACAGGATTTTATTGGCCGACGGCCCGGGCAGATGCCCAGGACTTAGTCCAAAGATGCGTCGGTTGTCAGCTCTTCGCTAATCAGAGCCATATGCCACCCACCGCCCTCAAAACTATACCCATTACCTGGTCGTTCGTGGTCTGGGGGCTTGATATGGTTGGACCCCTTAAAGGGGGAACCCACAAGCAAAGGTACCTATTGGTCATGGTGGATAAATTCACCAAATGGATAGAGGCCAAACCAGTCAAAACGGCAGAGTCCGGACCAGTGATAGACTTTATATCCGGGGTTGTACACCATTACGGTGTCCCCCACAGCATCATCACCGACAACGGCACGAACTTCACGCCCGACGAGGTTAAGTCATGGTGCAAAAACATGGGCATTAAGCTCGATTACGCTTCAGTCTATCATCCTCAAACCAACGGTCAAGTGGAACGAGCAAATGGTCTAATAATGAGCGGCATTAAACCCAGACTAGTGCGGTCACTTACGAAATCTGACACACACTGGGTAGAGGTGCTCGACTCCGTACTCTAGGGCTGCGGACAACGCCCAACCGAACTACCGGATTCACACCATTTTTCATGGTATACGGCGCAGAGGCAGTTTTTCCCCTGCGACATCATTCATGACTCACCTCGAGTGCGCATGTACGAGAACGAGAAGCCGAGCTGGATCGGCAGGACAGCTTGGACGCATTGGAGGAGGAACGCGACGTCGCCAAGGCTCGTTCCGCATTTTATCAGCAGCAGGCTCGAAGATATCAAAGCAGAGAGGTACGGGCCAAGACTTACAACGTTGGCGAACTAGTTCTACGCCTGCCGGACAAGAAAAAGGACAAGCTCAAGCCCAAATGGGAGGGCCCCTTCATTATCGACCAAGTCCGACGGCGGGCGCACTGTCTCATGAAATGCATTGGACAACCGACTCGAGCCGAACCCATGGAACGCAGCCCGCCTCCAAAGATTCTACGCCTAGCGCCGGACTAAGAGTTCGTCCCCTTCCCCCGTCCAAATTTTTTACACTCCAGCTGCACTTTGTTTCTCTTTCTTCTCTTAAACCTTTTTTCATAAAAAGCCCTTAAGGGCCTACTTGCGCATTGTTCGCACACACTTGATGTGCCATCCGCACTCATTATACCTGGGGCTTGTTTTCAAGAAGCTCAATTGTAAGGGCTTCACGCCTAGCACATGTGTCAAGCTTCCACATGTTTTCAAGAAGCTCGGGAAGTTGATCACCCGTTGATATGGGCATCTCCTCCGCAGGGCGACCTGTGAGTATACCTACAAGACATATTCTGTCAATTGACTTCCTCGCCGAACTCTTCTTTTCAAAGGAGTTCGCTCAAGCACTTACTATAGATGCCGCGACAAAGCTGCTGATTCTCCTTAATGGAGCCGGACAGCTCGACCCGAACGCCTTTCAGCTCTTCTCCAAGCTGGGTGTGGGCATCTTGGAGCTTGTTCCTTTCCTGCTGCACTCTATTCAGCACCCTCTCGCCGGCCTTCAGCTCGCGCAGCAGTTCCTGCCTTTCCGGATCTTGTCCGGCAGCACCTACAATGTCATTATTAGACTTGCGCGCACGCCGCACAGCGCTTATATTTAACAAACAAATGTGTTACCAAGAGGGGCCTCTGTGTTTCGTCCTGCGGCAGCAAGTGCGGCCTCAAGTTGGGCCTTGCACTCTTGCAGCTCCTGAGACAGCTGGGTATTCTTCTCGGTAAGAGCCTGCATTTCAAATGATCCTTAAATCAGTTAACATAACTACTTTGGGCTACTGGCATATATAACCATTAAATTCCCTTACCCGTATGTCTTTTACATACTTCTCCGTGGCTCTGGTAAAACCATCTTGAGTAGCACGGAGGTGCGCGTCCCCCGCGTTAAAGGCGTTCAACGCCTCAGGGGAGAAGCACGCTTCACGAAATACTGTCCGGCGGCGCCTGTGGTTCATGGCGCTCTCCACCTCAGACTTGGTGGCGGACAGTCTGTCGGCATCCTCCGTTGGAGGAGTATCTGGCCCGCGCCTTGCGCTGCCTCCCCCTCCGCATCGGGTCTTTGGAGCCTGGCTGGTATAGGTCGGATCGGCAACTTCTCGCGCCGCAGTCCGCGGCGCTTTTTCTCCTACAAAGATCATGAGCACTCAAACGCTTCCTAAGGCGTTGCTCGAATATTTAAATATGAGCTATACCTTTTGGCGACATTTCAGTCCGTGCTGCGCTCCTTTTCCGCCGCTGGTCCGGATGGCCTTTGTTGGTCGGCCGCTGGCTCGGCTTCCCGCCTTGAAGGCGCTTCCTGCAAAACACCATCGTACGCGAAGGTCAGAAATGGGCAAGGAAGAGATAATGGTGTCCGGACCTCGGTCACAATCACCTGGAAAGCCGGATATAATCCGGGGTAGTCCGCCGTAATGGCGACTAAAGCATTATCCATGCTGAGCTGGTGGAACACCCCGTCAATTAGCTCCACCTTGATATCCAGATCCTCTTCAGAGGCCGGATCCTGGGATCTCTCTGGATCCTCGGGTTGCGGAGCTGGACTTACCATGTCCTCCACAATCCGGCACAGTTCCTGCACCGAAGACATAATGTAAGAAGCTTAAACTTTGAAAGCATGGGTTGAGCCCTTAAAAGTGTTTGCTTAACCAGCCCCGAGGGTTATTCATGGAAAACCCATTCAAGGGGTTCGTCCGAAGGAAGTCCTCCTTGTCCCCCTTGTACAGGCCAGACAGGATCTGCACCAGATCCTCGGTCAAATCCGACCCTTTGCGGCCATGGCGGGTGGCATCGTCTTCCCCGTTGAAATCCCACATGGGGTGGCCCCTGTATTGCAATGGCTGTACCCCCCGCATAATGCATGTTGCCATGACTCCAATCATGGTCAACCCGGAATGGGCTAGTAATCTTATTCGGCCCATCAGGTAATGGACGCTCTTGTCTTCCTCCAGTTGGGGGCTCCGCGGGCGCCCGCTAAGGCGTTTCTTCACGGGAGCAGTGCTGAACTCCGGGAGGCCGACCAGAACAGGGTCCGGCAGCGGAGCGTCCTCTATGTAAAACCATTCCGAAGACCAGTCTTCGGACGCCTTCTTAGGGGTTCCGGATGGATATCCGTCCCGGCAATGCGCCATACTTCGGCGCTGCCCACTTGATATATAGATCCCTCGTGAGAACGGGGTATGAGGCAGAACAACCTCTTCCACCGTGCAAAATGGGGCTCGATGCCCAGGAATAGCTCGCAAAGAGCTACGTAACCCGCGATATGCAAGATAGAGGTGGGTGTAAGGTGATGGAGCTGGAGTCCGTAGAACTCCAATAGCCCGCGGAGGAACGGATGTATAGGAAATCCGAGTCCCCTTATCAGATAGGGGACGAAGCATATCGGCTCCCCTTTGTTGGGACTTGGGGTAGCCTCCGCTTGCTTCCCACCTTGGTAGGTGGCCAGCCCGGCTCGAACCGGAACCATGAAGGCCGGAGGGAGATATCCCCCCGCTTGGAGCTTCACTAGCTTGTTGTGTGGAACAGAGCATCTACTCCAATCTCCTGGCAGTGGGCTGGGAGCGCGAGAAGAGGAGCCGCGCCGATGGTCCATGATGGAATGGATTTTGGGTCAAAGGCGCTCCGATGAGTATTCGAGGAAGGAAGATGGTGTGATTTGGATCTGGATTTTTGCCTCTTTTGTAGGCGGATGACTTGCACGACTAGGGGATGACACATAAAAGATACCATGGCTTTTCGCATTCGTGCGACGCGTGGAAGAAGGCCATTATTGGGCGTAGAAGCCAAGAAGCACAGCATTTATGAGGAAGCCGGGCACTGTTCGGCTAGTACATGGAACTTAAAGGGAGAACCCGCCTTGCAACGCCGAAGACTAAATACGCACTGGACTTATCATCATTGAAGCTTGGTTCGGGGGCTACTGAGGGAGTCCCAGACTAGGGGGTGTCCGGACAGTCGGACTATCATCGTCCGCCGGACTCCAAGACTACGAAGATACAAGATTGAAGACTCCGTCCCGTGTCCAGATGGGACTTTCCTTGGCGTGGAAGGCAAGCTTGGCTATACGGATATGTAGATCTCCTACCATTGTAACCGACTCTGTGTAACCCTAGCCCTCTCCGGTGTCTATATAAACCGGAGGGCTTTAGTCCGTAGGACATAACCTCCATTACAACAATCATACCATAGGCTAGCTTCTAGGGTTTAGCCTCCTTGATCTCGTGGTAGATCCACTCTTGTACTACCCATATCATCAATATTAATCAACCAGGACGTAGGGTTTTACCTCCATCAAGAGGGCCCGAACCTGGGTAAAACATCGTGTCCCTTGTCTCCTATTACCATCCGCCTAGACGCATAGTTCGGGACCCCCTACCCGAGATCCGCCGGTTTTGACACCGACACTTGTCATTTACTTTTGATATAAGCCCTTTCTGCGATGTGGCTCAGACGTCCGACTGTGGCATGCTTGTTATTTTCTTTATAAGCCCTTTATGTGGTGTCGCTCAGACACCCAATTGTGGCATGCTTGTTATTTTCTTTATAAGCCCTTTATGTGGTGTCGCTTTGACGCCCTACTGAGGCATTCATATCATGGCCCTTTCGAGGTGTCGCTTCAGACACCCGATCGGTGCATGTTATTGCTACCCCATTATTGCATATTCATGTTGCATATAAATAACTGGCTTGCATGCATCAGAGATTTTATTTTATGACTGACGATGTGATCATAGAATATTTCAGCGCATGATTATCATTTATATTATACCTGTGTTCATAATGTTTGCGAGTACATTCAAAGTACTCACCGGCTTGTCCTCGCTATTGTCTTGGCAGATTTCTGACGGAGAGGAGCGCGTTGCGGCGACAGCCCCGTAACCTAAGCAACGGAGATAGCAACCCACGAAGATAGGAGTTAACCTGGTCAGCTGTTCCTGTTGGGAAATGGAGTCCCATAGACACCGATGATCCACAAACCGCTTCCGTCATCAACCACTAGAAACCATTTGTTGTACTCGCAGGCCAGAATGGTCTTGTACTACATATTTTGTATTTTGCTTGGAATTTCTGTACCAATTAGGTGCCTCATCAGCTAAAAGTAATCCTGGGGCTGGTGAGCACAACGGCCATTTTCTGGAATTTAATACCCGGAAAACCGGTCGTGACAAACTTGGTATCAGAGCCAGGCTGACGATTGGCTAATCCTATCTTAGCCAGGTCGAAAAACTTAGGCAGACCAACCCACCAGACCCTAACCAAAACCCCAGCCAAGCTTCCCGTGCAAGATAGCCACACAATGACCCCGACACTTGTGGCAGTCGGTGCCCAACCTATCAGCCTATGAAAGTGCGTTATATCGACTAGAGGGGGGGTGAATAGGCGATTTTTATGAATTCTTCACTGAGGAATTTGCCAGTGAGGAAATTCCTTAGCGAAGAACTACTTGCAGCGGAATAAGTACTCAGAAGTAAGCATAGCAGAATACAAGCATGGTCATCATGATGAAATGAAGACAAGCACTGAGTACAGAAAGCGTAATCACAGGATAACACAAGGTGAAGACAAACAGACTGAAGAAATTGAACTGAGGAAATTGAGAAAGTCTTCAGTCAAAGTCTTCAAGCACAGATATGAACAAACACTTAACACAGTAATGAGGAAATGAAAGGGTTGAGGAAATAAAACCAGTTAGGTTGGTGAAGACAATGATTTGGTAGACCAGTTTCAACTCTTTGTCTCGGTTATGCGTCTGGTTGGAGCGGCTGAGTATTTAAACTCAAGGACACACAGTCCGGACACCCGATCGGCTGAGCACGTAGCTCGGGACACCCATCCTCATCAGATTCTCCTTGAACTAAGGTCACACAGACCTCGTCCAATCACTCGTGGTAAGTCTTCAGGCGACTTCCAAACCTTCACAGACTTGGTCACTCGGCGATCCACAATTCCTCTTGGATGCTCTAGACCATGACGCCTAACCGTCTGGAAGAAGCACAGTCTTCAAAGGTAACATGCGTCGGATCCACGCAGGATCAATTTCTTCAGTGATGCTCAATCACTTTGGGTTTGTAGGGGTTTGGATTTGGGTTTTCCTCACTTGATGATTTTCGCTCAAAGTCCTCGGAGGATGGGTTGCTCTCAAATGACAAGTGTCAAGTTCTCTCGGAGCAGCCAACCAGCTAGTGGTTGTAGGGGGCGGCTATTTATAGCCTAGAGAGCAGCCCGACATGACAAGACATAAATGCCCTTCAATGATATGACCGTTAGGGGGATAAGATATTTTGGGACAGCTGGCGCGCAACACAGCAACGGTCGGAAATTTGACTCTCAAATTCCTCAGGGCTATCATGTTCCTCACTGTGTAGGCAATTCGCACTGACGATTTCCTAACTCCTCAGTCAGAACAAATTCATCAGCGACCAGAAGAACTTTGTCTCTGTCACTGAAGAAAGTGACTGAACTGTATGAGATTTCCAAAGGCTTCACTCGAAGGGATTGGTAGGTGTAGGATTTTGAGTTGAGCATCACATGGAAGTTTTTCCTTAGTATTTCCTCGACCCCCTTTAATAGTACGGTGTTTCCTATGACTCAAGAAAGAGAAAATGAAACTACGAAAACAAAAGTCTTCACGCTTCACGTTTCACAAATGAATACCAAGTCTTCAAGGTCACACCAATTTCTTCACTTTCAAAGTCTTCAGAAAGTCTTCAGAATATCAAAGTCTTCAGTCAAAGAACTTCATTTTTAGGGGTCGACTTACTCTATAAATATCAAACTCCTCATAGACTTATAGACCTGTGTACACTCACAAACGCATTAGTCCCTTAACCTATAAGTCTTCAATACACCAAAATCACTAAGGGGCACTAGATGCACTTACAATCTCCCCCTTTTTGGTGATTGATGACAATATAGGTTAAGTTTTCAGCGGGGATAAATGTATGAAGTGTAAATACTGATATTGAGGAATTTGATAGCAAGATATAGAAGAACTCCCCGTGAAGATGTGCATAGTGAGGAATTTGCGTTTGAGGCAATGCACATTTGAAGAGTTGAATCATGGAGATCTCCCCCTATATCTTGTAATTCATACACGCATTTGATATATAATATGAAGAATTTGAAATGCATGATGAAATATGGTGCCTGATGAGATTCAGCATGCGTGGAATGTCATTAACGAGGAATAAGCATGCAAAGCATAATGCAACAAAAGTATCAGCGCACCATCGGGTTTAAGATTACAACTCGATCCAAATAAAAGTTTCAGAACAACAAGAGTTGTAACTTAAAAAAAATGCCCTTAATATAGACCCGCTTGAAGACTAACTCAGATTTCTCCCCCTTTGTCATCAAATGACCAAAAGGATTGAAACTGAGGACTAATGCCCCTGAAGAATTTCAAGTCGATGGAGGAGCGCCAGCGTTGTCAGGGTTGTTTGTTGTAGCAGGGCCTGCCGCAGTGTCGTCCAAATCTTCATTCTCATCAGTGTCACGCGATGAAGAATAAGAGCTGGCCACTAGTGGAGGAACTTTGACCCTCTTGAGTTTCTTCGGAGGAGGCGCAGACCAGTCAAATTCTTCCTTGAGACCCATAGTCTTCAGTTCTTCAGCGCTATAGACATGAGTGAGGACAGCCCAGGTGTGATTGAAGGTTTCATGAAGGTAGTATTGGTTCTTCTTCACTGCATTGTATGTTGAGGTCATATTGTGAAGAAGTGCACCAAACTGACGCTTTACCCATTTGTGATTGCGATCAACCTTCTGATGAAGACTGAGGAGTAACTCACGGTCAGTCATCACCCTTGGTGCAGTGGCTTGAGGATTTTGCTTGGCTGAGGTATTTGCGGAAGAGTCATGTGTGGCAAAGTCGTCATTGGTAGAGTAAGATGCAGCCTTGCGAAATTGACCATCCAATGGACGAATGCCTTCATCGATCACAGCAGCTGCCTTGCCTTTATCATCAGCTGATGAAACTGTCCATTTGAGGACTTCAATGGGAGGCAAGTAGCTACCGTGGTTCAGAGTGTCAGCTTAATTCAGTGAAGATCTTGCCCTGATGAATCTCATAATCCAAGGCGCATAGGGCTTTAGCTCGAATGGTGACATAGCAATATTGGCCAGAGTCCTCATGAAGAAATCATGGAAGTTGACGGGAACGCCATGAATGATGTTGAAAAGCATATTCTTCATGATGCCAACGACTTCTTCATCATTTGAGTCGTGGCCTTTGATAGGACTCATTGTCTTCGTCAGAATGCGATAGACAGTCCGAGGCACATAGAGTAATTCCTTGATGAGGAATTTGGTTCGTGGGGCCCGCCCAAGCTTCAAAGGCTTCATGAGCACTTGCATATAGTGATTTGTCAGTTCAGGGTCACTGTAGGTGCAACGCGCACTGTCATGGGGAGGATTGAGAGGAAGGACACGAAGCAATTCAGTTGCCGGTGCCTTGTAGTGAGTGTTTTCAGTCATCCAGTCCAACACCCATGAGTTGACATCTTCAGCGTCTCCAGTGATATGTAGTGTCGCGTAGAACTGAAGAATGAGTTCTTCATTCCAATCGCAAATGTCCGTACAGAAATTTAGTAATCCTGCTTCGTGAAGAACACTGAGGACTGGCTCGAAGCATGGCAGAGATTCCATGTCCACGTGAGGAATATGTTCGTGATCGAAGATTTTGTCTTTGTCAAACAGCACAGAGGAATAGAAGTTGGCTTGACTAGCAGTCCAGAAACGCCTCTTCCTTATGCGAGAAGAGTCATACGGGTTGTAGTTAGTGAAGAATACATGCTCGGCAAAGAAGTCTTCAGCCTTGAACTTCTGTTTGCTTGAGAATGGATTCTTTGGCTTTGGCAGAGGGGTGTCGATGAGTTGCATCACCACCTCAGAATCATGAGCTCAGTTCTTCAGTGAGGAATTTCTGGTTCCTCTTCTTGTGCAACTTTGAGGATCAGCGTAGCAGGTTCTTGACACTAGCGGCTGGAATATCTTCATGCACAGAGGGAGTGGGTTGAGTTTCTTCAGAGCCCATTTGAACTGTTGGTGCAGGGGACTGAGGAATCTGTTGGATAGGGGTGAAGAGAGGAGTATTGGGATGCTGACTTTCCCAAAATTCATCATTCATCACAGGTGTGGTGCATCCTATATCCATATCTTCATCTTCAATTTCCTCAACACCAGCCTCTTCAGCTGTGAACTGAGGCATAGGTGAGGAAATGACTAGCATTGAAGGGATTTCGTCCACTCAATTTCTTCATCCATCTGCTCTGACGAAGCAGCAGAATGATTTCCTTCATCAGATCCACTTGGGATCTCATAGTCTTCTCCAAAAGGAACAAGGTCCTTTGATGGCATGGAGGAAATCGGAACAGCATCAATTGGATTTTCGAGTGAGCTGGTCATTGGCTTCATCTTCTTCGCAGCCGAAGAATTTGACGCAGCTGATGCCTTCCGTTTCTTCACTGCAGCTCGCTCTGCAGCCTTGGTCTTCTTCACATCAGAGGCGGATGGAAGAATTGGAGTTGGTGTAGGCGCGGGAGGTGCTGAGGAATCTGGTTGATTTTCATCGGAATCGATGCGATTGCTCGATCTCTTCAGTTTCTTCAGGCGCACCACTAGTGGATGCCCTGGCAATTTCTTCAGCGGCTGGAATTTCTTCACCAGCCCTGGAACTAGCATTTTCTTCAGCAGGCTAAAAGTCATCAGCGGTGCTGGCATGTTCTTCAGCAGGCTGAGCAGAGTCTGCAGCCTGAGGGTTTTCTTGTTGCGTTGGGGCTGCAACATTTGTGAATTTTTTCGTCAGACTGATGAATCTCACTTTAGCTCCTTGCCAATCAGCATAGTAGGCATCAAAGTCTTTGCTGAGGGCTTGAATTTCAGACTGAGCCTGGAGAAGTTCCTCAGGTGTCATTCTGACAACATTTTTCTTCAGGAGCTTCTCCTTTCTGTATTGTGCTTTCTTGATCTCTCTTGCCTTTTCAAAATTCCATTTCTCTTCAGTGATGAAATGGGTCAGCATGTGACTTTGACCAGGAGTCAGATGAAAATCAGGCATTAGGGTGTTTCGATCCTTGTGCCAGAGATCAATGTAATCGAGGATTTTCCTCGAATCCAAAAGCAGTGGCATAGATGTGCCTTTGGCTCTAGCGGCCTTCACCTGTCTGTCTCTGATGATTTCTGCAAGTTCATCATCAGAAGCTTCATCAGAAGGCACATGGAATGCGACATGTTTCTTCTTTGGACTTGGCCGAGGACCGCGTCCAGCTGTTGCTTTAGTCTTCAACAGTGTGGGGCCTGATGTGGAAATTGGTGCAGCAGAGGAACTTGCTGAAACACCAGAGGCAATCGAGAAACCAGCAGTCCTTTGACATGTAGCCAGATGCACAGGAGCTAAGGACTTTGAAGGAGCTGCTGAGGACTTTGGTGGAGCAGTAGCAGTGTGAGGAATTTGTCGTGAGGGCATTGCTGAGGAACTTGGCCGTGAGGGCGCTGTTGGTGAAGCACTTGGCTTACGAGCAGGCTTCTTTGGCATGGATTTCCTCGGTTTGACCGAGGCCTCAGTAGCAGTAGCAGTGGCAGAATCCTCATTGAATTTCTTCACTACCTCCTTGGCTTGTCTTACCAATTTAGCTTGGCGCTTAGCCCATTGAAGGCACATTTGCTCCCTGGGTGGTTTTGGTAATTAATGACAACATACTTTGTGGTTGGACTAATGCTTTTATCAAGTATGTTTCAGGAAGTTCAATCACATTGGCTGGCAAAAGGACTGGAGAGGTGGACCCCTCAAAATGTTAAGGCAAGCATTGGCAAAAGCTCAAGACTCCATTTTTGGTTTAGTGATCCAAGATCACATTGAGTCTATAGGAAAGCCAATACTATTAAAAGGGGATGAGGTTATGTTAATGATCTGGTTGCTCAAAGTGCTTAGTGATACATCTCCCAAACTATCAGCAATCTTTCATTCCAACATACACTCATAAGTAATCTCGGTCCCACCGATTCCATAAACTCAGTCACACCGAGATGAACCACCTCAGCCATATAGCCAAACCCTAGTAATTTCGGTTTTTCCGATTCCAAACTCGGTCTCACCGAAACTAGTGTTGCCAAGCTTCTGTAACCTTCTGTCATCATATCGGTGTCACCGAGATGATAAAGTCGGTCCCACCGAGATTGGCAAACCCTAGTCTTTGGAAGAATCGGACTCACCGAGATTGTATTTTCGGTCCCACCGAAAACCCCAACGTTCACAAGATTTGAACTTTCGGTCTCACCGAGTTGTCAACTTCGGTCTGACCGAGATTGGTCAAATGTGTGTAACAGTTGGATTTTATGTGGAGGCTATAAATACCCTCCACCTCCTCTTCATTCGTGGAGAGAGCCATCGAAAGAACTACCACTCCTACCTTACATTTACGAGAAGAAAACTACCTACCCTTGTGTTGAGATCAAGTTGCTCCACTCCCACCATATGAAACTTGATTTCTAGCCTTCCCAAGTTGCTTTCCACTCAATCCTTTCTTCCACCACAGCCAAATCGGTGAGGAGAGTTGAGTGTTGGGGAGATTATCATTTGAAGCACAAGAGCAAGGAGTTCATCATCATCAACACCATCTATTACCTTTTGGAGGGTGGTGCCTCCTAGATTGGTTAGGTGTCGCTTGGGAGCCTCCGTCAAGATGTGGAGTTGAACCAAGAAGTTTGTAAGGGCAAGGAGATCGCCTACTTCGTGAAGATCTACCCAGTAAGGCTAGTCCTCCGTGGGCGTATGCCATGATGGCATAGACAAGGTTGCTTCTTCGTGGACCCTTCATGGGTGGAGCCCTCCGTGGACTCTCGCAGCCGTTACCCTCCGTGGGTTGAAGTCTCCATCAACGTGGATTGACGATAGCACCACCTATCGGAACCACGAGAAAAAATCTCCGTGTCTCCAAACTGCGTTTGATCTTCTCCACTTCTCTTTACTACTTGTGCAATTTACTTTCCGCTGCCCATACTCTAGAATTGCATGTGTAGTAAGCTACTTGACTTGTGTGATATGCTAAATCTGCCACAAACTTGTCTTTGTCAAAAGGCATAATTTTTATCTTGTCGAGTAGTCTAATCACCCCCCCTCTAGACACTCTTACCTTCAACGATCCTACAATTGGTATCAGAGCATTGGTCTCCATTGCTTTGGTTTACACACCATTGGAGGAAGATGGACGTGTCTACGTTTGGGAGTGTTAGTCATAGAGTGCCTATTCTTGATGGAGTGTCCTATAACTCGTGGAGGATTGAAATGCTTATTATCTTTAAGATGTATAACTTGCGCAAATATGTTGAATCCCCATATGTGCCTCCATTTGACCCCTTGCACCCTACTATGGATGAAGAGCTTGATTTGCTTCGTAATCTTAGAACTGTAAATCTTATCATTAGAGGTTTGCCCGATAACTTGCTTAAGCTTGTCACAAACTTTGAGTGCGCCTATGCTTTGTGGAAGTTCTTGGAAGAACTTTATCCGGACTACTCTTTGAGAGGTCTTGATGAAATTCTATACAAGACTATTGAATTTGATATGATGCGCCCCAATGATCCCAACTTTGATAAATGCTTCTTTGAGCTTCGTGATCTCATGAAAAAGAAGGGTGATCCTTGTCTTATCAATGATCTAATTAGAAATGCTCTTGTATTGCATTCCGATGATTATTGTTACTTTGACAAAACTAATGCAAGTCATTGTCAAATTGACCTAGGTGTTGATGATGAACAATCTATGGGTCGATATGATGATGAGCATGAGCACGATGACGATTACTCTGATTCGGACACCGAGCTAGACAAGATCGTGAAGAGTCTCAATCTTATGGCGAATCTGAGAGACTACATATCCGGTGGAAAAGAGTGGATTCTTGATAGTGGATGCACCGATCACATGACCGGAGATGAAGACATGTTTCGAGAGCTTGCAAAGAACGATGGTCCACGCAAGTATGTGACTTTTGGAGACAACTCCAAGGGTAAGGTACTTGGCCTTGGTAAGGTGGCCATATCTCATGATAGCTCTATTCAAAATGTCATGCTTGTTGAATCACTTGGATACAATTTACTTTCCGTGTCTAGATTAGCTGACTTTGGATTCAATGTGCTATTCACCGAAGTAGATTGCCAAGTTTTTCGTCGTGACAATCATAACATGGTATTTACCGGTATCCGTAGAGGTGATCTATATATTGTTGATTTCACTAAGAAAGCTCAACCTAGAACTTGCTTCATTGCTAAATCCGCTAAAGGTTGGCTTTGGCATAGAAGGCTTGGACATGTTGGTATGCGTAATCTAGATAAGCTAATTAAAGGTGATCATATTCTTGGTGTTAAAGATGTTTTCTTTGACAAAGATAGACTCTGTAGTGCTTGTCAAGCAGGAAAACAAGTAGGTGGAAGTCATCCCGTGAAGAACATCATGACCACAAGGAGACCGCTTGAGCTTCTTCATATGGATCTCTTGGTCCCAATGCTTACAAAAGCCTTGGTGGTAACTCCTTTGGTCTAGTTATAGTTGATGATTATTCAGATTTACGTGGGTATTTTTCCTGATGACAAATCGCAGGTTCAGAGAATCTTCAAAACCTTTGCGAAAGGCCCAAAATCAATTTGAGGTGAAGATCAAGAAAGTTCGGATGACAATGGAGCGAGTTCAAGAACGCCCATGTGGACTCTTTTCTCGATGAGGAAGGATTCTACATGAGTTCTCGACTACGTACACACCTCAACAAAATGGAGTTGTTGAGAGGAAGAACCGAGCAGCTCATAGAGATGGCGAGAACGATGCTTGATGAATACAAGACACCGAAACACTTTTGGGGTGAAGCCGTCGAGACAGCTTGTCATGCTATCAACAGGCTTTATCTTCACAAGCTCCTCAGCAAGACTTCATACGAGCTACTCACCGGTAACAAACCCCAAGTGGGATACTTTCGTGTCTTTGGTTCAAAATGCTATATCCTTGATAAGCATCGTCGGTCCAAATTTGCTCCTAAAACTCATGAAGGCTTTTTCCTCGGTTATGGATCAAACTCCCACACCTACCGTGTCTACAATAATTTCACCCGAAAGGTTGAAGAGACGGTAGATGTGAAGTTTGATGAATCTAATGGCTCGCAAGTAGAGCAAATGCCTATTGATGTAGGAGACAAGGACCCATCGGAAGCCATTCAAGATCTATCCATTGGAAAGATTCGTCCCATGGAAGTGAAGGAGAGTACCTCATCTACATATGTGGAGCCCCCTACCTCACGGCAAGATGAACCTCAAGGCAACATGGAGGCCTCCACAAGTGGAACTCACCAAGATGAGGAAGTGCAACAAGAAGATCCACCACAACCTCCTTCTCCAACACCTCAAGACAACACCAACAATGATGAAGAAGAAGAGGAAGATGAGGATGATGAGGAAGCTCAGCCACTACAACAACGAAAGCTATCCCGAGTTCGAGCAAGAGTCAAGAAGAATCATCCCGTGGAACAAATGATGAACGACATCGACTCCGGGAGAATTACTCGCTCTAAAACTCGCTTAGCTAACTTTTGTGAGCATTACTCATTTATTTCTAGTCTTGAACCTATGAAGGTAGAAGAAGCACTTGAAGACCCGGATTGGGTGAACGCTATGCATGAAGAGCTACACAACTTCGAGAGGAACAACGTTTGGACTTTGGTAGAGAAGCCCAATGATGATCAAAACGTCATTGGAACCAAATGGGTGTTTCGGAACAAGCAAGATGAGGATGGACAAGTCATCCGCAACAAGGCTCATCTCGTAGCTCAAGGTTACACACAAGTCGAAGGTATGGACTATGGTGAGACCTATGCCCCCGTTGCTAGACTTGAGTCCATTCTCATTCTTCTTGCTTATGCCAACCACCATGATATTACTCTCTATCAAATGGACATTAAAAGTGCTTTCCTAAATGGTGAAATTGAGGAGGAAGTATTTGTGAAACAACCTCCCGGATTTGTGAATCCTAAAAAGCCTAATCATGTTTACAAGTTGCATAAAGCTCTTTATGGTCTTAAACAAGCCCCTAGAGCTTGGTACAAATGCTTGACTAGCTTTCTTCTTGAGAAAGGATTTGAGATTGGAAAAATAGACTCAACACTATTCACAAAAAGGGTTGATGGTGAACTATTTGTGTGCCAAATATATGTTGATGATATTATCTTTGGTTCAACTAACCCTCATTTTAGCGAGAAGTTTGGAAAGCTCATGTCGGAGAAGTATGAGATGTCCATGATGAGTGAACTCAAATTCTTCCTTGGGTTGCAAATCAAGCAATCTAAGGAGGGTACCTTTGTCTCACAAACAAAGTACACCAAGGATCTCTTCAAGAAGTTCAACATGCAAGAAAGCAAAGGTATGAAAACCCCCATGCCTACTAGTGGACATAATGACTTGACAAAAGATGGAGAACCTGTTGATCAAAAGGTTTATCGATCCATGATTGGTTCTCTACTATATCTCTGTGCTTCTCGTCGACATAATGTTGAGTGTATGCATGTGTGCTCGATATCAAGCAGCCCTAAAGAATGTCATCTTAAAGCTGTTAAAAGAATTGTGAGATATTTGATACACACACCAAACTTTGGCATTTGGTATCCTAAGAGGGCCTCTTTCGATCTTGTTGGCTATTCCGACTCGGACTATGCCGGAGACAGGTTGATAGAAAGTCAACTTGGTGCGTGTCAATTCCTTGGTCGATCCCTTGTATCTTGGTCCTCCAAGAAACAAAATTCGGTATCTTTATCTCTCGCCAAGCAGAATATATTGCTGCTGGTTCATGTTGTGCTCAGTTGCTATGGATGACACAAACACTTAAGGATTATGGGATACATGCGAGACAAGTTCCTTTGCTTTGTGACAATGAGAGTGCGATTAAGATTGGACACAATCCTGTGCAACACTCTCGTACGAAACATATTGAAGTTCGTCACCATTTTATTCGTGATCACATTGCTAAGGGTGACATCAATCTTAAGCATGTTCGTACTGACAAACAACTTGCTGATATCTTTACAAAACCACTTGATGAGAAAGTGTTTTGTCGCTTAAGGAGTGGGTTGAACATCATTGATGCTTCAAACTTGGAGTGAAGACTCCATTGATGCATGCAAGGCATGAGCCTATTTGACTAATCCTTGATATTTCTCTTATGATGATGATCATATGTCTTGGACACATTTGCCCCCTTGTATTGCATCTAACTCCTTGCAGGTACTTGGATGGTCTACATTCCACAAGATTACCACACACTCAAATCTTGAGTAATCTTGTCATTGACCAAGTATCTAGCCCTTTGGGATGTTGAGTTCAAGGAACAAAATTCCACATATCCTTTTTGACACCATATACATTTAGTATTTCACTCTTGTCATCTTGGATATTCTTGAGTATTTCCTTGCTTGCCTAACCCATGTAGGAAGATGAACTACACACGTGGAAATGGTGCTCCAACTTCACATTCTATGAGCATCTACATCAAGTTCACCTACATGAGCAAAGCAACAACAAGCCCAAGGTATGTTCTTCACATCTTGAAGGAGCTTTGCTCAAAGACATGAGTACAAGCAGCTTCATAAGATGTGATCACATCAAATGCTTAATTGAAAAATGGCAACCCCATTTTGAGCTTAAACGATGAGTATGACCTATGATCAAATGTTCTCATTTGACTCCTAAGTCAATATACTCAAACATAGGTGACTTAGTCGCCGACCCTTATCTAGATGAAGTACATATGTTTTGGAGTTTTTCTATTTTCTCTTATGATTCTCTCATTAAGTTTTCTTTTTAATCAAAAAAAACTTCATCTAGCAATCTTTTTCATTTCTATTCTTCTGTTTTTGTGAATATCTTTTTGGCTCTGATCAATTCCCTGAAAATCATTTACAAATTCATTGAAAATCTTTTGAAACATTCCTTGCAAAGTGAGCTGAATTATTTCTGTATTTCCTTGGAATTAACCTCGGCGTCACCGACTTAAAACTTTCGGTCTGACCGAAAAAGGATCTGCCCTAAGTCCTCGACTTTCGGACCCACCGATCCATCTCACTTCGGTGTCACCGATTTTTTTTTAGGATAGCATCTTCTGCAGCTCAACTCAATGATTCTGTCTTATTGCCCTGTTGTGATTCTTAAGGATCCCACTTCTTTCCTTCTATCTTTACTGACCTTCCTAGTCTGCTGTCCTTTTCGGCACTTGATGTCAAAGGGGGAGAAGATTTAGGGGGAGGGGGAGATAAAGGGGAGAAGAGAAGATTTGAAGAGCAATCTTACCTTAAGGGGGAGAGAATCACATCAAAGCTTTGCCGTGTTCCACATTGGATATTACATTTGGCATCATTCTATTGATTCTGCTTTCTTCGCTCTCACAATTGGTATCTTATGGAAAGCAAAATCTCTCAGAGTTCATTGAAAATCTTTTAGTCTTGGGAGACATGTTTGCTGATTCAAGCTTGTGCTCAATATGAGACACTCATTATACATGTCATCCCTGGCTTGGTACTCTTGATGTTCTTGCAGTTGGTTGAAGAAATAATCTTGTGTTATCTAACCCTGTTTTCCCAAGTCTATTTCTTCAGGTACAATGCCAAGGAATCTCAAGGTAAGTATATGCATCTTGCAGAATGTGCATGATGGTGACTTGCTTGTGAATATCTGTTTGCAAGAAATCACCATGCACATATGCTTTATCACTCACTTATCCTCATCTGGTCTGATGCATATAGCCAAGCTGCATGTAGCACATCTTGTTTTTCTCTCTTGTGTGCTTGTGGTAGTCCAAAACCATAATCTATGAAAATCTTGCACACTTGTAGGGGGAGCTTGTGTACTACATGTTTGTCAAAGCTTTAATGATAATTCTGTCTTTCTTTCAGTAAGCTTTGATGTCTTGTTTTGTGTGTTGCCATCAATTACCAAAAAGGGGGAGATTGAAAGCACATTTGCTCCCTGGGTGGTTTTGGTAATTAATGACAACATACTTTGTGGTTGGACTAATGCTTTTATCAAGTATGTTTCAGGAAGTTCAATCACATTGGCTGGCAAAAGGACTGGAGAGGTGGACCCCTCAAAATGCTAAGGCAAGCATTGGCAAAAGCTCAAGACTCCATTTTTGGTTTAGTGATCCAAGATCACATTGAGTCTATAGGAAAGCCAATACTATTAAAAGGGGATGAGGTTATGTTAATGATCTGGTTGCTCAAAGTGCTTAGTGATACATCTCCCAAACTATCAGCAATCTTTCATTCCAACATACACTCATAAGTAATCTCGGTCCCACCGATTCCATAAACTCAGTCACACCGAGATGAACCACCTCAGCCATATAGCCAAACCCTAGTAATTTCGGTTTTTCCGATTCCAAACTCGGTCTCACCGAAACTAGTGTTGCCAAGCTTCTGTAACCTTCTGTCATCATATCGGTGTCACCGAGATGATAAAGTCGGTCCCACCAAGATTGGCAAACCCTAGTCTTTGGAAGAATCGGACTCACCGAGATTGTATTTTCGGTTCCACCGAAAACCCCAACGTTCACAAGATTTGAACTTTCGGTCTCACCGAGTTGTCAACTTCGGTCTGACCGAGATTGGTCAAATGTGTGTAACGATTGGATTTTGTGTGGAGGCTATAAATACCCCTCCACCTCCTCTTCATTCGTGGAGAGAGCCATCAGAAAGAACTACCACTCCTACCTTACATTTCTGAGAAGAAAACTACCTACCCTTGTGTTGAGATCAAGTTGCTCCACTCCCACCATATGAAACTTGATTTCTAGCCTTCCCAAGTTGCTTTCCACTCAATCCTTTCTTCCACCACAGCCAAATCAGTGAGGAGAGTTGAGTGTTGGGGAGATTATCATTTGAAGCACAAGAGCAAGGAGTTCATCATCATCAACACCATCTATTACCTTTTGGAGGGTGGTGCCTCCTAGATTGGTTAGGTGTCACTTGGGAGCCTCCGTCAAGATGTGGAGTTGAACCAAGAAGTTTGTAAGGGCAAGGAGATCGCCTACTTTGTGAAGATCTACCCCGAGTAAGGCTAGTCCTCCGTGGGCGTATGCCATGATGGCATAGACAAGGTTGCTTCTTCGTGGACCCTTCGTGGGTGGAGCCCTCCGTGGACTCTCGCAGCCGTTACCCTCCGTGGGTTGAAGTCTCCATCAACGTGGATTGACGATAGCACCACCTATCGGAACCACGAGAAAAAATCTCCGTGTCTCCAAACTGCGTTTGATCTTCTCCACTTCTCTTTACTACTTGTGCAATTTACTTTCCGCTGCCCATACTCTAGAATTGCATGTGTAGTAAGCTACTTGACTTGTGTGATATGCTAAATCTGCCACAAACTTGTCTTTGTCAAAAGGCATAATTTTTATCTTGTCGAGTAGTCTAATCACCCCCCCTCTAGACACTCTTACCTTCAACGATCCTACACCCATTCTTCAGGAAAGTCCTCACCACGTTTGAGGCTTGTGGGGTCAGCCACTTGGCCAGGTGCCAATGGAGCTCTTGGGCATGGAGGATTGAGGGCGAATTTCCTCATTTACTTTGAGTAACATATCTGTATTCCCTCCATTCCCTTGCCCATCTCCGTTCAATCCTCTGTATGCGCACCTTGCGCTGATTTTTGTTTTCTTTGCCAAATTTTGCTTCATCAGGTGTGCAATAGTCTGCATAAATTTCCTCAGGGATTTCAAACAGTCATAACCTCAGGTTCTTTCCTCCTTTCTGCGACTTCTTACCGTCTGCCATATTCTTCAGTTGAGTAATTTGAACAATCGAATTCTCTGAAGAAGTATGCAGTTTTTCTTCGAGGAATGCTGCAAATGAGTTAAGTTGATGAGAACCTAGTGATTCAGCAGCAAACATGAGTACCTGTGAACAGAGTATAGGTGCGAGGAATTTGGAGAGGTCATATGCATTCTCAGAAGGTTTTTCGAAAAGAACAAGTTTTGAGCGTTCTTGTCTTCGGTTCCAGAGTTGTACAGATCGAAGATCCACACAATTAGGGAATCTTGAAGAAAATGATTGCTTAGAGAAACAGTTCAAGATCATATGATGTGTGAGGTGTTCATATATGTGAAGATTTGAAGAATAAACACCTTTGAAGATTTTTAGGAAAGTTTGAGAATCAAAGTGAGTAATAAAAGTAACTTTTAATTACCCGAAGTGAAGAACACGACGAACTGAGAAAAACAGATGTGAAGTTCGTCAGGTTAGATCTCCCACGCCCTAACTTGGCAGAGGAAGACAGCTACGGCGGCGGCGGAGTGAAGATTTCCGCGGTCGGCGTGAGTACGACGGCGACGAGGTCGAGGCAGCGAAGCTCTTCCTCACCGGTGACGGTGGAGTAGCGGCAACGCTAGGGTTTGAGGAGCTCGAGTGAGAGAGTAGCAATCGAGCGGAGTAAATGAAGTGAGGAAGGGGAGAGGGGTATTTATAGACACGGTAAAAACTGTTCGCCCGAAGATTTGGGACGAACGTGCCCCTGCCCTTTCTCCTTCTCGTGACATGTGTCACCCACGTACTATGTAGTTGAGATCGTGTATGATCGTGGGTGAATAGAATAAAGCATTGTGGGATGCGGAACGATTTGAGCGGCAAAACCGAAAATTTGGATAAGATTTGTTTTAAAGTTTCGTTCGCAATTTCTTCAGCTGACAAGGACACGGTGAAGATTTTGAACGAGTTTCAAATAGAACGCACATGAAGAATTTGTGAATAGATTGGGTTGAGTATAGCATAGAGGGGGGGAAGGGTCCGATCACATTCACTTAGCAGAAAAAGCAACTTGAAGAAATAGCTATAAGTGAATGTTGTAGAGGACATAAACTCATATATATATATATATAGTCAATGAAGAAAAATGACGGAAACAGTGAAGATTTTGCAAAGTTGAAGAATTTGAAAAACTGAAGAATTTCAAAACTAAGGAAAAAAACTCAAATTGAAGATTTTCAACTTTTTGTGGTGGTGTGACCCACCGTATAAGAATGATGATTTCAGACACCGCGTACAATTGTCGTAGGGTTCTGAGAATCAAATTCTTCATTAATTTCTTCACACTTAGAGTGTTATTCTTCATTGATTGAAGAAAAACGTTTCTTCATGTGTTGCACATCTAAGTCATCAATTTTGCATAAGTGTCAGGGTGTGTGTCCTTTTCAAAGAACATTCGAAGATTCTAAGATATTTAGCTCACACCGCAACTTGCTAAATCTCTTCTCATCCAAGGGCTTAGTGAAGATATCAGCTAGCTGTTCTTCAGTCTTCACGTGCTCGATGGAGATGTCGCCCTTCAACACATGATCACGAAGAAAATGATGATGAATCTAAATGTGCTTTGTCTTCGAGTGCTGAACTGGGTTGTGAGCAATCTTGATGGCACTCTCATTGTCGCATAGGAGAGGCACATTCTTCACGTTGACGCCATAGTCCTTGAGTGTTTGCTTCATCCAAAGCAGTTGAGCACAGCAAGAGCCAGCAGTAATGTATTCAGCTTTCGTAGTAGACAGTGATACGCAGTTCTGTTTCTTCGAGGACCAACAGACCAAAGATCGTTCGAGGAAATGACAAGTGCCAGATGTTGACTTGCGGTCCACACGATCACCAGCAGAGTCAGAGTCAGAATATCCAATGAGATCAAAAGTAGAGCCCTTGGGGTACCATAATCCTAGTGTTGGTGTGTGAGCTAGATATCGAAGAATATGCTTCACAGCCTTATGGTGTGATTCCTTCGGTGCAGCTTGAAACCGGGCACACATGCAAACACCAAGCATTATATATGGCCTAGATGCACATAAGTACAATAAAGAACCAATCATGAAGCGGTATACCTTGTGATCAAAGTCAATACCATTTTCATCAGTGCATAGATGGCCATTTGTGTGCATAGGAATTTTGACGCCTTTGTAATCTTGCATGCGGAATTTCCTCAGTACATCTTTGAGGTATTTCTCCTGAGATATGAATATGCCATTGCACTATTGACGAATTTGAAGACCTAAGAAGAATTTCAACTCTCCCATCATAGACATTTGATATTCTTCACTCATCATATAGGCAAATTCATCACTATAACGTTGGTCAGTACAGCCAAAGATAATATCATCAACATATATTTGGCACACAAACAGTTCACCATCATAAGATTTAGTAAAGAGAGTAGGGTCGAGTGAACCAGGTGTGAAGCCATTCTTCACGAAGAGTTCCTTGAATGTATCATACCACGCCCGAGGGGCTTGCTTGAGGCCATAGAGGGCCTTATTAAGTCTGAAGACTTTGTCAAGATTCTTTGGATCTTCAAAACCTGGGGGTTGAGCAACATATACTTCTTCCTCAAGCTTACCATTGAGGAATGCACTTTTCACATCCATTTGATATAAGATGATATCATGATGGTTAGCATAAGCAAGTAATATGCGAATAGCCTCAAGTCTAGCAACAGGTGCAAAAGTTTCATCGAAATCAATTCCTTCAACCTGTGTGTAGCCTTGAGCTACCAGTCGTGCCTTATTCCTCACCACAAGGCCATTTTCATCTTGCTTGTTGCGGTAGATCCACTTTGTGCCAATGATATTATGCTTGCGAGGATCTGGACGTTTGACCAGTTCCCAGACATTATTGAGCTCGAACTGATGTAATTCTTCTTGCATAGCCCGAATCCACTCCGTCTCCAAAAATGCTTCATCTACCTTAGTGGGCTCTGTGATAGAGACAAAAGCATAGTGCCCACAAAAGTTAGATAAATGTGAAGCTTTTGAGCGTGTGAGAGGACCTGGTGCTCTAATGTCATCGATGATCTTCTCCACTTGCACTTCTTTTGCAACGCGAGGATGAGCTGGTTGTCACTGAGGAGTTTGATCAGCATTTTCTTCAGCACCATTTTCCTCGGCATTTTCTTCAGTGCATCACTCGGCGTTCTTCATGAACTGGAATGAATTCTTGAGAGATTCTTGAGAGGAATGACATCCTCGGTTGCCTTGAACTTGATAGAATCCTCGGTGCTGGTTCATCTAACACGAAGGTAGGTGCTCTCTTTGTGAGCCATTAGTTTCATCGAACCGCACATCTGATGTCAACAATCTTGTGAAGAACAACGTTGAAGACTCAGAGGTGTGCGAGTCCTTTCCGTAACCAAGCATAAAACCTTCATGTGCTTTCGGTGCAAATTTAGAATTGTGGTGAGGATCTCTAATCCAACATTTAGCACCGAAGACTTTGAAATAACTCACATTGGGTTTCTTGTCAGTGAGGAGTTCATAGGCCGTCTTCTTGAAGAATTTGTGAAGATATACTCTGTTGATGATGTGGCACGCAGTATCAATTGCATCAATCCAAAAACGATGAGGCATTTTGTATTCATCAAGCATAGTGCGAGCCATCTCAACAAGAGTTCTGTTCTTGCGCTCCACGACGCCATTTTGCTGAGGAGTATAGGGAGCAGATAACTCATGAGTAATACCAAGTTCATCAAGATAGTCATCAAGACCGGAATTCTTGAATTCAGTTCCATTGTCACTTCTGATGTGCTTGGTCCTCACACCAAAGTTGGTTGAAGCCCTCGAGGAAAAACATTTGAAGACTTCCTGCACTTCATGTTTGTAAGTAACAATGTGTACCCATGTATATCGAGAGTAATCATCAACAATGACAAAACCATATAGAGATGCATCATTAGTGACTGCTGAGTAATGATTAGGTCCGAAGAGGTCCTTGTGAAGCAATTCGAATGGACGAGTAGTGGTCATGATAGTCTTCGTTGGATGCTTGGCCTTGGTCATTTTTCCAGCTTCACAGGCTCTGCATAAGTGATCCTTGAGGAATTTGACATTCTCAATGCCAATGACATGCTTCTTCTTCGCAAGCGTGTGCAAATTCCTCATGCCTGCGTGACCAAGTCGTCGATGCCATAGCCAGCCTTCTGAAGCTTTTGCAAGTAGACACATGGCTGGTTGTGGTCCTGTAGAGAAATCAACAATATACAAATCTCCTCTCCTAAAGCCTTCTACGACTTTGGAGTTGTCAGCTTCCATAATCACAACACAGCGATACTTGCCAAAGACAACAACCATATCAAGATCACAAAGCATTGAGACTGGCATGAGGTTGTATCCTAAGGACTCAACAAGCATGACTTTGTCCATGTGTTTATCCTTAGAGATTGCAACCTTACCAAGACCCAATACCTGACTTTTGCCTTTGTCAGCAAAGATGATATGCTTCAGCTGTGATGGTGATAAGGGAGCATCCATCAATAGATTCTTATCACCAGTCATGTGATTCGTACATCCACTATCGAGGACCCACTCAGTAGCTTTGGGTTGATCATCCTGCAGATGAATTAGTGTAGCTTACAATCTCATATGCTTCATTTGTGAAGAATATGATATCAAGTTCATCAGATGAATTTCATCAATCAGTAAACAGATATAGCAGTATGAGGATGTGTGAAATGAAGGGTCATTTCATCATGATTCGCCTGCGTCCTTTCAGGCAATTTTGTCAGGTCCCCAGCAAATTCTTCAGACGTTAAAGCATGTCTGGAGACCTGACCCTGCAGAAGAGATTAGTTCTTTTTCTTCACCACCCACATCTGAAGGGGTGGCAAAGAGTTTATCACTCTGCGAGCACCATACGAGAATGGTGGCATAGAGGCCAAACCATTTCGTTTCACATAAGAGGGGTTAGGGTAAGCATATGAATAAGCATAGAAATTCTTCGAGGACTTATGAACATAATGGTTTGAAAAATAATGCACATATTCATAGCCCTTAGCTCTACCCTGCGAAACAGAGTTGTTAGCACGATGATAATCATATGAGGACTTTGATCCTTTTGAGGAATTTGATCCACGTGAGGAATTTGGTCCGTATGAGGACTTGGATCCATATGAAGAATTTGGTCCATATGAAGAATTTGATCTGGGGTTCCTGTTCTTCACAGGTGGTGTCATGAGGACATTCACCTGAAGACTTTCAAGGCACTTCTTGGGAACCCAGATTTTCTTCATAGGAGAACCATTCCTACAGTTAGTGCCAACATATCTAGCAAATACTTCACCATTCTGATTTTTGAACAGTTTATAGTTGGAGTCAAATGACTCATCAGAAGAATGAGGAGATTCACATGTAAAGCCAGATAAGTTAGATGGATCAACTGGAGGTCCCTTTGCAGCAACCTATGAGGTTTTGGGGTACTGCTCAGGCTTCCAATATGTTCCATCAGCATTGAGTTTCCTCTCAAAGGCAATACCCTATTTTCTAGGGTTTCTGTTGAGGATCTACTTTTTAAGCACATCACAAAGAGTCTGATGCCCTTTGAGGCTTTTGTACATGCCTGTCATGTACAATTCCTTCAGCCCTGCATTGTCAGTGATACTAGCAATGTCCTCAGATGAGGAATTAGTGATAGCAGAGGCAAGTGAAGAATTTGTAACATTTGAAGCATTTGAACATTCAGGTGAAGAATTAGCAGATTCTCGTTCAATGCACTTTAAGCATGGAGGATCAAATTGTTCCTGAGAAGCGCTGATTTGTTGAGCTAGTAATGAATCGCGCTCCTTCTGAAGATCTTCATAACTCACTTTAGCTTCTCAAGATCTTGCTTTCTTTGAAGAAATTCATAAGAAAGTTTCTCATGATCAGATAAGAGAGTGTTATGATGACTTTGAAGGTTATCAAACCTAGACTGAAGTCTCTGAAGATTTTCAGTCAGGGCTTTTGTGCGATCCATTTCTTCACCCAACATATCATCACTTTTGTCTAGCATGTTTTGAACCTTTTCAAAAGCCCTTTGTTGTTTTACAGCAATCTTAGCAAGCTTAGAGTAGCTGGGCTTGAGATCCTCATCAGATTCATTTTACCTTTGCACCTTTCGCCATGAAGCAATAGGTGGGAGCGTAGTCATCATTATCTTTGTCAGGCTTGTCGGTGAGGTCAGTTTCTTCGGTGTTGAAGATGGACTTGCTGACGAAAGCAGTGGCGAAAGCCAGACTCGCCACACTAGATTCGGACTCCTCAGACGCCTCATCTTCCTCATGTTCCTCAGATTCAGCTTCAGAGTCCATTTCCTTGCCAATGAATGCCCGAGCCTTCTTGGAGCTGCTCTTCTTGTGAGATGAAGACTTCGAGGATTTTGATGATGAAGATTTTGACGATTTCTCTTCTTCTTCTTTGCATCATCAGAACTGTAATCCTTGTATTTCTTCTTCTTCAATTCCTTTTCCCACTGAGGACAATCTTGAATATAGTGACCAGGTTTCTTGCATTTGTGGCACAGCCTTCATTATAGTCCTTTGGATGAGGAATCACTTGCTTCTTGAGGATTTTCCAGCGACCACGTCTTGAGAACTTCTGGAATTTCTTCACGAGCAGTGCTAGCTCCTGGCTCAATTCTTCAGGATCACCAAGGCTACTTCCAGAATCCTCACATTCAGACTCAGACACAGCCTTGGCCTTCAGGGCACGTGGTTTGCCATAGCTCGAACCATAGAGATCTATCTTTTCAGCAAGCTGGAACTCGTGAGTATTTAGCCTTTCGAGGATATCGGCGGGATCAAGAGACTTGTAGTCAGCACGTTCTTGTATCATCAGTGCCGGAGTATCAAATGAGGAATCGAACGATCTCAACAGTTTCTTCACCACCTGATGGTCGGTGATGTCAGTGGCACCAAGGGCTTGAAGCTCATTTGAGATGTCAGTGAGGCGATCGAAGGTTTGTTGGACATTTTCATTGTCGAGTCTTTTGAAGCGGTTGAAGAGATTTCGAAGAACATCAACTCGAGAGTCACGCTGAGTTGAGACTCCTTCATTCACTTTGACCAGCCTATCCCAGATAAGCTTAGCAGTTTCAAAAGCACTCACTCTTCCATACTGTCCTTTACTCAGATGGCCACATATGATATTCTTCGCTTGAGAATCGAGTTGCTTGAATCTCTTCACATCGGTAGCGTTCAGTGAGGGTGAAACAGAGGGAACACCATTTTCCACAACATACCAGAGATCGTTGTCAATTGCCTCAAGATGCATTCGCATCTTGTTTTTCCAGTAGGGGTAGTCCGTCCCATCAAAGGTAGGACACCCAGCTGAGACCTTGATCATACCTGCGGTAGACATAACTAAAACTCCAGGCGGTTAAACCAAAATCACACAAAACAAGGGAGTACCTTGCTCTGATACCAATTGAAAGTGCGTTATATCGACTAGAGGAGGGGTGAATAGGCGATTTTTATGAATTCTTCATTGAGGAATTTGCCAGTGAGGAAATTCCTTAGCGAAGAACTACTTGCAGCGGAATAAGTACTCAGAAGTAAGCATACCAGAATACAAGCATGGTCATCATGATGAAATGAAGACAAGCACTGAGTACAGAAAGCGTAATCACAGGATAACACAAGGTGAAGACAAACAGACTGAAGAAATTGAACTGAGGAAATTGAGAAAGTCTTCAGTCAAAGTCTTCAAGCACAGATATGAACAAACACTCAACACAAGAATGAGGAAATGAAAGGGTTGAGGAAATAGAACCAGATTAGGTTGGTGAAGACAATGATTTGGTAGACCAGTTCCAACTGCTGTCTCGGTTATGCGTCTGGTTGGAGCGGCTGAGTATTTAAACTCGAGGACACAGTCCGGACACCCGATCGGCGAGCACGCAGCTCAAGACACCCAGTCCTCACCGTATTCTCCTTGAACTAAGGTCACACAGACCTCGTCCAATCACTCGTGGTAAGTCTTCAGGCGACTTCCAAACCTTCACAGACTTGGTCACTCGGCGATCCACAATTCCTCTTGGATGCTCTAGACCATGCGCCTAACCGTCTGGAAGAAGCACAGTCTTCAAAGGTAACAAGCGTCGGATCCACACAGGATCAATTTCTTCAGTGATGCTCAATCACTTTGGGTTTGTAGGGGTTTGGATTTGGGTTTTCCTCGCTTGATGATTTTCGCTCAAATTCCTCGGAGGATGGGTTGCTCTCAATTGACAAGTGTCAAGTTCTCTCGGAGCAGCCAACCAGCTAGTGGTTGTAGGGGGCGGCTATTTATAGCCTAGGGAGCAGCCCGACATGATAAGACATAAATGCCCTTCAATGATATGACCGTTAGGTGGATAAGATATTTTGGGACAGGTGGCCAAGAAGACAAGAATGGTCGGAAATTTGACTCTCAAATTCCTCGGGGCTATCATGTTCCTCCATGTGTAGGCAATTCAGACTGGCGAATTCCTAACTCCTCGATCAGAACAAATTCATCGGTGACTGAAGAACTTCGTCTCACATCAAGAAAGTGATGAATCTGTATGAGATTTCCAAAGGCTTCACTCGAAGGGATTGGTAGGTGTAGGATTTTGAGTTGAGCATCACATGGAAATTTTTCCTTAGTATTTCCTCGACCCCTTTAACAGTATGGTGTTTCCTATGACTCAAGAAAGAGAAAATGAAACTACGAAAACAAAAGTCTTCACGCTTCATGTTTCACAAATGAATACCAAGTCTTCAAGGTCACACCAATTTCTTCACTTTCAAAGTCTTCAGAAAGTCTTCAGAATATCAAAGTCTTCAGTCGAAGAACTTCATTTTTAGGGGTTGACTTTCTCTGTAAATATCAAACTCCTCATAGACTTATAGACATGTTTACACTCACAAACGCATTAGTCCCTTAACCTATAAGTCTTCAATACACCAAAATCACTAAGGGGCACTAGATGCACTTACAGCCTAGCCTGTCGATCACGCGCTAGTGACCGACAAATAATCTGTCTTATTCGCAAGCGTGCAAAGGAAGACTCGGTTCCCTTTTTCTATAAAAAGGGCACGCTAGCCTCAACACGGCACAGCCCCGGCCATCAACCAATATACCTTGATGACCCCAGAAGTGCTTCATCGCCTTTTGGGAACACGCTCCAACGGGATTGTGGCCAACAATCCCCGAGATGGTCATCATCGCTACCCCGACCCTGTAGCCTCTCAACCCCCTCCAACAGATGACGACGGTGAAAACCATGGAGAAACCTCAACGTCCGCGAGGCAAGCCCGTTTATATATGAACGAGGTAGACTAAAATCGCTCGAATGATACCGAGTCTTAGAATGACCTCGCCTCGTAATCTTGTGACCCTGTATCGCCGTAATCACATGTTGTTTGCTTGTGCGCTCCTGTTTTTAATAGTAGCCATGCATGAGTATGTTGTTGTGCGATTGCATTTTTTTATCCCGGGCGTAGCTGCCAACCTCGACGACGCAAGTTTGTGCTATGAATAAATCTTTTGGTTCCAGCTCACAGGAAAGATATTTTCAAAACAACTCTTAACAAATCTCGAGGACGAGATTTTCTTTTAAGGGGGGTAGTGTTGTGACACCCCAAAATTTTGACCTTGTTTTATTAATTAAAATTTTGCCAGGAAATTAAAACTTTTATTTTCTGGGCTCCCTTTTGATTTTTGAACCTTTTTCTCCCTTGCCATTATGGAGTATTCCCCAAAGTGAAAACTTTTCAAATATGTTATTGGACTTGTTTAACCTCTCAAGAAAAGTTTTCTTTTATTAGTAGAACTAATTACATAATTAATTTGCTTGATCCTTATTTTCTTGAAAAAAAATGGTTTTCCAAGGTTATATGGCCATATTTGAACTACAACCTTTTGATAAATTCACCTAGAATTCTGTCACACCCTAGCTAGTTCATGCATTAGAGTGTTGCATCATGTCTATTTGTTTCAACAGAAACTTGAAATGGGATTGCCAGAACCCCCAGCCCCCTCTGAAACAACTAGGGTTTACTAAAAATATTTTCGATGAACCTGAAATGCCCTTCTAAAATGTCCATCATTTTTGTCTTGGTCCAGAAGCTTTGCCAAAAGTGGTGCACATTTTCCTAGGTCATCCTAAGGTCATTGAATAAAATCATAGTTATTTGGAATTTGGGCATTTTAAATTTATAAAATATTTCAAATGTCCAAATATCTCCAAACTAAAATGTTTCATGTTGGAAATATTCCAACAATGGACCAGGAGTAGTTTGGTGATTTTTAAAACCTATTTGGTATTTTAAATAACTCAACAAAGCTGCAGAAAAATAGAAAAAAACAAAAACAGAACACAAACTAACTTACCTGGCGGCCCACCTGGCCGGCCCAGCCCACCAGCCACGCCAGCGAGCTGCTTCGCCTCGCCAGCCAGGCAGGCAGGTGCTCGACGCCGGAGCAGGAGCTCGCCACGCAGCACCCTGCCTCCCTGCCTCACCTCCTCGCCGCCCCGCTCACCTGGACGACCTCCACGTTGCGCCCCCGACGCCCTGGACACCTCACTCCTCCCCCTGTCCCTCTCCCTCGCTCTCCCCGCCATGGCCGACGCCACCGCAGCTGCACCGTCGCCGTAGTCGCGCTCTCCGTCGTCCTCGCGCCGCTCCGACCTGTCCGAAGCTCGCCGCCCTCCTCTTCTTGAGCTAGCCGAGCCCCAGCCTTCGCTTCGCGCTAACGCCCCGAGCTCTTCGTCAACCTTCGGCCGCCGGAGATCCCCTTCGACCTCACCGCCGCACCAGCTCGTCCCCGACCGCGACGTTCGCTTTCCCGAGACCGCAGTGAGCTCAGCTACCTTCCCATCTTCTCCGTTCTCCTCTTCGTGCACCACAGCAAGTGAACGAAGCTCACCGCACCCACCGCCGCGGAGCACGTCGCCGGCGTGTCTCCGGCTAACCAACGGCCACCCCACCATGTCCAATGGCCTCACCGCAACCCCAGGAGGCCAACGCACTACCGCACGTACCTCACGGTGCCCCGTAGCTCGTTTTGCACTTCCACCCGAGCTCCGGCGCCGCCAAACACGTCGCCGGCGTCGTTTCCGGCGACCTCGAGGCCAACTACCACCACCAATAGATGCGGGTTGCCTCCCGCATCACGTAGATAGGCTCCGCCGCTCGTTTGGTCGTCTTGCGATTCGCACTTTCCTCCGCCAAGACGGAATGGTCGCCCGGCGAAACTCCGGCGAGTCGGCGTGGCTGTCATTAGCAACTAAACCCATCAGTTAAAACCCACCTAGGTCACTGACAGTGGGCCCTAGGGCCACGTCAAACCCCAGTCAGCGCGGGTTTGACCGGGATTAGTCCCTGTGTCACTGACGTGTGGTCCCCACACGTCAGTTTGACCCAACCAGCGGGGTTGACTCACGACATAAGCATGACACAGTGCTGACGCATTAACTAATTTACTGGAATTATTTTTACACAGGAAATTCCAGAAATTGTTTCAAACTTCAAAAATTCATATAAAATCAACCATAACTCCAAATGAGACAAATTATATATGAAAAATGATCAGAAAAATCCAATCTATCCATCTGTACTGGTTTCATGCATGTTTACAGAAGCTAACCCACTGTTTATCACAGAACAAGTTTAAGCACTTTAAATGATCATATATGAGTTTGAATTTTGAATCTTTGGTTCAAATTGGTTCAAACCCATCTGATCTTAGTTGCATTAGCCCAAAGCACTCATTTTGCCATGTCTCATTGCATGCATCATGTTGTTGCATATTGTTGGTAATGCTTGTGTATCGGTGTTCCTGCGGCAGGTTCTGGTCCCGAGGAGTACCGTGATAACCCCAACGAAGAGCAATACCCGTGCAACGACCCGTCAGGCAAGCAACCAACCATTTGATCATATCGATAAAATCCCACGTTCTTGCTCCTGCTCTCGTTTACTGCATTAAGACAACGCGATTCAAACTGCTGTGTGCTGCGGTAGTTGAACCCATTTCCTCTGCATGACCTGTCATTGCCACAGTAACTAGATGAAACCCACTAGCATGTGTAGGAGTTGATTGAGCCTTGTGATTGTGTTGTTCCTACCTTGCTATGCCTGCTATGCTTAGAGTCGTGTCAGGTCTGGTTCATCGGGATGATGGCTAGAGTGAAATGATCAAGTCGGTACGAGAGTAAGGTGTTGAACACGATTTGGTAAAGGTATCGATGAAAGGCCATGTAGGAGTACATGGTGGGTTGTTTCATTGAGGCCGTCCTTAAGCACTGAGATCTGTATGTGTGATTTAAGATTCAGCTACTACCATGCATTGGGCCCGAAACCAATGGACCCTCTCGACTTCTTATCCACCCTAGTCTTCGGTCCAGGAGTTGCAAGTAGTTTCTGGTGTTTGTAGCCTACTGGAGGCCGTGGACAGCGCTGACCGTAGGGGTGGGCTGTGATGCGGTAGGTACGTGGCACGGTGTACCGGATGCCCGTTTGGTATCTCGGGAACCCTGTTCACATCGTTTGGGGCTGTGAGCGAGACTTCGGCCGGAACTCCTCATAGATGAAACCCAAATAGGCGATAAACCTGGACTAGAGGCTTAGGTGTCTAGGTAGGTCGTGGCCGACACCCACGTTGGGCTTCCGCTTGAAGGTTGCGAGTACATGTCGTAATGCGGCGATAAGTGGTGAGCGTGTATGAAGAAGTACACCCTGCAGGTTAACATCATCTATTGAATAGCGGCGTCATGATAAAGGACTACTTGGTTGCCTATACAGTTCATAGACAAGTAAATGGATACTACTAAAAGCCTCAAGATAAGCGTGAGTGCCGAGGATGGCTTCTCCGTAGGAAGACGGGGTTGGATCCTCGGTGGTGTATTGAAGTGATGAGTAGTGGACTCGAGTCATAAAACTATTTCAAGTTGGTGTCTCGTGGGATAGCTTAGCCATGAGTCAAAGCTGGCTTGTCTGCAACAACCCCACCAACCCTTCTTGATAATATGCATGTATGTAGGGTCGATGTAAGTCTTCTTTGAGTACCTTTGTACTCATGTTGCATTAATTTACATTTTTCAGAAGATGCCTCAAACCCTTCCGACGGGTTCTTCGTAGACGTTGACATCGATGAGTAGACTAAGGCCCAGGTGGTGATCCTGAGCAAGAGAAGGACCATGTAGTATAGCTAGGCTTACCCAAGCCTCTTTTATTTTACTAGTTATGCGTACTCGGACAAAACACTTCATTGTGGCTTGTATGCTTGTATGACTTGTATGTGGGTCGTGTGACCCGTACTTGTGTGTATGTTATGAATGGCTCTCTGAGCCTTAAAATAAAGTACTTGTGTCGTAGAGTCATGTTGTGATGCCTTGTTGTATTTGCACATATCGAGCATATTGTGTGTATGATTGAAATGCTTGGTATGTGTGGGATCTGACTATCTAGTTGTTTATCTTTAGTAGCCTCTCTTACCGGGAAATGTCTCCTAGTGTCTCCATCGAGCCATGGTAGCTTGCTACTGCTCCGAACACTTAGGCTGGCCGGCATGTGTCCTTCTTCGCTC